>CM061526.1:66777039-67367039 GCA_030068015.2 Neoceratitis asiatica
AGAGAAAGAGAGCTGCACTGCACAGTCCATAAAGCTCCCTTACTCCGCCTCTCAACTCATTCTCATTCCTGCTTTGTCTGACAAGTACAGCCGGTAGATTTATGCTGCAACTACCCAATACCTTAGCGACTCAGCGGTCACAATCTATGTTATGAGTGCGCCATGTAAGTGAGAAGTTATGACCGCTTGACGATGCCGACACTGACGTCGTTTGTTCCGTAGCAACCAGCGGCAATTTGATTTTTTCACGTAAAACTGACTCAGCTGATAACTCTCTGTTATAGAAGGTTGCCAGTATGTAAATAAATTTTAGATAAATTAAGGAAATTCACTTTTTTCAAGAGAATTGAAAACTGAAGTCGTAATTAGTTATTTATTACCATATATACATATCGAGGTTCCGTACTTAAAAAAAAAAACAAAAAAAACCACAGAAAATTCAAATTTAATGGGGAATGTTTATTAGCATTCGAAATAACATTCTTTGGCATTAATCTTTCAAGTGTTGGCCGCAGCTACGTCTCAGATGGTCCATCCGTTGAGTTCAATTTTCGATGACTTCGTTCGCGCATTTCGACTGGTAACTGGCGAATGACAAGCGTGCTGTTTTGCTCCAAGGCCTGAATCGAAGCGGGATTATCAGCATAGACTTTAGGCTTTACTTATCCCCAAAGAAGAGAAGTATAACGGTGTGATATCACATGATCTTGGTCGCCAATCGACCCGCCCAAAACTTGAAATTATCTGCTCACCGAAGTGTTCTCTCAATAAATCCATTGTTTGATGCGATGTGTGGGAAGTGGCGCCATCTTGTTGAAACCAAATGTTGCGGAGATCACGAGCTTCAATTTCAGGCATCAAATAGTCGGTTATCATGGCGCGATAACGGTCGCCATTGACGGTTACCTTCTCACCGGCATCAGTTTTGAAGAAATATGGACCGATGATTCCACCGGCCCACAAACCACACCAAACCATTGTTTCTTCTGGATGAAATGGCAGCTCTTGAATCTCTTCAGGTTACTCTTTGTCCCAAGTGCGGCAATTTTGCTTGTTTACATATCCATTGAGCCAGAAATAGACCTCACCGCTGAACAAAATTTGACTCGAATACTTCGAGCGAAGCGATGTTGCTTGGCAAGGTCGAGCGGCTTCATTTCTTGCACAAGCCGCATTTTGTACGCCTTCAGTTTAAGATCTCGAAGTAAAATGCGCTAAATCGGTGCTCAAACGACTCGCCACGGTCTTTGTGTACACTCTCAGCTACGACCGCTATAGTTTCTTCACTGCGTGCTGGACGTGGTCTCTTCGGTCGAATATTATTCAGTAATTAATGCTGGGCCTCAAGATGGGTGATGGTGTTGCCAATAGTACGTTCAGTAGGCCGAATATGTTGACCATAAGTTGAGCGTAGCGCGCGAAACACATTCTTTACAGAACATGCATTTTTCGTTATAAAATTGAATGGTTTTTAAACGTTATTCGGGCGTAAGTCTTTCTATGATGAAATGCCAAACAATACTGAATAAAACTAACATGAGAGCTTGATACGATTCACGCGTAATCTATCAAAAAAGTTCTGTTGGAAAAAGTACCTCTACTAGGATCACACTTTATATATATTCAAAATTCAAAGAAAAGTGACCCAAACTTAATGGTTTTGCATTTCCTTAAACTAATATTCGCTCAAACTTAATGCCAAAAATGTCACTTCGATTCTTTGATATACAAATAAATATATACTCAAATACTCAAATTGCCAATCAACGAAAGTCGAACATGAGGAATACGTACCAACTCGCACACAAACCTATAGTCGAACTTACGCCTTCAAAACAAATTACCATCATCGCTTTTACTACCAAATCAACAAGGAAAAATAAAAAAAATAAAATAAAAAAAGTGAAAAGTATGTAGAAAGTAAAGAAGAATTCTCTATAAAAAAAACGTAGTAAAACACAAATAAAGTCCATATTGAAGCGAAACGCATTCTAGCCAAAGGAAATACATAAGAAAATGGCAAATAATAAAATGTGAGTTAAATTCCAATAAATATCTATGAGCATACATACAAATGTAATCGATAAGGAGAGACCGAACACACACACACACAAGAAGATGAAGATACAATAAGGAAGACAAGCAATAAAAAGCAAGAGAGCAACTCACTACTAACGATGAAAGGATAATGGTTATTTTATCGACAACATGGACATCGATGGACAGGAAAAGGTTAAAAAGAAAAACGAGCAGTAAAAGTGAAAGCAAAAAAGCGAATTAAGATAATACGCAAAATGTACGCACAAAAAAAACCAAATGGACAAATTGAAATTGAAATCAAATGTTAAGATTTCCAAAAGCCTTTTTTATTAGGCCACTAAGCATTTAAATAGATAAAATTAGGTGATTAGCACAAGGATTACTCATTAATTCTAGTAGCAATGCTACAGAGGCGAGAGTAAGGGGAAATTAGTAAGAATAATGTTAATAAAGAAAATAGAAAGTTGCAGACATAATCGAAGAAGAAGATAGAGTGAGGGATCCTCATTACCATCGGGCTTGAAAAGGTGGATCATGAACTACTTGTGTCATCGTCAGTCCGAGGTAGAATTTCATGGTCGAAACTCAAAACTCTGAAAAAATAATAAGTAAGAGGAGGCATTCACTCTCCCCATTGTTGTTTAACTTTAATATTTCAAAGCTCCCTACAACACCAAATGACATTTACCTGATCTTATATGCAGACTACTACTTGATATTCACCTCCGGTCAGGATATTGATAACTTTTGTACGAATGCAAGCTGCTATCTCTCCGAGCTTTATCACTTCTTCACAGCACAACCTGCGAAATTCTCGGCTAATCCTTCACCAGCTGGATGAAGGAACACTTGTCCGAAATGAATGCGTTTGTCGTAGCCATCGAAACGCCAACAATATCCTCCTCATCGGTAGCTGGCAGCATCTGGGAAGAGGATAAAGAAATCTTGCTCGCAACTTGCAATTGGCAATCAGCCGACCTATAATTAACTACGCTACACCGATTTGGCCACTGGGATGCAGACGAAAAAGCTATACCAGCCCATGAAAACACCACCCTGAGAACTGTCGAGAGAAATCTACCTCGATATGAGCTGTGCAGGCATGCTATCAAACATCTATTTGAACCACCACATAAACATACCTAGAAGGAAGTACTCAATGTTGGCAACTCTTCCTAACACTACAGGAACCACAGAGCTGCTAGGCATGAATACATACCGAATTACCAAAGTCCTGCGTATAATGAATGCCCGCATATCACTAACCATCTCTTTGCATGTACACTCAAGCCGACTTATCTAACACTCCTCACCTCTGGTTTGAACCTGTCGAAACAACACGCTGCTTGGGCCTCCCGTTAGTTATTCCTATTCCTCTGCTTCCACCGGCAGGTGCAGCATCGAAAACTTTCAAAGCTGGAGTGTTCTCATTCAGCTAGAATACAAATACATGACTTAGCTGTTGTTTCTTGATTCGCTGAACGATGTCAACAGTCGCCGTATAATTCGCACGGCTCATCGTTCCATAGTCTGCCAACTCACAAATCTTACACAAAAACCTTTGTCTCGACTTTCAGAAATTATGACTGTCAGCAGTGACGCGGGAGCCGAGTCGCGAATGGTTGACTGTTTGTTTGATGATTGTTTCGTCTTGTCCTCATTATCTTGACATCGAAGGTCTCGGAGAAATCCTTCCTGAATGTCACAGAGCTTTTGGCGTTGCTTAACCACAGTTTACATTTTCTATAAGATTTCGGAGATATCAAATTCAGACATAGCGGCATAGAGGCAACACCTTTTCGTGCTGTCGAAGGCTGCTTTAAAATCGACGAAGAGGTAGTCGGTTTGGATCCTCTTCTCACGGGTCTTTTCTAAGATTTTTTACACGTATGAGAAAAGTCTAGTTATACTAAAAGGAGCTTGGTTTTAGAAAGTTGTATCGTCTATCGGATCACCGTCGCGTCTTTTCAGAGAAATTGACATTGGTCGTACATGAGGTTGTCAATTGTCTAGGTATAATGGTACTTTCTATACCTTCTCACACGCGCTGGGAGTACTAAGAGCCCTAGAATCTGTGACATTGAGATCGGGAACGGTAGAGAATACCCGCAGAACAGGTAGTAATATACAGCGTAATGAGAGAGGGGGCTCCTCCGCAGGGCGAGAAGGGCACTTCTCTTTCATCATCAAGAGCGTGGGTATGCCGATCTCTGCTTGCAGGCTCACTATAAGAGAGTTATTCATCATTGATGCTTACTTAAGATGATAGAGATTCCAAATGTTGTAATGTAACCAGGTTCACGTGGCCAATATGGGAGATTTCTAGTATTATGGGTCTTCTTACGGGACAACTGCTATTGGGCAGTATTACAGAGGGACTGGGAAGTCAGATTAGGGCGATTGCGTGTTGATTCATCATTGGCCATGAGAAGGTTAGCAATGCCACTTGGCTAACCAAGTATATAACTACTTTATGTATCCGCTCGTAGTTTTCCATTGGCGCGATACAGGCTTTTCTCTAGTACCTAGTACTTATGCTTGGAAGGTGATAGCTGAATTTGGCGATTGCAAAAAGAGGCAGACTTTGAGATCTTTGGAGTAACCCTAGTTCCCTCACCTAAAATACCTTCTTCTCTCATCGACCTGGGCTCCGTTTGGTAGCCTAAGTGTTTTAAGGCCCAGCAACAACTTCAATCTAACCTAACTTACTCACCCTCTCGATGTTTTTGTCCACAGAATCTCGCTCCCATTATTTACCCAACATCAAGCTTTATACGAGAGGTGTGATAACAGTAACATATGTCGGTTAGGATCTGAATTCTACCATCCTTGAGCCATCCCTTACATCTACTGGACGCCAGATATATCAGACTCCATATTGCTGAAGACATCAACCGGTTAGGCAGCGGTATTTTCGAATTAGGAGATCGGGTATTTGTATAGCTCCTTCTTCATAAGTGTGGTAAGTCGCAGCGACTATCGAAGGTATTCTCCTTCGGCTAAGTCATTGAAGAAACTTTAAAGCCCCATTTAAGGGTATTCATAGCTGGCTCTATGCCTATAAGTCTGAATTTGGTATCCCTGTGAAAGTTATGCTGTAGTAAACTGGAAGTTCTCTTAGAATTTCTGATATAGGGAAGCTAAAGCAATAAATTTGGGCAGGATTAAATATTTCCTGCCATCTTTTACTTTTTGGTCTTCCAGATCACTGTTGACAGTCATATTTTTGAAGTTCTTCAGGATTTCATCTTTATAGGTATCGAGTACTACTTTGGGTTGAGTAGGCACCTCAGTAGTACAGCCATCCGACATCCAATGGGATGGTAATAGAAGTTTTCGGTAAAAAGGTTTTGTGAAAGCTAGATGGTGCTCTGTGGATGACGGCGAATAGCGAATAGTGAAGAGGATGGTGCGATGGGCTCTACCGGATACACTGCGACATTCATTTAGTTTAGTGTATTATGATGCAACTGATACGCTCACTAACTAGACCTCGTCGTCTGCATGAAAAAAGCAGTACATTTTTGAAAATTTTCGGTGCAGAGGAAGCAAAAGATGAGAAGAGAAGATGTAGCTAGGGAATTTGGCTTCACTTTGCGACTCCTGCTGACGTCAAGCCGCAAAAACGACCAACGATTGGCGCGCTATTTTCAGCTCGCCTATAATCGCGTAAGCTTCACCCACGTCAACGAATAAAAAGAAAAAGTTTCGCTGTGAAACGTACGAATTCCTCAAAAAGTAACGCAATTCTGTCATTACGAAGAGAGTTGCCAAACTTTACGGAAATTAATTAATTACTTTGCGCCATTTCCAGACGTTGTTCCCAACACTGCACGCGTGAGGGGCGGGTAAGTGATGTGACTACAAAATATTACTTCACATTTCGCTTGACTCGCAGCAGCACGAGGAGGCAGTTATTTAAAAAACTAAGCAAAACTACCGCATTAAGCTGAGAACAAGCAAACAATAAAAGAAGAAGAGAAAAAGACTAACAAAAGATATAAAAAAGAGCAATAACAATCACCAAATACTTTGCTCGATTTCAAAAGTAGCAAAGAAACCTTGCATTGAAACAATGGCGAATTGAAATGGCAAAGCGAAAATACAAATACAAACGCATGGAGGAGAGTCCGGGTGTACAACTTTCAGGCAACGGATTTCCGTTGTGACTTCAAGTGAGACGCGCGCAGTACACACTCTCCGCTGTACACGTTAGCAAGCCCTCAGTCCACGCAGTCGACGCAGCACCGTTTGCTCAGGTAGCTCAGTGGCAAAGCGCTTAACACTGTCGTTCACATAAGCGCTTAAGCGCGATGAGTTTAGTAAGCTCCTGTTGTTGAAGGGATATGAAGCGGGGTAGCAGGGGATTGGATATTTTTACAATGGCAAAAAACTTGCACACTTTTAAAGTTTGCTAAAGCAAAGTAATTGAAGTTTTTGTGCTTTGCCGCAGTGAAATGCTGAAGCATACTTTGGCCTGCAATTACCAGTGGCAACTTGGTCTTATGCTCGTTGGAAGGGTCAAGAGTTGGTAAGTTTTAAAGTTTTATTTCGGCTTTATGGACATATTGTATATTTGTATTGCTGCTGACTCACTACTAAATACATATAAATGTATGTTATATATACGTATATATAAATACCTGCGTAAAGCTCTATTTCAGGGGAAGATAAATGATTACGAGTTTAGTGCCAAATGACAGCTGGCGCGGTTGTTATGGTAAAAATTATAAAAGGGAAATCATAAAAGCAGCTCATTAGCTATAGCAAACTTAGTTAATACGTGATATTTTATGTTGACCCCCTAAAAGTTTGAACTTAAGCAAAATTTAATTGCATCTGCATATATGTAAAGTATGACCCAAGTGGAGAGTCAATTCGGCGCCGTTCGCAGCAACTCGGACTGGCGCATGGAACGATTTGGCGCATTTTTCATCGAGATCTTAAATTGAAAGCGTACAAAATACAGCTTGTGCAAGAACTGAAGCCGCTCGACATTGCCAAGCCACATTGCTTCGCTCTATGGGCTCTTGAAATGTTCCAAGAAGATCCGACGTTTTCGAGTCAAATTTTGTTCAGCGATGAGTCCCATTCCCGTCTCAAAGGGTATATAAACAAGCAAATTGCCGCATTTTGAACGAAGAGCAACCCGAAGTGGTTCACGAGCTACCATTTTATTCAGAAAAAAAAAACAACGGTTTGTGGGCCGGTGGAATCATCGGTCCATATTTCTCCAAAAATTATGCCGGTGAGAACGTAACCACCAATGGCGACCGTCATCACGCCATGATAGCCGACTATTTGTTGCTTAAAATTAAAGCTCGTGATCTCCGCGATACTTGGTTTCTACAAGGCGGCGCGCCACTTCCCACACATCGCATCAATCAATGGATATATTGAGAGAGCACACTTCGCTGAGCAGATAATTCCACGTCTTGGGCCGGTCGATTGTTCACTCCCTCCCTCAGCGCAAAACACCACGAAGTCGACTAGTGGAAGAAACACTGCTCGGCTAAAACCCAACACACCCTCTGCGTATCGCCACTATGCTAGAGAAATCAATGGCAAGTGACCTTGATCAAAACCCATTGCTATTCTATTCTATATTCATTAAGGGTCAAACCTTCCATCAGGTCAAACTGGAATAGGTGAGCATCTCATAAAGTTTTGAAGGAAGTCAGTGCAATCTCAGCCGGTAAGTAGATACAGGATCATAAGAGAAGTTTTTGTAAGGCAAAAAAAGCCTCGCTGCCAAATAAAGGCGGTCAAAAGGTAATGACAGCAAGAAAAATCTAGTATCTTAGAAATTTTGACCTCAACAGAATACAGCCGACGCCGGAGTATGCGAGACTCTTCAGTGAGGTGGCGAAAGATCTATCATATAACAATCTAATAATGAAGGTTATAGACAGGGGTGCCTCAGATGGGAATATGTATACCCAGACAGATGGAAAACACTAAAAAGTGGGGTTATTTGGGGTCTATAAGGGCAGTGGCTTTCCAATAGAAATTGATCAAAATATACTTGGTAAATAGGGGGGAGTTGCCTGAACCTCATCTTCTACTCATCGACAAAAATGATAGCTGTGTACCCAGAAGTGTAGCTTAAGCTCCTTCCCGTCGTAGTCACTAGCCACATGGAAATTTAAATTGGAATTCCACTTCATTTGTATGGCTGGCGCGGCAGATCTGGAAATAGCTCATTCTGTCGACCGGATTGTTGAACACATTTTCGATGGTCTGGCAATCCAGGGCTGTGATGGCGACTTTAATTTTGTCATCGTACTCCGCTATCAAGCGAGCTTCAGTCCAATGAGTGAATCGGAAATTCATCCGATGGTCAGGAGGCTTCAGTTTGTTTGGGTAAATTAGACTTCATAAGCCTTCATTGCAAGGTTTCTATATAAAATCTTGATAAAATATGACCACGAAATTTTTAATTCTAGCGAACGATGTCGAGTTGATGTTTGTCGCTGTTCGAGCACACTTTGAGCTCCGGCAGCGATATTTTCCTCTGAACGCACTGAGCTAGCAACCGACAACAAATCGGTTTGGTGAACTCACTACACAAGTTGATTCACTAATTGCCTGGAAAGCAAGTTTTTTCGCCTGAATTTCGTAATATTATTGCGGTTGCGATTGAAGGCTCATCAATTTCAACGTAACTTTTTAATATTTCCTAATTTTCTTCAAGCAAGAATTTTTTAAACTCAAAACTATTTCGTTAAGCGCAAGGTTTATACTTAATATTTGACATTTCCTGATGTGATGCTATTGAAGATGTCAAAGTTCGAATAAGAAGTAGTTCAAAGGTAAACAGTAGATGACCCACCAAAAATAAACATAAACTCAATCTCGCAATGCTATCAAACTCCAACTCACACATGTATTCAAACTCGAGCACATAGTCTAGCTTAAGCCAGCACTTAACTTCAAGCTCCATCTCAAACTCTAATTCAAACTGAAACTCAACCCCAAATGTAGTTGCGAAAATATCAATGTCGTTGAATGAAGAGATGATATTTTTGGATTAAAAACAAAAATCAATAAATCACGTCATGGAGCACTATAAATATCTAATTTGCATATTTTCAATATTCAAAAAAATATAAGCACCAACAACGATTGATATGAAACCCATTATTTGTGATTAATTTCGTATTCGAAAATTTTCGAAATTATAATATTTAATCTTTTGTTTGCGCTGGAATTATAATTTTGATTATTTCATGCTACCGTTAAAGCTGCTTATTTATATAACTCTGCGGATATTTTCATATTTCGCAATGCTTAGTTTTTGCTGTATTTTTGTTGTTACTATATTTCGCTAGCTTGGCATGACGCTGGCATCCAATTAGACTTATGAAAATTTTACACAAACATCGCCTTCGCCCTACTCCTGCCATAATTTGTTTCCTGCATTTTTGCTGGTTTTGCTGTTTTTGTTGTATTTGTTGTATTCATTGTTTTTGGTGGCATTGTAGTTAGTCGACGGCTGTGAACTGTCGCTCATCCTCTTCGTTCACGGTTGCCTGCCTTCCTGCCTGCCTGCTGTCTACAGCCTGTTGCATGTCACCATCGTGGTTCTCGTTAACGGCTGTCACTCTTGCTGCTATTGCTGTTGTTGTCATTGTAATAATGGTCGCTAATGTTAGTGAGTTTCCTGTCAGTTGATTCATCACTAGTTGAATAACAATGTGGAAACTATGCGCAAACTCACACACACATACACGCATATATATTTGTACACACAAACACATTTTACCGTTAGTATGATGACGCATTTACAAAATAAATATTCCAAAACGGTTAAATACTTATTTAAGTGTGTTTGTGCGAATATTTTGATTTCATACAAATTAGTGAAAGTAGTATTTTGGCGGAGACACCAAAAAATGGGAACTACAAAAGATTAATCAGTGCCCGTCCTGACACATAGATGGCGCTACTAGAGTTGAAATCCATATGAGTTTTACTTAGTTCTAACCTTTGAAAAGACGCGTATAGCTGTCGGTTCATTAGTTTGTGAATTATAGCATTTAGAGTGAAACAACTTTTGTTATTGTGAAAAAAATGGATGAAAAGGAATTTCGCGTGTTGATAAAATATTGCTTTTTTGAAGGGAGCAAATACAGTTCAAGCGTAAAAAACCCGAGTTTTTCCATCGATATGTGATAATGGATGAAGTATGGCTCCATCATTTTACTCCGAAGTCCAATCGACAGTTATCCGAGTGGAGTGAAAACGATGAACCCGCTTCAAAGCGTGGATAAACGCAACAGTCGGCTGTCAAGGTTATGGCGTCTGTGTATTGGAATAATTTTCATTCACTACCTTGAAAAGGGAAAGACCATCAACATCGACTATTACATAGCGTTAGTGGACCGTTTGAGGAACAAAATCGGCGGAAAACGGCCGCATTTGAAGAAAAATAAACTGCTGTTTCACCAAGACAATGCACCGTCCGTGTCACGAGTCAGTGAAATCGATGGCAAAAATCCATAAATTAGGCTTCGAATTGCTTCCGCATCCATCGTATTCTCCAGATCTGCCCCCCAGCGACTACTTCCTGTTCTCAGATCTAAAACGAATCCTCGCTGGGAAGAAATTTTCGTCGAATGAAGCGGTGATCTCCGAAGCTGAAGTCTATTTTGAAGCAAAGGACAAATCGTACTACAAAAATGGTATCAAAAAGTTGGTGGGTCGCTATAATCAGTATATCAGCCTTAAAGGGAACTATGTTGAATATAAAAAAATTGTGTTTTGTCCAAAAAATTATTTTTGTCAAAAAAAAAAAAAAAGTGTTTTCCTATGGTACGCCGGGGACATTTCAATTTACCCTGTTATGTGGAAAGGGAAAATCAACTGTTGGCTAATATCTACGTTAATTTAATGCTAGAATTATGATGATTAAATAATTTAAAAGCATTTTCATAATATTGAGATTAATTTGTCCTTTAGAACTTTTTTCTATCTTAAATACAAGAAATCCTTTAATTTTCTTAAGTAACAAAGTAATGCACTAAGGCAATCAAACAATGCCCAGAGGCGTTTGGCAAGCTCCTTTTGAAATTCGTCATATTACTTCAATTAAGCCTGCGGAAAGCAGCTTCTCTGTCACTGGTAATAAGCCGCCTCAGCTTAGTAATGCATATGTTAATGGATTAAGTGCCGAAAGCGGCTTAATGTCATTTGATATTCCGTAATTTGCCATCCATTAACGCAAAAAAAGGATTTAGACTTTTCTGACTAATTAATCAGTTCATTTATTTTGAAAAAGGAAAAATTATTAATAAAAATTGTAATATGACTTACATGTTAAGTAGCAAAATGGAAATGGAAGGAAATATAAAAGAAAAAATTTAATGAAGATGTCTGAAATCTAATTGCTCCTCTGTAGGGAATCTGAATAATAAATCTAAGTTTATTTCTGCCACAAAAGGCCACCAGTTGCTCACAGCCGGATTAAACCCATTTCAAGGTGAACCGCCTACGCTCATAAAGAAAGTCGCTGATTACACTAAAGCTTCATCGGATTTGCCAACCCTAGTTTTGCAATCTGGCGAATGACAACTTTATCGTAAAATTTCACATTGTAGATGTTTTGCATACTCAGCATGTTTTGACATATGAGTGCTTTTTGTGTTGTTTACAGTAACTTCGGCCAAAAAATGAAATTAAATCGAGAAAATTTTCGCGCGATTATTTTTTTCAATTTTCAACGTAACTTAACTCTGCAGCAGTGCAACGATGAACATAATTCAATTTTTGGCGATGTATTTCCATCAATGTCTAGTGTTTATCTATGCTATGGTGAATTCAATCGAGGT
Source organism: Neoceratitis asiatica (assembly GCA_030068015.2). Classification (NCBI taxonomy): domain Eukaryota; kingdom Metazoa; phylum Arthropoda; class Insecta; order Diptera; family Tephritidae; genus Neoceratitis; species Neoceratitis asiatica. The sequence goes on from CM061526.1 coordinate 66,788,910, forward strand.
CGTTGATCACTCTAAGAATTTCGTGAAGGTCGTCCAAAAACAGAGTTTGTTCCGGAAGCTATTGATGCTGTGTGCAAACTGTGACCTATTGTGAGATTGAGACAACTATAGGCAATAGTGGGATCAGCATATATTCAATATTGCAAGAACATTTAATTGTAAAAAAATTTATTCACGTTGGATCCCACACAATTTGCAATCGCTAAAAAAGGCTCATGTCGATTGGTCGAGGGAAATGTAAAAAAATGCGATATCGGTACTTCGGAACACGTCTAAGAATAGGTGATCAATTTTAGATTTACGTGTATGAGTCCGAAAATAAACAGCAGTCGTTTCAGTATGGGTGTTTCAAGATTAGCCGAATCTGACAAAAGTTGAACAACGCAGAAACGTAAATTCAGAGTGGTACAGTTTGTCAGTTATCTTTAAAGAAATTAGGAAAATCAACCGCTGAAGATGGATCACTCTTCACCACGACAATGCAAGATATCACAAATCGACTGGAACAACTGAATTTTTTAGCACTCAAAACATAGATTTGATGAGTCATCCACCATATAGTTCCGACTGAGCACCAAATGACTTCTTTTTAGTCTCGTGCTTAAAAAACAAACTAAGAAGTCTACATTTTTCGACAACTGAAGAGGCTGGTCATGCGTTCAGAACGTATGTTTTGATATCTCAATCAGTGTGCATACAGTGATTAATAATATAGAAATAAAAATTATGTGCGAAACATATATCTCTCATAAAACTTCTTAGATTGGATTAGGTAATATTGGCTAGCTGCTATACCTTACATAGACACCTGTTGGTCCATTGTTTAAGTGGGACTTGATGTAAGGTTTCAGCGAAGTTTCTGTTTGTCTAATCTAGGAGTTCTGGATGGTGACAGATGGAAATAGCGGAGATGTTTCAACGCTTGCCATGCTACAACTGTTATGCAGACCTTTCGAGATCACGTAACAAAAAGTGGGTGGTAATATAAATTGTTGTCATTATAGAATTTTATTGTATAATACTTTTAGTGATTGTCGTATTTTTTGTACTGCTTCGATAGTCAGATAGGCATTCTCATCAACTATTTCATTTCACATAATCCTCTTGTGACCTGGAATCCAGTGATAATGCAATTGCTTCTTTACAACCACTTTATCTACTGTTTTTCTACTTCTAAAAGGCACTCTGTGTTAAAGTGAGTTTACTGGTTGTCAATGCCTTTGCTGATGTTTTCGTGTGGTTTCTTGAGGTATTAGCTAGTTCGGTGGACATTCTTACCTCGAAGACCACTGCATGGAAAATGCAGTAGTAGTCCGGAAGTTTGTGCGAAAGCCTAAGATTTAGCTCGGTGGAGGGTACACTTCTTTCATATTGACCACATGGACAAAAGCTTATATATATATATATATATATATATATATATATATATATATATTTGGCACTTGTAACCGCTGAAGCGATTTTTGGCCGATCTCCTCCTCCAATTTGTGGTTTTTCGTTTTGATGTTTTACCAACAAATCGAGTGATCTACAGCTGATGGATTTTTATGAGGAGCTTTTATTTCATGACAGAAATACACTCGGAGAGTATGACATTCCCTGAGAGGGGCGACCGTAGTTAGAAAAATTAATTTTCTATAATTTTGAATGGTGCTCGAATCTGGACTCGAATTGTAGTACGCAATGATAATCACTCGGCTAATGGAGTCATTTTTAATTGTTAACTCCGTTGAGCCTCTGACGTTTCTTCCTTAAATAAGAAATCTAGCATGGAATATCTCTTGCTTGACAACCTTTGAAGTTCAGCACCAATTCATATTGGGTTTTCAACTTGTTTTTTTTCTCAATTTTGTATTGTCAATCTTTCAGCATGGCAGTGTCTCTGCCAAAATTTTTCTATTTTTACTTAATTGTCACTTTCCAAAGGTGATGATATGTGCTCTTGCTGTTCCACACATTTGGTATCCAAAATATATGTAATGTGGGCGTACCGTATATCCATATCTTGCTATATGAGGGCATGCATTTGTGAAATTGCAGCCAATAGTATGTTTATATACTTGACTACAGACTACAGATTTCATTGCTTCATCCTTCTGCCACAATTTTTGACCAACCAATGTGGGCAGATCTTGAATTTAAACTAGAAGTTCTATGCGCCCATGTCAATGCCTTCATTTTCCATGGACTCTTGCAACCGAATCATTAATTCTACTTTTTTTTCCAACAATGAATGCTTTATGAAGTTGAACTGTCGACACAATGTTTGTATTTACTCTTATATACCTGCCAATTGCAAACGGCAATGCCTGATAAGTTCTTTATGAAATGTTCTTGATAACGAGTATTCAATTTATGCGGGCCGAATATGTTATTTTATTAAAAATTTTACTCAATTAATTGGGTTTGTAAGTAAATTCAAATATGTTTTTCATTTCACAGTAATTGAGCATATACCAATTTAATGGTCTCAGTAATTGAGTCTGGTAATTGTAAATTCATAGCTCGAAGGTGATTTTGTGTGAATTTTTGTGGGCAATTTGGTATGTTTTGCTTAAAAGCTTATCATAAATAAAGTTTTACGATTAAATTTGGAAGAAATTAACCAATGAATTGGCTTCACGTGAAAAATTTCCGCTTGCAATGGTTTCTTATGCACAGGAATGCCTTCGAACCTTTGGATTTCCCAACATGGAGACATTTATCTGCATCCGAAAAAAGCATTAAGTGAAAATATATAATAAAAAAAAATATACTTGCCACAGCTTAGGCAATTAATTAACCTGTCAAATAAATGAACCCAAAATAAAATATGAAAAACCGAAAAAACTTTACACAATCCCAATTTTTTTTTTTAGGTTTTCCATCCTAATTTTAACAAAGGCGTAATCCTGAATGAAGTGGGTTGACAATTACTCTCTTTTTTCATTAACTTTTTAATGAAAAATCAAAAAGCTTTAATTTTTCACTGCCTCATACTCATACATATATACTTATAAGTATAAGGTCATTTTTGGAAAGTCATCAGGCTGACACATAAAAGGCGCTACTGGAATTGAAATCAATAAAAAGATTCTCAGTTAGCTCTAACCTTCCAAAGACGCGTGTATAAATATGACAACTGTCAGAAAAAAAAATATACAAAAACTTAGCCTGATGACGAGTTTCCGAACACTGGCCTAGGAAAATCAACCATCAAGGATTGGTATGCTAAGTTAAGACGTGGTGAAATGAGCACTGAAGGCGTTGAACGCAGTGGACGCCCAAAAGAGGTCGTTACCGACGAAAACATCAAAAAAATCCACAAAATGATTTTGAATGATCATAAATTGAAATTGAATGAAAAAGAAGGCACTCTAGAGATGTCAACTGAATGTGTACATCATATCATTCACGAATATTTGGGTATGAGAAAGCTCGGTGCGAAGTGGGTGCCGCGCGAGCTCACTTTTGGACACACTCACAACGACGAGTTGATGATTCGGAGCAGTGTTTGAGGATGTTCAAGCATAATAAACCTGAGTTTTTGCGTCGATATGTAACAATGGATGAGAGATGGCACCATCATTTCACTCCGAAGTCCAATCTATAGTTTTTTTTTCCGAAGGGGGAATCTTCCAAAGATACTGCCACTGGAAGCATGCACGATTCATACTGCCCGCTAAGGGTATACCTCATTCAGGACCACACCCAGACAGCATTTTCTAGCTATACCGGACTTGCGAAGCGGTACGCCTACTTATTATCCCCTTAACTCCGTCTGCTATAGCTTATATTCGGACCTATGGGACAGCCGTTAAGAAGTACTTCGCAGGTCCGAGCTGGGCCACATACTCACTGTAGTTGCTATTCATCCGGTCTTATGCCTCTCCGCTGCCGTTCCTTTATCCTCAGCTCTTTGAGCACTATAGCAGCCCAATCCTTCATTTTTTCCTATACCAACTTCTATTGTATGTGATACATGTCGTCCGCATAGCCAATTATCTGGGCCTTTTTAGGCAGCGGTAGGCGTAACACCCCATCGTACAGCACATTCCATAGTAGCATAGGTTATTGCGTCTGTGTTTTTGGTTGCGCATGGAATAATTTGCACTGGCTACCTTGGAAAAGGAAGAGCCATCAATAACAACTGTTGCATATCGTTATTTTTGACCATTGGACGGACGAAACGGCCGCATTTGAAGAAAAAGAAAGTGCTGTTTCACCAAGACAGTGCCGCATGTCACAAGTCAGGGAAATCGATGGCGAAAATCCAAGAAATGAGCTTCGAATTGCTTCCGCATCTATCGTATTCTCCGGATCTGATTCCCAGCGACTAGTTCCTGTTCTCAGATCTCAAAAGAATGCTTGCTGGGAAGAAATTTTCGCCGAATGAAGAGGTGATTGCCGAAATTGAGGACTATTTTGAAGCGAAGCACAAGTCTTACTACAAAAATGGTATTAAAAAGTTGGAGGGTCGCTTTAGTCAGTGTATCAGCCTTGAAGGGAGCTATGTTGAATAAAAAAAAAATAAAAAAAATGAATTTTGCCAAAAAAAGAAAAAAAAAATGTGTGTTTACTATAGTAGGCTGGGGAATTTTCAATTGAACGGTGTGTATACACTCGTATATATGAGTATATTGTCTGTAACTCATTTACTGATTTCAGTTTGCTAATCACTCGATTTAGATTTAAGGCCGCTTGCAAGTGGCAAGATTTATGCCAACTCATTGTTTGCGGAGTCATTGGCGCATAATTTCATTAGCCTGTGCTTTTTGATTTTTTCCCAATTTTTTTTCTGTTCATCATACGCCATGGTGGGCCGGGGATGTAGAATTAAGGTTTACGCAAATATAAAAATATTTTTTTTAAAATATTTTTTTTAAAAATATTTTTATGAATAAAATTTTATGTTTGCTTTTGATGATTTTTATTTACTTTTATGCGGAATTTCCTACATAAATACATATCGTAATTATCGTTATTTGCTTGTGTTAGTACATATGCTCAAGCAGCCTTTTTCTATATGTGTTCCAACTGGGAATTTATGTGGTCATTTATCTATATATGTACTATAAACACACCGTTATTGCTCGTGCTATTAAATTTACCGCTGTTAACTCGCAAGCGAATGATAGAAGGAATATATATAAATAATGCTGTTGTACATATATACAATTATTACAATATGAAAAAAAAAATGTAATAAAATGCGCTCATATACTCGCATGTAGCATTTCTTGTTTACCTTTTTTCGTTATTTGCTACTACGCAGGCAGAGTTTTTCATTAATATTAGCTAGCGCCTTTTGTGCTTTTGTAAACAATTTTTTATATATATATTTTTTTACTCTTATTCCATTTCCCTTTTTTTCACTTTCGCTGAGTCATTCAATAATATTGCAGGCACCCAAATACCCTCATCCTCGCGCAAAGAAGATTTAGTTGAAAGCAATTTTTTTTTCGCTTTGGGGTCGTAAACTCATTTTTATATTATACAATTTGTTGTTGTTCGTGTATTGTTATGAAGTAGCATTATTAATTTAATTATAAGAAAGCGAAAGGTCATTGGATTAGCTCTGTTCATTTTGTGTTTGTGCTTGAAAGAAAAAAATGTGCTTGTTGCTTTCATGATTTCAGGAAGTGAACAGCATCCATCGCCTCTATCCATTGGCATACTGTTGTTCTCAACACTGTTGTATTTTATAACAAAAGCTTTTGTATTGAATTCTTTTGCTATTAAAGTATAGCTACTATATCCATTTGAAATATTATCTATGATTTCAATTACGTGAATTTAATTGAGAACAAAATTGATTTACGCTTCGATTTGGTTAAAATTTTAGATGATATGTCTAAATGGACACCATGTATCAGGAAAAAATTTCAATTTGTTTGAAATATTTTTTTATGGGAAAGGGATCACCAAAAAACAAATTAAAATTTGGATAATTTGGTTGTAGGTATAGGTCCGAGCGTATTTTTTTCGCTGCGTTTTCTAATTTTTCCGTGCACGAAGGCTGTGTTTGTTTTACTTTGAAACTTTCTTATTCACATCTGAGGTACTTTTTTCAATAGCCCTTTTTTGACCGATCACGCATGAGTCGTACCAGGCTGTCATGTTATTTTTGTTTAGTATTTTTGTGGTATTTCATCATGAAAGGACTTACGCCTGAACAACGTTTAAAAATCATTCAACTTTATTACGAAAGTTCACGTTCTGTAAAGAATGTGTTTCGCGCACTTCGCTCAACTTATGGTCAACGTAATTGGCCTACTGAGCGCACTACTCGCAACACCATCACCTATCTTGGTACCCAGCATTCATTACTGGCTAATATTCGACCGAATAGACAACATCCAGCAGGTAGTGAAGAAAATATAGCGGTCGTAGCTGAGAGTGTACACGAAGACCGTGGAGAGTCGATTCAGCGCCATTCGCATCAACTCGGACTGACGCATGGAACGATTTGGCGCATTTTACGCCGAGATCTTAAATTCAAAGCGTACAAAAAACAGCTTGTGCAAGAACTGAAGCCGCTTGGCATTCCAAAGCGACATCGCTTCGCTCATGGGTTCTTGAAATATTTTAAGAAGATCCGACATTTTCGAGTGAAATTTCGTTGAGCGATGAGGCCCATTTCTGGCTCAATGGGTACGTAAACAAGCAAAACTGCCGCGAAGAGTCACCTGAAGAGATTCAAGAGCTGCCATTTCATCTAGAAAAAAAACGGTTTGGTGTGGTTTGTGGGCCCGTGAAATCAGCGGTCCATATTTCCTCAAAAATGATGCCGGTGAGAACGTATCCGTCAATGGCGATTGTTATCGCGCTATTATAAATGACTAGTTGATGGATGAAATTGAAGCTCGTGATCTCCGCGCTATTTGGTTTCAACAAGATGGACCCACTTCCCACACATCGCATCAATCAATAGATTTATTCAGAGAACACTTGAGAAAACGTGAAATCACACCGTTTGATTTTTTCCTCTGGGGATAAATAAAGTCTAAAGTCTCTGCGAACAATCGCGGTTCGATTCAGGCCTTGGAGCAAAACATCACGCGTGTCATTCACCATTTACCTGTCGAAATGCTCGAACGAGTCAACGAACGTTGGACTCAACGGATGGACCATCTGAGATGTAGCCAAGGACAACATTTGAAAGTGATAATCTTCAAAAAATAAATGCCAAAGAATGTTCTTTCGAATGATAATAAACAATCCTCAATAAATTTGATTTTTCTGGGTTTTTTTCTCTTAAAAATTCGGGAAGCACGAAATGGATAACCCGTTATAAAGGCAATGGTCTTGCCAGTGAAATACTTCGTGGGTTGTTTTTTGGTTCAAGTGAGGAGGTTGAGCACGTAATTGGTGTTCGGCTGCTAAGGAACTCGAAATATATAGATTTAATTCCTTAGCATTGATTTGTATTTTCAAAAACTTAGCAACCCTCTCGGTACATTTTAATGCCTTCTCGTAAACTTCCGAATGGAATCAAAATCCGAATATTGCCCATTTTCTTCAATATTTGGTCTTTCGATTTATTGATTGCTACTGCAGCCAATAACAATCTTGTTGAGCTTGAAGTGGCCATTGTAGATGAGTGAGTATGTGCCAGATAAGCCAGTCTCCTTTCAATTACCTCTACACGTTCCTGCTTAGTTATTATTATGCTTATAGAATTATCATTGGACATTCTGAGTAAATGTTGCACGACGTGTACATAGTCCAAGGTTCTCCCTAAAACGAACAATTACTGCTCCTAAGAAAATATGATAACCTATCAGTGTAATAATACGTAAAGCTCCAATCGATTGTGGAGGAAATATGATATACTAGCTCAATGAAAAATGGCAGTGGCAAGAAGATACTTTTCGAAATCTTCAACGACGATGGTTATAGCGACATTCCTACTTTTCGAGACCATTTTTGTAGTACGATTTGTCCTTTGCCTCAACAAGGGCCTCAATTTCGGCGATCACCTCTTCATTCGACAAAAATTTCTCCCCAGCGAGCATTCTTTTGAGATCTGTGAACAGGAGATAGACGCTGTGGTCCATATCTGGAGAATACGATGGCGTCGAAAATAATTTGAAGCCGACTGTTGCGTTTTTCCACGCTTTGGAGTGGGTTCATTGTGTGCAGTCCACTCGAATGACTGTCGATTGGACGTCGGAGTGAAATGATGGAGCCATGTCTCATCCATTGTCACATATCGACGCAAGAACTCGGGTTTATTATGCTTGAACATCTACAATAACTGCTCCGAATCATCAACTCGTCGTTGTTTTTGGGCAAAAGTGAACTCGCGCGGCACCCACTTTGCACAGCATTGAGAAAGCATACCCAAATACTCGTGAATGATATGATGTGCACGTTCAGTTGACATCTCTAGAGTGCCTTCTTTTTCATTCAATTTCAATTTATGGTCGTTCGAAATTATTTTGTGGATTTTTTCATGTTTCCTTCGGTAAGAACCCTTATTGGGCTTCCACTGCATTCATCGTCTTCGGTGCGCATTTAACCATGTGTAAATTTAGCATACCAATCTTTGATGGTTGATTTTTCTGGGGCAGTGTCCAGGAAACTCGTCAACAAGCTAAGTTTTTGCTTCAACTGTATTTTTCCCCCTTCAGAAATCAATATTTTATCCAGATTTTTTCACAATAACAAAAGTTGCTTCACTCAAAATGCTAAAATTCACAAACTAATGATCCGACAGCTGTCAAATTTATACACGCGTCTTTTGAAGGTTAGGGCTAACTAAAAATCATTAATTAATTAATTATAATAGAGACATCTGTGTTTCAGGCTGAGGTCTTTCCAATTGATGTGTTATACATCCTTTTGAAGCATATTTAAAAAGAAAATCAAATTTTCTATTCAGTGAGTAATTTAATATCACGAAATAAAATAGAAAAAAAAAACGAAAATAATGACGAAAAGTATATAATAGTGAGCTGAATTTAATCAATTTCACATTAGAAAAATTATTTCTAAAGCGCTGAGTTGGCTGACGATATACATATCTTACTATCTTAGTATGTAATTGCATCATAATCGCAGTTATCACAGAAGAAAATTAAGAAATTCTCCAAAAAGCCTTCGAAAAAACCTTTAACACCTTTTCAGCTCAAAAGCCACAGAACAGCAAGTGAAAGGTGAATTTCGCAAACTACTTTGCAGTTTTAATCAACTTAAGCCACTTATAACGAATTTTCCACACACACACAAAGCCTTGTGCACACCTACAACGCCCGTACGAGTATATAGAGCTGCAAAAATGATTTGAGCCAAATGGCTTTTACCGTTATGTATGCACATACATACATACACATACTGCACATAACTCGTATTTGCATATGTAAAGAGACATTTTCGTATGCAAATGCAGTTTGGAGTGTGAAAAAATAGAGTAAGCCTGTGAGTATACAAACATACATACATACGCATATATGTATGTGCTAAATGCATCGAATTCCTTCTAAAGAGTACATTTCATTTGAAAATTTCCAATTGGTGTATGCACATATATGTATTTCGAATATTTGTTGTTGCACTTGCCTGTAGTTGTCAAGCGCGCATTTTTGCGTCAAGGTTAACGAGCATCGAACATGACAGTGGAAATGTATGTATGTATGTGCAAGTGCAAGTGCAAGTGCAAGTGCATTCGCTTAGATATGCGAGTATTTGGTAATGCACCAGAGCCAACATTTGAAATAAAAAAATAAAATGAAGAAAATGGCTTATAAGTTATATAGCAGAAGTTATTTGAAAGTCATGTATTTCATCGCGAAAATATTTTGAGGCGCAGGATATGCAAGGACATATTTTAACGAGTAACTGTGCGCGCTTATCGAGTACTGCGGCATAAATAAACGAACGAAGTCATCTGTTGTCATCATAGAAAATAACACACTTGCAGATTTCTATTTTATTTCAGAGATTTAGAGAAATAAACAACTACAGAGGTTTTGGTGTGAGCAGATTGTCATTTGCTGAACAGAAAAAAATTGGTTAATATATCAAAATCGGTATATGTTCCTTTGATGACCTGTTCATTCGACTCGAATTTCTTACCACACAGCTATTTCTGCAGGTTTGCGAACACGAAATAATCGCTGCAGGCTAAATCTGTAGAATATACTGGAGGGTGTAGCAGTTCGTAGCCCAATTTATGAAATTTTGTTGTGGCGACTAAACACGTGTAAACCCCTGCATTGTTCTGATGGAACAGCACATTTTTTCGCCAAATTCCGTCGTTTCTCGTTCAAAATTAATACTGAATCTGTCCAAATGTACTGAATAATATTCGCCGGTGCTCGTTTTACCCTTTTACAGTTAATCGGTCTTAGTTTTCTTTCGCACAAGCTCACCTAGATTAACAGAATGTCCTGATTGTTATTTGATCTCTAATTTAGTACGGTGGATCCCCGTTTCGTTTACTATAACGAAACGGCACTAAAATTCGATGCGATGTGTGGGAAGTAGCGCCGTCTCATTGAAACCAAACGTCGCGGGGATCACGAGCTTCAATTTCAGGCAATAAATAGTCGGTTATCATCGCGCGATAACGGTCGTCATTAACGGTTACGTTCTCAACGGCATCCTTTTTGAAGAAATATGGACGGATGATTCCACCGGCCCATAATCCACACCAAACCGTTGTTTTTTCTGGATGAAATGGCAGCTCTTGAATCTCTTCAGGTTGCTCTTTGTCCCAAATCCGGAATTTTTGCTTGTTTACATACCTATTGAGCCGAAAATGGGCCTCATCGCTGAACAAAATTTGACTCGAAAACGTCGGATCTTCGTAGAACTTTTCAAGACTCCAATTTAAGATCTCGACGTAAAGTACGCCAAATCGTTCCATACGTCCGTCCGAGTTGCTGCGAACGGCGCCGAATCGACTCTGCATGGTCTTCGTGTACACTCTCAGCTACGGTCGCTATATTTTCTTCACTGCGTGCTGGACGTGGTCTATTCGGTAGAATATTAGCTAATAATGAACGTTGGGTCTTAAGATGGGTGCTTGTGTTGCGAATAGTACGCTCAGTAGGCCGTGTATGTTGACCATAAGATGATCGAAGCGTGAGAAACACATTCTTTACAGAGCGTGAATTTTCGTAATAAAGTTGAATGATTTTTAAACGTTGTTCAGGCGTAAGTCTTTGCATGATGAAATGCCAAACAGTACTGAACAAAAATAACATGACAGCTTGACATGACTCATGCGTGATCTGTTGAAAAAATGCTATTGAAAAAAGTACCTCTAATTGGATCACCCTTACTTAAAAGAGATCCTCAAAATAGCTATGAAGTTATTTTTTTTTTTAATATTTTCAGAGATATATAGAGAATATCAAAGAATATCAGAAGAAGTTGAATTGAAATTGAAAAAAAGAAAATAAAATGAAGTTATATAGAACAAGCAACAAATGATACGATAAATATCCTTTCGGTCAATTTCTATTAAATTTTACAGCTTCGCCTTTTCTTGACCTTATTGTCATAACTGAGTTACACAGCAACCTCCGTTGGAAGATGATATGATTAGAAAAAAAGTTTATACACATATATTCAGCTTGCTCAAACATTTCTATGCTCGCAGTAAGATGAAAAGTGAAACGGAAATGACAATTTTCACTCGTTTTTTCATATTTATTACATCCTGTTTAAGTGGTGTGTATATAAATATAAGAAGCATACATATGCTTCAAGTCAGTGCATAAGTGAGTGTAAGTATGTATGTATGTGGAACTTCCCACTTCTAGCAATTTTCCTACATCGATTTTCAATATAGCTGAAACAGGAAAACCTGTTGAGTGGCACTTTTGTGATGTCGTAATGTTTTAAGTGTTTAAAGTGCTCGAGCGTATACAAAAATATATTTGCATGAACAATTTCCAAAGTATTTGCATGTAGTTACGCATACATAAAAACATATTTTATGATATGAGCGGTAGGGCACATTTCGTCATAAACTCTAAAAATCAAATAAATTTTGATATTTTTCAGCAAAAGTAAAAAAAGAAGTAAAATTTTCCGCAAAACTTTTACTTGAAGCTATTTTGAAAGAACTGTTCACGTGTATATACAGATGTTTGTTTGCCAATAGAATGGTGTATGTATGTGTGACTACGAAAAAAGGAGTACATAAAATCTGAAGCTGTAGGAAGGTAAATCGGATATGTGTAACATTTGTTTTAGGTAAGGACCCATAATGGGAAATCTTCTAACTAGAAGAAAGCTTAGAACGATCAAGACCTTAAATTGAAAGCGTACAAAATATAGCTTGTGCAAGAACTGAAGCCGTTAGGCCTTTCCAAGCGACATCGCTTCGCTCTATGGGCTCTTGAAAAGTTCCAAAAAGATCTGACGTTTTCGAGCCAAATTTTGTTCAGCGATGAGGCCCATTTCTGGCTCAATGGGTATGTAAACAAGCAAAATTGCCGCATTTGGGACGAAGAGCAAGCTGAAGAGATTCAAGAGCTGCCATTTCATGCAGAAAAACCAACGGTTTGGTGTGGATTGTGGGCCGGTGGAATCATCGGTCCATATTTCTTCAAAAAGGATGCCGTTGAGAACGTAACCGTCAATGGTGACCAATCGCGTCATGATAACCGACTACTTAATGCCTGAAATTGAAGTCCGTGACCTCCGTGACATTTGGTTTCAACAGGATAGCGCCACTTCCCACACATCGCATCAATCAAAGGATTTATTGAGAGAACATTGTGGTGAGGAGATAATTTCACGTTGTGGGCCGGTCGATTGGCCACCATGTTCGTGTGATATCACACCGTTAGTGTTTTTCCTGTGGGCATATCTAAAGTCTGAAGCCTATGCGGACAATTCCGCTTCAATTCAGGCTTTGGAGCAAAACGTCACAAAAAATGGATGGACCATCTGAGGCGTAAACGCGGGCAACATTTGAAAGAGATAATCTTCAAAAAATAAATGCCAAAGAATGTTCTTTCGAATGATAATAAACATTCGCCATTAAATTTGAATTTTCTGTGTTTTTTTTCTTTAAAAAAGTAGGGAACCTCAAAATGGACCACCCTTATTAGAAACAATCTTCTGCTTAATCTACTTATCGATAACTATGGAGGGAATCGAGAATTATTTTGGTGGGAATCTGTGGATAAGCAGCTGCTAAGCGTGATGATAAGGCTCACTTGGATCAATCACTTGGTCCAGGCAAACTTATGTCGTCATTTGTCGGCGCGGGGAGTTAAGCTGATAAAAGGTGACAACAAATCGACACTAAAGCTACTACAGGAGAAGGTTTCAATCCTCCGAATACAAGGCGGTAATGGTATTTAGGAATAGCCAAATATGCAGAAATATCTCAAATATAGAAAACCTAAGAGTTTCAGGCCAATAGGTCAGAAGAATTTCTGCTTAAAGTAACGTAGTGATTGACTGAGGTCTATATTACGTATGAGCCACAACCAACACGCCTATATGAAAGGTGAGTGGAAGGAAACACTTGGTGATATCGCAAATTGAGATTTGGGACTTATATATCGATTTAACTACAGCCTAATAGATTTTTTTTTACAACCGAAAAGGCCTCCTATAATATAGCGTCAACTGCAGATATTTCCGTCCCGAATTACCTAGGCAAGGACCCTCTGATAATTCCTCTTACACACCAATTGCCCGAATGCATGGTCGGTAGTTCTGAGCTCGTTATACTATTAGCGCTGAGACATGCCAGTAGAGAAGTCGCAAAAGGTATAGTCTTTTCGCCTCTTCTATAGGTTTTAAAAGTGAACAAATCCAAGTGAGGGACATGCCAGGCGAAGAGAATGCAGAGTTTAAGCGTATGCAGACGATTTGGAGGTTATAGTGAATTTAAAATTTCTCTATACCTTGTGTGTGCTTGTTCTCTTCACTAGGAAATAAAATGCTCCAAGGTTACTAGCTCCAGTGTGAAGTAGCAAAATACTTGGTTGGACCGATGGGAAAGCATACGGAGAGCATGTCTGAAAGCATGAGTCATGTTACCTAGAGTAGTTTCTTGGCTTTACTTTGCTTTGGTTAGGCCTATATATCTCTACAGAGTAGACATCTGCTGGTCAATGCTCGAGAGTAAATTAACGAACTGTAAATTCTAAAGAGTGCAGAGGACAGCGTTCATATGTATTAGGGGATTACAAGTACTATGACCATGAATGTCATTTACTCCTCACTGACATTATGGGGATTTATAATGCAGCTTGTACTACGGTAAGAGTAAGACTACAGAAGGTGTCTGATTGAAAGTTTGCAAACCAGGGTTGTATCAATATACTAAGAATGTTCCGTCTACAGAAAGAATGGAATACAGCATAAAATCACTCACTTAACGAAATGCTTTAAGGACTTCTAGGAAACAATGGCACAGGGCTGTTTCAGCATATGCAGATTCGATCTGCCATTATACAGATAGGACAAAACTATATAGAAAACTCGTTCGCTAATGGAAACTGCCTAAAGGATCTTGACATTAGCTAAGGTTTGGGGGTGCTGTCAATAAATTGTATCTACATCTTCTTAGATAGTCCGGCAGCATTAAGAGCACAGGAATCTGTAACAATATATTCAGAAAGAGCAGAGAGTTACTACAATTAGCTTAAGGTGATAGCTAATCAGTTTCCTCTGAACCTAGAATGGGTTAAAAAGCACAGTAACATAACGTAGCCAGTAATGAGATGGCAGAAGACTTGTAGACAAGAAAGGGCGCTCCCTCCCACTTTCATTATCATCGATGGTGCTATGTATGCCGCTCTCTACTTGCAGGCTCACTAAAAGAGAACCGGTTATCACTGATGCAAACTTAAGATCGAAGGGTAAAAACTTTTCCAATGTGGCAGGATAATATGTCCGACTTAAGTTACAAGTCGATTACGAGGTCTTATCTCGCTAAAATGTAAGAAAATATAAACAATGATGACAGATGCGCAGAGGGTCTGGAGGAGTTTCATAGAGACGTAGAAAACTGAAACCTGAAACTGGCGTCTATTACAATCCCATGTGACATCACAATGAACTTGTTTGCTAGCTTAAGTGAGCTGAAGCCCAGAACTCACTTTAACCTAACATAAGTTATGTAAGAAAGTGGTGAAGGACTAATCTTGGGCGGAAGCGATTATTATATTATCAAAAAGTTTTCTCCGATGTGATGCGATTAAATTCAAACTATTATATGACGTATATATTCAATTGAAGAGTCCCCGGCCTACCATAGTAAAACAAATTTTTTTGGCAAAATTCATTTTATTTATTTAACATAATTTCCTTCATGGGTAACAGATTATAGCGATCCCCAAACTTTTTGATACCTTTCTTGTGTACGATTTGTACTTTGCTTCAAACTAGGCCTCAGTTTCAGTGATCAACTCTTCATTCGACGAAAATTTCTTCCCAGCGAGCATTCTTTTGAGATCTGAAAACAGTAAACAGTCTTTAAGGGCCAGATCTGGAGTATACTATGTATGTGGAAGCAATTCGAAGCCGTCGGATTTGCCGTCGAGTTGACTGACTTGTGACACGGTGCATTGCCTTCTTGATGAAACAACACTTTCTTTTTTTTTCAAATGCGGCCGTTTTTCGGCGATTTCGTCCTTCAAACGGTCCAATAACGCTTTCTAATAGTTAATCTGGTCCATGAAAATTATTCCTCGCCATAACCTTGCCAGTCGGTCGTTGAGTTTTCACGTTTTTGAGTAGGGACATAGTGTGCAGTCCACTCGGATGACTGTCGATTGAACTTCGGAGTGACATGATCGAGCCATATCACATATCGAGGGAAAAACTCGGGTTTAGTACGATTGATCATCTCCAAACACTGCTCCGAACCATCAACTCCCCGTCGCTTTTGGTCAAAAGTGAACTCGCGAGGCAGCCACTTTGCATAGAGCTATCTCAACTACCCAAATATTCGTGAATGATATGATGTACACACACTTTCATTTGACATCAAGCATGTACTCTAACTGCTATTTCAATCAATTTTAGTTTACGGCCATTCACAAATCATTTTGTGGATTTTTTGATGTTTTCTTCGGTAACAACATCTTTTTGGGGCCGTCTACTGGGTTCACCGTCTTCGGTGCTCATTTCATCACGTCTAAACTTAAGGGGGTATTATACTCTAGTTTTTTTTGGAAAACTCGATGTTTTTGCATATTATTAAAGTTTAACTATTTAGAAATATGTCTGTAAGAGAATTTTTCAAAATCCGAATTATTTTGGAGATACAGGTCTTTACGTGAGACTCTAAATGCATTCTTCTCGAAACTGTCCTTTTCAAAACGATACCCGTCATATCTCAAATTCTACTGGACCGATGTATAAGAAATTTTTGGAGAGTCATCTTCATAGATTTCTCTATGTCTGGAACTACGCACATCCGCAAATTTCAATATTTAGTAATTTTAGAAAATTCGATAATTCCAAAAAAAAGGTTAAATGAATTTTGTTCTTCAAACAGTCGCCATTTTGTGAAATTTTTTTTCGACTTTTCCGTAGTTTCAGATATTGCAACATTTATCTTTTTTTCAGATTGCTAGAAGGGTTGAAATCGTGGGTCTGGTCACGTAACAATTTTTCACCACCCCCATTTCATCTGATGTTAATTCATGGAATAATTTTTTTTTTGCATTTTTTTTGTATTTTTCTCAAGTAAATAAATAACATATAAAAATATGGATAAAAGATGGATAATTGCTTTCTTTTCACGGAGGTTACCTAAAGTTCATCCCTATAGACAAGAATACCCCCTTAACTGTCAAATTTATACACTCCTCTTTTGAAGGTTAGCGCTAACTAAAAATCATATGGATTTCATTCTTTCTAATTTCATTTATATGTCAGGCCGGACACTTTTCGATTGACCTGTTATTGATGTTTTTCGAACAAACAACAAAAGGACCTACAATCCATTCTGAGTCGCCTTCGAACGGCTGATGGATTTTTATGAGAATCCTTTACTTGAAGAGCTTGAGCTTTCTCCTTGCTGCGGGGCGACTTCAATAAAAAAATATTTTAATTTTTATTTAAATTAATTTTTTATAATTTTGTATATTGTTTTGACCAGGAACTCGCACGCTGGCCTTCTCAATAGTAGGACGAGCAGCAAATACCTAAGGAAAATTAATAATTCCCATTAACATTCATATTTTACTTACACACAATTGCCGCTTAATAATGACCACACTCAATCGCATATAGTAATAAAAACAATTGTAACAATAATCATAATCATAATAAAAATAAAAATAAAAATAATAATAATAATAATAATAATAATAAAAACCAGAATACATTTTACTATGTAATTATTGGCATATGATTGCATTGGGCGCACAACAGGCATATATGTATGTATGTATGTATGTATATTTAGGTATTAATATATATATTTTCATATTTTTCTGCTTTCTCTCGCTAAGTATGAGCATTAAATATGTGTATGTGTGATATAAAAAGTCATTTGCATATCGACCGGAAAATACCATTAAATAATTTACACATCAATGCATTTCACCAACCGTTCGAATGTCCTTCATACTCGAGTTGGTAGTCGCTCGCTTTGCATTACATTTATTTCGCCACGTTTTTTTTTTTTGTTGATACGAACTGTTTTTTTTTTTTTTGCCATAAAAATATGTGAGATAAATTCACTTTATTTTACAGCAAGATAATCCACTTGCTGTGGCTACTTACACGACTACAAGGCAAAACAAAAAATATTTTTTTTTTTAATACTTTCATACATTTTTACGCCATTTGTAGTGATTTTGCAGAGAGAATTCTTTGCTACGCTAAAGCTTCAGTGCATAAAAGAAGATAAATGTTTAGATAATTTAACGTTGAACTGCTCTTTATCTCTAGTTGTTAGTACAAAGTAGCGTTTTTGCAAAATTTATCAAGTAAAATTTATGATTTTTGGCCAACGAGATCATACAGGAAATGAAAATATTTGGTACGAAAAAATTTAATTTTAATATAAACAAATTTTTTTAACGAAAATTTTTCTATTTTTTAGATTTAGTTTTGTAAGTTTTTTGTTTGAAATTAATTTTAAACTGAAATAAAAATTAATTAAAATAAAAAGTATTTAGTGCGTAAGAAATTTGCCTCTGAAATTGATTTTTATCAAGCATCACCTGTTAAATGCTTTGCAAAAATATTGCGTGTGTTGAAACTCCCACAAGAATTCAGTCGAAATTTCATTACTTTATTTTATTTAATAGCATTAATTTAACCAACAACAGCTCACTTGCAGCTTCATATATGCAAACATATATGCGAGAATACGAATTATTATAAACAAAAGTGAGATAAGTCTATAATATCACATTGCGAGATTTTGAAGGGTTAACGCTTAGATAAATCTAAAAATATTTGAAAAAAAATTGTAATCGGAAATATGTTTTTGATATGAGGAAATTAATATTATAAAGGGTGATATAAGTGGAGGTATTTTTTCCAAAAGCCTTTTTTCGACAGATCACGCATGAGTCTAGCCAAGCTGTTATGTCATTTTTGTTCAGTATTTTTTGGCATTTCGTCTTGGAAAGACTTACACCTGAACAATGTTTACAAATCATTCAACTTTATTACGAAAATTTACGTTGTCAAAGAATGTGTTTCGCCCGCTTCGCTCAATCTATGGTCAACATAACCGGCCTACTGAACATACTATTCGCAACACCATCACCCATATTGAGATCCAGCCCCCCCCCATTATTGGATAATATTCGACCGAATAGACCACGTCCAGCACGCAGTGAATAAAATATAGCGGACGTAGCTGAGAGTGTACACGAAGGCCGTGGAGAGTCGATTCGGCGCTGTTCGCAGTAACTCGGACTGACGTATGGAACGACATGGCGCATTTTACGTCGAGATCATAAATTGAAAGCGTACAAAATACAGCTTGTGCAAGAACTGAAGCCGCTCGACCTTTCCGAGCGACATTGCTTCACTCTATGGGCTCTTGAAAAGTTCCAAGAAGATCCGGTGTTTTTGAGCCAAATTTTGTTCAGCGATGAGGCCCATTTCTGGCTCAGTGGAGCAACCTGAAGTGGTTCAAGAGCTGCAATATTATCCAGAAAAAACAACGGTTTAATGTGGTTTCTTCATAAATGATGCCGGTGAGAACGTAACCGTCAATGGCGACCATTATCGCGCCATGTTAACCGACTATTTGATGCCCGAAGTTGATGCTCGTGATCTCCGCGACATTTGACTTTAACAAGTATACTTCCCACACATTGCATCAGATTTATTGAGGGAACACTTCGATGAGCCGATAATTTCACATTTTGGGCCGATAGATTTGCCACTAATATCGTGTGATATCACACCGTTAGAGTTTTTCCTGTGGGGATATGTAAAGTCTAAAGTCTATGCGGACAATCTCGCTTCGTTTCAGGCCTTGGAACAAAACATCACGCGTATTTTATTGTTGTTGTTGTAGTAACTGCTAAAATATTCCATAAAATTATTTTCGGGGTATATTGCGGTAGATTTAATATTTTGCCTTAGCTGAAGTTTAAACAAATTTAATTATTCCTTAGCTCTCACCTCCTTTATAATTTAAATTATAATTTCTAAACTGAGCAAAATTCGAGAACGCCTGGTCAGCTAGTTTATATTTCTAAGAGGCTCTGTCGTGATAGCCGACGGATGAACCTACAATCTAATACAATGGTCGTACACAACTAAAACTCGGAGGCTATATTCTGTGTGTAAGGTAGGCATCTCATAAAAAAGGATTTTCCGTGAAGTGGACCTGGGACCGATCTATTAAAGAATCGCATTTTCCGATTGATTTGCCTGATGCTTGGAACAAAAATAGCTAAATAGCAGTTTAGTCCAAAAAGTTTACTTAGGATCGATTTATTAAAAAAATCAAATTTTTGATTAGTTTTGCTTGCGATTTGGAATATTGATGGCAGCTTTTTGGCTAGGTTAAAATGTGAAGAACTTTTATTTCCGCTAAGTATAGCAAAGTACAAAAATCGTATTTGTATGGCGATTTGTAAGATTTTTGGATTAAAAATTCTATTCTATAAGTTTTTAAATATAATAATTTTCATGTTACAGTAAAAAAAAACGCAAAAAACCTTTAAAAAAATCTAATTAGAATCATTTTAAAATTTTAAGCGCACGAAGTTTCGAGCAAGTCCTAATAAAAAGTATTGGAACAATGGTGTTGTTGAAACAGATTTTGCAGAATTTCCCGGTATTAAAAATGTTATAAACTTTTTTTTTCTCCAAAAATGAATTTAAATCACTTTCACTTAAATGAGTTCATATAAAGGGTGTTTTTTATAGAGGTATAGAACCTTAAGTTGCAATGAAACAACGATGGATTATTCGATTGACATGAATTTTATTTATCCGAAAGACAATCTTGTGGCATTACATTTTAAATATGATTTCTGGCATATGACCGCCACGGCTGGTGCGGATGTAGTCCAATCTGGACGTCAAATTTTCGATGACTTTTTCCAACATCTGTGGTCGTATATCGGCAATAACACGGCGAATGTTGTCTTCCAAATGGTCAAGCGTTTGTGGCTTATCCGCATAGACCAATGACTTTACATAGTCCCACAGAAAGTAGTCTAGCGGTGTTAAATCACAAGATCTTGGAGGCCAATTCACAGGTCCAAAACGTGAAATTAGGCGGTCACCAAACGTGTCTTTCAATAAATCTATTGTGACACGAGCTGTGTGACATATTGCGCCGTCTTGTTGAAACCACATTTCTTGGACATCATGGTTATTCAATTCAGGAATGAAAAAGTTAGTAAGCATGGCTCTATACCGATCACCATTGACTGTAATGTTCTGGCCACCATCGTTTTTGAAAAAGTACTGACCAATGATTCCACCAGCCCATAAAGCGCACCAAACAGTCAGTTTTTCTGGATGTAACGGTGTTTCAACATACACTTGAGGATTACCTTCACTCCAAATGCGGCAGTTTTGTTTGTTGACGTAGCCATTCAACCAGAAGTGCGCTTCATCGCTAAACAAAATTCGCTTATGAAAATCGGGAACAACGGTAAACTCGTTTTGGGTCCATTCGATGAATCTACGCCTTACTTGATGATCGTGAGTCTATTCATGATGAATTGCCAAACCAAACTGAGAATAAATCACTTGACAGCTGTTAAATCGGTCGCCATCTTGAAAAGTAATGCCAACTTAAAGTTCTATACCTCTATAAAAAACACCCTTTACTTGCACATACATAGAAATCTGCATTTGTATCTGCCGTCGATCACATTCGTCATTTCCAATACCGTCAGCAGCTTTGCATACTTATTCAACACAACAACAACAATAGCAATATCGTTTACAACATTTCTCATTTGTTGCTGCAAGACATTCATTCAGGTTTCCTGTGAATTGTTGCGCTAAATTGGAATGTGAATTGCATTAGTCGAATAACGGTACACGATGCAATTTATTTATGCTATTTTGACAGTTGTGGGAGTACACATTGAGCATGAAAGTGAAAAGTATGTGTTTTCAATATTATATTCAAGGACAACACTCAGGAGATGGAACCTCAAACAAATTCAATTATATACATAGCCAGTTTTCAGAGAACTATGTTCATTCTAAAAACCAATTGCTTTGGAGAAGTAAGAAAATATTCCAGGTTTTCCACGAAGTTGTTTGATTTTCAGACAGACCAGATAGGGTGAAAAAATAATCTACAGTTCAGCAATGTAAATGTCGAGGATGAGGTCATGTGTAGAAGTTCACCAAGTGAAGAATGTTTTTGACTATCCTTCAGCTGGGAGTGGCCAGAAACGATCCTTCGACATATGACTCAAGCAGCTCACGACTTCCGGTCTTGGGCTAAGTATCCTCTGGGTAGCCGACAAATATTCGTTTGGAAGCGGGCTAAAGTGCGTTTGTTCGTAGGGTTTGGGACCCACCACATAAAAACTATACTCCAATGAAAAATCAACAAATGCCTCGGATGAGAGACCCACCTTTTGATGACGACCTCTGCACACATTTAACGGTGAAAGTGAAACACCCGGAGATTGTGAGCGTGAAACCACAATCGGTGTCGCTGACATAGAAGTGTCCAGAGTATACTGAGTTTATGGATAAAACACGTCTTCTGTCTGCAGAACGGCAACCAAGGCTCAATACCTGGATATGACGAACTCATCATATGACGAACCCTCAACTACAAGGAAGTCCGAATATCAGCAGACCGTTTGAAGAACAACAAAGCGGCGGGAACTGCTAGACTATCGGCTGAGCTATTTCAGGATGGTGGCTTTATCTTCTTTGCAAAGCTTGGTCGGATGAGTACATGTCTGACAACTTTAGCCTGAGAAACCCACAATTTGTATCAATTATTGTAGGACTAGACTCCCCAGAATTGGATTAAATCTACAATTAACCATATAAGCAACATATAGACTGCAGCTGCCACTAAGCCGCCAGGACCTAACTTGATATGTACGTAAAAAAGAAGAAAAAAGTCATCGCGGTGAAGATGGAAAGAAAAAGGCGTCGACTAACCTAACTTGCCGCAGGTTCACTAATAGGAAGAAGTTGTAACATTGTTTCGATGGGTAGTTTCTGTGAGGGAGAACAATATTGACTCATATAGAAAAGAGGATATTATTGCCCTAAGTTCACTTCTGACGTGCATTAAATTTTGAGAAGAAATACTTATATTTTCCACCCGAGGTAACGACTAACTTCATACAAAATTTTATATTAGTTGCTCGTCACGGAATTGATGGAAATCACAAAAAAGATGAGATTACTATTTCAATAAATCCGGGCAAAGAGCAGAGTCAACATGCATGCGCTTCCGAGCAGGTAGACTCTGGTCGAGCTTGGCAAGCATTTTCAGCTGCTGCAGGGGAGCTCTTCTCCACTTTAAGATAAAAACTTCAATATCAATTTATGTCATGTGACCCAGTAGATAAAACTAAGTCATTCTGATGGTGTGTGATTGGTGCCTTTTCGGAAATACCCTCTCCAAAAGTGGTTTCTTCAAAAATCTCGTGCCGTGTCGTAACCACAGCTTTAAGCGGAACATTGGCTTAAATGTGAAAAACCTTAAGAAAATACTTCTTTAGTTCTTTACCATCTTGAGATCCAGCAGTCATTATTGGATATTATTCGACCGAAGAGACTACGACCAGCACGCAGTGAAGAAAATATAGCGGCTGTAACTGAAAATCGTGAAAAGTCGATTCGGCGCCGTTCGCAGCAATTCGGACTGACTTATGGAACGACTTGGCTTAATTTACGTCGAAATCTTAAATTGAAAGCGTACAAAACACACCTTGTGTAAGAACAGAAGCCTCTCGACCTTCCCAAGCGACATCGCTTCGGGCTATGGGCTCTGGAAAAGTCGCAAGAAGATCCGACGTTGACTCAATGGGTATGTAAACAAGCAAAATTTCCGCCTATGGAACGAAGAGAAACTTGAAGAGTTTCAAGAGCTGCCATTTCATCCAGAAAAAGCAACGGAAACAACGGTTTGGTGTGGTTTGTGAGCCGGTGGTGTCATCGGTCCATATTTCTTTAAAAATGATGTCGGTGAGAAGGCAACCGTCAATGGCGACCGTTATCGCGCCATGATAACCGACTTGATTTGATGCCTGAAATTGAAGTTCGTGATCTGCGCGACATATGGTTTCAGCAAGACAGCGCCACTTCCCACACATCGCATCAATCAATGGATTTTTTGAGAGAACACTTCGGTGGGCAGATCGTTTCACGTTTTGGGCCGGTCCATTGGCCACCAATATCGTCGTGTGATATCAAACCGTTAGACTTTTTCCTGTTGGGATATATAAATTTTTAAGTCTCGATTCAGGCCTTGGAGCAAAACATCACGCATATCATTCGCCAGTTACCAGTCGAAATGCTCGAACGAGTCTTCGAAAAAATTGGATCAACGGATGGACCATCGGAGATGTAGCCGCGGTCAACACTTTAAAGAGACAATCTTCAAAAAATAAATGCCAAAGAATATTCTTTCGAATGATTATAGGAATTTCCCATTAAATTTGAATTTTTTTGTGTTTTTTTTTCTTTCAAAAAAGTAAGGAACCTCGAAATGGATTAGTCGTTAGAAACAAATTTGATTTGAAAATATTTTCATTACTTCAAGTTATCTTTTCATGAATTTAGTATTTGAATTCCAAGAAATTTACAACCGCAGCTCACAAAAGATTGCTCACAAATAATACAACAAAAGCAACAAACGAACTCAGGAATAGAAGTCTCCATAACTTGAAGGGCTGCGTTTTAATCAAAAACTTTCTAACAAGTTCATAACTTTACACTATATTTGTGGGTAGGTATATCTGTGTGTATATACCCGTATACATATATCTTTATATAAACAATAAAAGTGTAATTTACAGTTTATTTAAGCACAAGTTCATGGAACAATAAACTCTTCGCTGTTTTTTCCCTTTCAAATTGCATGCAAAATGGTTTTTATGATAGATTATTATACAGAAACGATGCGATATATACATACATAAACACAATATGCATGCATGTAATATGCATGTATGCAATATGTATGTATGCAATATGCATGTGTATGCATGTAATATGCATGCATAGTTATGTATATCCACCTCCCAAGCTGGCAAGGATTACACATGATAAACACAAAAAGCGGTGAAAACATGAGAACTACCAACAATAACAACAACAACAACAACAACAGCAGCCACACCGCTCAAGCGGAAAAAAGTGGGAAAACCATCAGCTGCAGCAACAGCAGCCGCAAACAATAAGCCAAGAACCAACAAGAACAATAGCAACAATGCAGCCAAGGTGAAAAGCAAACAAAGAAAAACAATAAAACGGAAGCGAAAGGGAGGGAAGAGAGAGCGCGAGAGAGAGAGGGTGAGATGGTGAGCAGCAAATGGCAAGCAAATATTAGCTACAAAATTGCAATAACAAAAACAAAATGCAAGTTTGCACCACAAGCTGACCGCCAGCAACAACCTCGGAAACCAGTCAGCTAACCAACAGCATTTGGGGGAAACCATGCATTTTAGCACACACACACACACACACACACACATACATACATACATACGTACTCGTACATATGTACACAGCTAGAATATAACTTCCATTATTGGCTGCTGCTCTGCTCTGTGGCAAATATTCACAGTTTACTGTTTGTTTATTAAAAATATTTTCGGTCTGCAGAGAATATGAAAATCTACTCAAGCGCATACATTTCATAAGTCAGTATTTCGTTGTTATTGTTGTTGTTGTTGTTGTGGCATTGGTGGTCGTTCGTCGTTGGTGTATGAGTAGCGCTTTTGGAGTACGCAATTTGCTGATGCACAGAATATTTGTGCGCCACAAGCAGATAAGTTGAATGGAATTATTTGCCATACACGCATATATACAGTATATACATATATATACTTATATACAAACATACATACATAAAGTGCTGCTCAGGTAGCGTTTTGGTGTGTATTTAAATTAAAATATTTGCATTCATTGTAAGCGTATCGCGTTGGGCAGCGCTTGAATTTTATGTTATTTGAGAATTTGAAAAATATTTTGTATTTTACTAAAATTGCAGTGAATTCAAAAAAAAAATGTGTTTAGCTAGCATATTTTATTTAGAAAGTGCTATTATCATTCATTGTACGAGCTTTTATGATTGAAATATCCTTCCATGGTTATAGATATATTATTCTGGTCACTTGCACAGCTGTTTGAACTACCGTTCAGAATCAGAAAGGTATTCGGCAATACTATCAAAGACAAAAAATTTGAAAGCAAGTCCTCTTCGAATCGTCAACATTGAATTGCTTTGTTGTTGCGAGCAGTATTTATGTGTTCTGAAACAGAAGATTGTTTGTTTTTGCCAATTTATATAAAAAAAATTGGCCGCCATAGCCGAGTAGTTAGCATTGCATACTACAATTCGGAAGGCCTGGGTTCGCGCTCAGATTCGAGCAACAACCGAAAATTGTAGAAAATGAATTTTTCCAATGGCGGTCACGCCTCGGCAGGGAATGTCAAGCTCTCCGAGTGCATTTCTGATATGAAAAAGCTCCTCATAAAAGTACATCGGCCCTACGGAGGCGGTTTAAAATAAACTATAGGTCCCGCCATTTGTTGGTAAATATATCAAGATGCCAAACCACAAATGGTAGGAGGAGCTTGGCCAAAAATCGCTTCAGCCATTGGATATATATATATTTATTTAAAGAATTTTTTGACGTTACCAGAGGTCGGTAGAAATAGATGGAAGCATCCAATGGCACTTTACATGAATTTTGGCTAAGACTATGCTTCTAGAAATATCGCGTATTAAAGTCCATCAAAATGTTTATGCTTGCCACCTCACAAAAAAAAAAAAAAAAAAAAAAAAAAAATTAACAAGGAAAGAAGACTAAGTTTCCATTTCTAATAGAGATTTTTCGTAAGATTAAAGTAAAGCGCCTATAATTAGTGGTCATACTAGGCCAACGGAAATGGAAAATAATAGAAAAAAATATAAAATTTTATGACATTCTATTCATTAGTATCTTTACCCGCGCCCACCCTAAAAGCCTCTAAGTCCTATGGCGATGCGATCGATAGCTTGACTTCTGAAAATGAGCTGAGCGAAGCTAAGGAAGATCCCATGGATTGTGATATGGCTGTAGATTTTCTAACGGCTTTTAAAATATGCTAATCATTTGAAATATCTTATAAATGTTTTGAAAATACCTAGTATTCGTTTATCGTTTCTCTTATCATGGAAAACCAGATTAAAGGCCTCTAGTGCAAAGCATATTTTTTTTTTGCCGTGAGCGGAGGTATACTCGCTATGTGAGGAGAGTTTATTGTGCTTAAAATGGGTTCTTCTCCTGCTAGCTGGTCCGTAGCGGATTTGTCTGAAATGTCCTTGTGTCCAGATCACGGTTGTATTATATATATGTATACAAGAGTCTGTTGTAGTAGATGTGTGCCGTTAGTATAGGTGACAGAACCTTTGTATTTTTCCATTCGTTTCTATCTTATATAATTATGGAAATGAAGAAGAACTCATAGCGGATAATATTGAACACATCCTGAGTGAGTCGATAGTAGAGGAAGGACCTACAGTTTTTTCTAAGAGGCCTCAGAACTAGATATGAATTTTTTTGAAGAGATTTTATTTTTTAAGGCAGATACACACGGAGGACATTTCCTGCGGAGGGTCGTCTGTAATTAGAAAATTTAATTATAAATTTTTTTTTTAAATATATTTGGATGTTAGACCGGCCAGGATTCGTCCTTCACATTTTTCGGGTCGTAGGATGTGCTTAATACGAATTCTATTTTCAACGCCCACTGTACGTTTTCCCCCCTCTTAACAGTTTATGAGCTACTCCAAGTATACTTACATACATATATAAAATAAATAAATTTTAATATTCTCCCATAAAATTTTATTTTACTTTGAAAACTTTTAATTATTATAATTTCAAGAGTTAAGTGATTTTGTCATCTGCCATTGCCAGTTAAACTCAATATTTATTCTAACACACACACACAAATACACACTCTCACAGAGAGATGAACGCAGGATTTCGCCAATAATTTGAAGTGGAAAATCTCATTATTGCCAAGAAATCAAAATTAGAGACAACAATAACAAGAGCTCACGACGCTAACTCTTCCTCGTCGTCGTCTTCTTCTTCTTCCTCGTCTTCTACTTCTTCTTCTTCTTCTTCTATTTCTCTTCCTCCCTTCGCTCTACTTCTAATTCAACATTTTCCATTTGCCATTATTTTCCCGCTGTTTTTGTAGTTACAGAATTCATTAGGGAGCATCCGCCAGTCAGTGCCGCCCAAACTGTTAAATAATCATTGCGCGCGGATGGAAGGGAGGGAGTGAGGCAACTGGGTGTACTCAACTCAACTCAATTCGTGATTGTTATCATTGTGGCATTAAAACAACAATTCAGCCAGCTTGTGTATGCTAATCAACTGTGCGTTGAAGATATTTCTTGCTCCAAAATACATAAGTATGTATGAGTGTGTGTGTATGTTTGTGTGTGTGTGTGTATGTGTGTGTACATCACTTCCCAGTTGGTTAATAGAAAATGAGTTTATATTGGCGAAATATGCAAAGTTTATTTGTTAGGGTGTATCTCTCTCTCTCTCTGTGTGTGCGTGTTTGTGGTTGTGTGTGGGTGTTTACATCTACTTAGCAATATCAACAACAAACAAATTGAAAAAGGGGTAATGGCAATGGCGAAAGTAGCAATGCCAATGTGTGTTTGTATGTGTGTGTAGTAATGAGAATAATAATAATAATAATTTCTATTGTTGCAAATAATGAGTAGTTGAAGTGGAGAATCTGTTCAGCTCTACGTCGCTGCGTGTCAGTGCTGCATTGTACTGTCTATGGCAAACCAGTTGCTGTGTGCTCTGTGACATTAGCTTTGGCGGCAGCAAATGCAAATGATTTTCACAATCAGCGGTGAAGTACTGTTACGCATATATATATTTATATATTTATTTGCTAACTTTAATCGACATTCGTGGAAGGCGAATTTAAGATTGAAATAGTTAAAGAAAATTATTTTAGAAACAGGAAGTTTCATATAAACTTCAGTGGGTTGAAGGCCCATCAGTCTCACATTAATAATGATAATCGTAGTTAGCGAAGAAAGAAGTGAAGCGAATGGGTCTAGTAGTGAACGAGGGCAAGACGAAATATCTTCTGTCATCAAATAAGCAGTCAGCGCACCCGCGAATTGGCTCACAACTTCGAAGTCGTAGATAATTTTGTCTACCTGGGAACCAGCATTAACAACACCAACAATGTCAGCCTGGAAATCCAACGTAGAATCACTCTTGCCAACAGCTGCTACTTTGGATTGAGTAGGCAATTGAAAAGTCGACTCCTCTCTCGGCAAATGAAAACCAAACTCTACAAGTCGCTCATCATTCCCATATGGTGCAGAAGCCTGGACGATGTCTATATCCGATGAGTCAGTCGGCTTTAGGTGTCTTCGAGAGAAAAGTTTTGCGAAAGATTTATGGTCCTTTGCGGGTTGGCAACGACGAATACCGCACAGGATGGAACGATGAGCTGTACGAGCTATACGACGACATTGACATAGTTCAGCGAATCAAGAGACAGCGGCTACGCTGTCTAGGTCATATCGTCCGAATCGATGAAAGTGCTCCAGCTTTGAAAGTATTCGACGGAGTACCCGCTGGCGAAAGCAGAGGAAGAGGAAGACCTCGACTCCGTTGGAAGGAACAGTTGGAGAGCGACCTGGTTCACTTGGTATTTCTAACTGGCGCCAAACAGCAAAGAGAAGAAACGAGTGGCGCGATATTGTTGATGAGGCTATAGTAGCGTAAGCTGTCACTACCTCAAAGGAGAAGAAGAAGAAGAGTTAGCGCTTTGTAACCGCTGAAGCGATTTACGGCAGAGAGCCTCCTTCCAAAGTTACTTTAAGTCACATTTGACAGCCTGTACTCCTTCACTCCGCATACGACTGCAATTGCCACCAAAGTACAGAGCAGCAACAAAATCCTCCAATCACTAGCCGGTGGGGTAAAAAAAACAACGTTGTTGGCAACGTACAAGCCAATTTGTCGGCCGGTCGTAAACTATAGTTTTCCGATTTTGATGCTGTGGACAAGCGAGACGCAGTTGAAGAAGCTACAGCACACCGCTCATCGGACCGTAGCAGGAAACCTCCTGATATCTGCATCATTTACACAGTGAAATATCTATGCCCCGAGTTAAGGAGGGATGCTACCGTAGGGCTCAACCCAACAGACACCTACTAGAAACTGAACCACCACCACCTAGGCACATCAGAAAGGGAGTACTTGACTACCGCGACTCCATACAATACAACAGTACAGACAAGAACCGCTGGATAGGACGGCGTGCCGACAGGCTATAAACACCATAGTTCGTTCACTGGTCAACTTACCGCAAACGGAAAGTAGTCTTGTTCATGCTGATCTCAGATGAAAGCTGTCTTTGCACCAAGTTACAACAAAATCGAACCATAAATACGATATTTTCGTATAGATCGGTAGCTGATCCATTGATGTTTCTAACGGTTAAAGCTTTCTCTGAACTTTGACAAATATTTGAAGATCAAAATTTAGGAAATTGGTGCAGCCATTCTCAAGCTATGCGCCTTTATAAACCCTGTTCTATGGGGAAATTCTTTATAACAGTTAAAAAGTTGCTAGAAAATTGAAATTTCTTCCACAGAAATGCAATAATAACTCGACGCTGATGAAAGCAATGTAAAGAAGACGGAATTGACAAAGCGAAATGTGAGAAATTCTAGCGAAAAATGTGCGCTGCTGCACTATGCTGATTGCCGGGGTTGCTGTCTGTTTGCCAACAACCAAACCAAAGCCGATGCCCCAGTGGCACAAAGAAACATTTGTACATATATATACATATATACTCATACAGTTAGATGTTTGCATGTTTGTATGCAAATACTGTGTGCAACTCTTCCTTTGCTCTACGACTTCATGGTGCGGCATCCGTTGCACGTTGCTCGGTGGCCGTTTGATGTTCGAGGAGGCTGCCATCGATGGCATTGCAAATTTGTTGTTCGTCAAGTGTTTGAGTCTTTGAATTAATCGATTTTTTTGTGCTTTTTTTTGCTTTTTTTTTGCTTTTGCTTTTTTTTGACTCACTCATTCGTGTTGAACAAGTCGAGTTGGTTGCATGAAAGAAGCTGCTCTGGTCAACGGTTATCGGTTGCTGCTTGCTGCTTGCTTGTGGCTAGCGGTGAATGGCGGTGTGCGCAATGGAGCGCATTCGATTGGAAATTGGAATGTGACAACAGCAGCAATTTCTTCAATGTTATACAAACTGTTATTTCATAGAAATTGTATAATGTTGATTAATTTAATGTAAATGGAAATGAACTTATCAAGTGGAAATTTAATGAACTCACTTACGTTGTGATACGCTGTGTTTTTGAAGTGTTTGTTGTACTGTGAGTGCGATCGATGGCGTTAGTATATTCAATACTAGTGAGTTTTTAAAGTATAGATTTACCAAAGCAACTTAGCTTTAGTTACTTAAAAAAATTATTATTTTTTTACTACATTACAACAGCTAAAGAATGTATGCACACATACAGCCCAAGCTTTAGTAAACATTTCGAGCAGATTTTGGATTTGAAAAGTGTTTTTTTTTCTTCAATATTACTCTTCACTGCCTTCTAGAGTGTTTCATGTATTTTTGATATGCAGTCGAAGTAGAGCATAATATAATTTTAAATAATTGAAAATTTCCAGCAGAGCTCCTCCTCTATCTTGTGATGAGCGTCTCGATTTGTTTTTTTTTATTTTTGCAGCAAATGGTAGTAACTATAGTTTATTCAAAGTCATATCTGGATGAATTTTTTTTTTTTGAGAAGATCTTATTTCATGACGCAAATTCATTCGGAGAACTTGAAATTCTCTGCCGAGTTAGAGTGGTTCAGCCCATATACCGTTTGTAGTAGCCAACTCCACCAATAATCTCCGTTTTCTCGTACTTTCAATTCAATTCTAAACAGTAGTATGGTGGCTATCCCAGCTATGGTTAGTTCATTGTTTCAAATACTGTACCCATAAATACCTAAAAATCTGCCCGCAAAAATCCTTCTTCTTATTCTTCTTCTTCTTTGGCGTAGGCACCACTTACGCAATTATAGCCTCGTCAACAATAGCGCACAACTCCTTTCTTTTCTTTGATGTTTGGCGCCAGTTCGAAATACTAAGTGATACCAGGTCGCTCTCCACCTGATCTTTCTAACAGAGTGGAGATCTTCCTCTTCCTCTGCTTCCGCCAGCGGGTACTCCGTCGAATACTTTCAAAGCTGAAGCGCTTTCATCCATTAGGTCGACATAATCTAGACAGCGTAGCCGCGGTCTCTTGATTCGTTCTCATCGTTCCATCGTCTGCGGTATTCGCCGTTGCCAACGCGCAAAGGACTATAAATCTTCCGCAAAACTTTTTCTCGAAAACTCCTAAACCCAACTCATCGGCTGTCGACATCATCCAGGCTTCTGCACCATATGTCAGGACGAGAATGAAGAGCGAGTTGTAGAATTTGATTTTGGTTCGTCGAGAGAGTACTTTGTTTATTCGACGACAGGAGATACTTCGTCTTGCCCTCGTTCACAAATGGTGCAAAAATCTGCAATCGCTTAATTGTAGGTCTCCCCATATGTTAGAGTTGAGTTTAGATATATTGTGGTATCGTTGTGTTGGGTCTATTATCGTAATTTCTGCGGTTTGCTAAGAGCGATTGGCGAAAAACACCCGTAGTTTGCGACCAGACACGAGGATATAATATTTCAACACGACAACATTCGCCTTTATGCAGTAATACCAGTTAAAAACTATTTGGATAACAGCGGCTTCGAAGTTATGTATCATCCATCCTACAGCCCAGACCTTGCTTCTTCTGAATATCATTAGTTTCGGTCAATATCGAAAGTCTGGATCTTTTTTTTAAGCAAGCTTTCCAGTTTTGAAAAAAAAACCTAATAGAATTAAGTCGTAGACCCAATATTTCCCGAGAAATTTGTGTCGCGTTGCTATTAAGGCTGAGCAGTGTCAGAGCTAGTTTTCAAGAAACTCTTCCTGTTCTTCGCCACTACACCAGCGACAAAAGTCATTCAAATAGCAACTCCCTTCTTTTCTCAAGAGGCCGTATT
Source organism: Neoceratitis asiatica (assembly GCA_030068015.2). Taxonomy (NCBI): domain Eukaryota; kingdom Metazoa; phylum Arthropoda; class Insecta; order Diptera; family Tephritidae; genus Neoceratitis; species Neoceratitis asiatica. The sequence continues at coordinate 66,821,618 of CM061526.1, forward strand.
AAACAAAGTCCATCTTATGTTCCCTTCTTCAGCAAAAGTCAGTTTTAGCAAGTGCTTTGTCGTCTGGTAGACTCATGGTCTTACCAATCGAGAGCATCATTGAGTAGAGTCCGCAGATTACTTGCTCTTTGGGGTTTGAGGCGTCTTCTATAAAGATTGCTGAAACACTCAGTTGCAGAAAATTTGTATTTTGCATTCATTTCTCTGCCTGAGAACCTTGTGGAAAAGTTATGGTCAAAACAGAAGTTGCAGTTGTCGCAGACCAGCTCATCTGGAAACTGTACGAGATATATAATTTGTGCGTGTCATGTAACGCGATTACTCCAAGGATGAACAGTGTTCAATGTAACTGCATCGCAGCTCACTTGAAGTTTGTCATAAAAGGGTGAAAGAAAAAAATTAAGGAGAGTTTCTATGGTTTTTAAGGGAATCAATGCTAGATCCTCGTTATGAAGTAGCTGCGGATCGCAGAATTCTCTCTTAATTTGCTTCTGAAAATGGTCGGTCACGATATAGTGATGCCACAGAATAAAATGGATCTAAATCTCGTACAGTGAAAAATATACCGGCTCAGATCCCACCTTAAGCGTTGAGTGCAGTAGAAGCCATTTACGATCGCTTTACTCTATCCAGTTGAGAGATTATCTATCTAAGATTATCTCAAGATATTTGACTTCGACAGAGAAAGTGAACTCTTTAGTAGGAGCGGTTTAGTAGCAGTCCTTGCACCAGTTTCCTACAAGGTGTACAAGGTGTTTTGATAAAGATCTCTTGAAAATTGTGACTGTCTATGCTACCACATCACAATCCGAGCAGTTAAGTTTCCGAATCAGCGTGTTTACTGTGAGACACTACAGCAGTGGTTCTGCTCTGGTTTGCCCGGTGATACCGGCGCTGTCCATCTTAGCGAAAATTACACTGTTTTTCAGGAGAGAATCCACAAGTTGTATTATTAGCAGTTCGAGTTCTCGAAAATTTTCTTTTACAAATTCAGAAAATTTTAGTTTGTTGGGTATACTGTTTATGACAAAAAATCTAAGCATGGCAGAGAGCACACCCTCCATTAGAGTTTCATTAACCAAACGCCAAAGATAATAATTTTGAAACAATTTTTTGAAAGCTTTATGGCCGCTGAATTATGGACAATAATTTTTAGGTCGGAATTATTACTACCAAAAAAGTGGAATGGGTACAGCACATGATGAAGAGCTTTGCCGTAGCTCTCTAACCTAGATGATGAAAAATTTAGTTTAAAATGTCCACCGTAGATAGAAATCATTTTAAGAAAGAAGACAACAGATGATCAGATGATTGAATAATGAATATGCCACTGTGGAGGCGTTGAGGTCCTAATTACATGGCGTATATTCGATGCCAAGTGAGATCTTAAGACTAAATTCTATTTTACTTTTCAAAGAGATTCCCTCTTTTAAGGGGTTTTACATCCCAATTAAATATAAATTTTTGATATGAGCTCGCGGCGCTCTCGGAGTCTCATTTTTTTCGTCGATTTCAATTTACTCGTCTTCAATTCAGCTCAAAAAGGAATAAATAAATTTGATACTCACTGCGATGCGCCTTATCTGCTGGATCTCTACGCAAGACAATTCTTCGTTTTGATGAGCAAATCGGACCCGAATCCACATCGTGTATGACAATTTTAATAGCTTCACCATCCATCGATGTTTGTCGACGTGGTGCTTCCAAATCTTCCAAATTCGGACCGGCAAAAGCGGCATGTGGTGCTGGTATGGTGGCGGGCAGATTGGTGGGTAACGCACCGCGCTGTTGCAACGCCGCTAAATCGGGTCTGCAATGAAAGAGAGAGAGAGAGGGAGGGAGAGAGATTGATAGATTTAACAACTATACTGTGAACAAAAAAACTGCTGACTTCTATAATGAATCTCTAAGGTTTGGTATAATTCAGCAGCTTCGAAGCACTACCTTCGTGGGAAAGAAGAATTACATTTTCTTCGGCCAAGACTTCCGAAAGAAAAACATCTTCCGAAAGAGTCGAAGCCTTTGGATCGCAAATAAGAAAATGAGGCTTTGGTGAGCGTAAAAAGGAATGCGGAAGCAAACATTTGTTCCCGGCAGAGGTTTGGAATCGTGCATGTCAATCTACCTCCAGATAGAATTCGGGAAAACCTTAACACCCTTAACACATAACAACGAAACGCTAGTTCTTGGTGCTCGTGAAGAAATAGATATCAGATGGAGATGAGTTTTTAAGGTTTTTTCTCACTAAGGATTTTTCCTAATACACAGAATTCTCTTCTGAAGATCTTGCTTAAGCTGATTGGTTCTACTAAAGAAAATGTAAATTTCATAAAATTCCAATATTATACTCACAGTTGCGATCCACGTCTTCGTATGCGTCTATCATCATCCACCGTGAGCACAGGACTGCCCTTATCCGGACTTGGAGACTCGTCGTTTTGCAGATCCTCTGAAGGATGTGGCACACGAAAGGAGGGTCTCCTCGAGCCGGGTAAAGCAATCTGTGGCGACATACCGTCACCGGGCGATCGTTGCAATTGAGTCGTCGTTGCAGGTGTAGCACCCTGTAGCAAATTCGGTGCAAAGACGTCATATGCGGATTTTCTGCGGAACGAAAAAACGAAAAGAACAAGATAGCAGAGAAGGAAGATGAATTAATTACTATAGACACCTCCACAGTAGTCACTCTCTAAACTCACCTTCTTGGTATTGCCGGTATGCCCAGTGCCGGATCGCCGCCTGCCATGCCCAAAGCGCCAGCTGCCGCTACCAAAGCACCGGCTCCACCAGCCGCACCCATTGCGGAACTATTCATATCATCATCATAGCTGTGTTGGCGCGCTACACGCGAGCCACGTCTCGATGCCATCCGTGATAGGGGCGCGCCGAACGGTGGTTGAGCGTCCAGCTCCGATTGTCGGGGCGGGCTCGATGAACGACTCGGCGCCATGCTGCGTCCACCCTTACGAAAGTCCAAATCACCGCCCGGTGTTTTATTGCCCTTCAACTGCATTTTGCAATATGCATTCAGGTTGTGGGTTGGGTGTGGGTGGGTGTGGATAACAACAGAGCGGAGTGGGAGTGGTAGTGGTTGGTGTGTATATGTGTGTACATGTATATTGTACGTAGGACGGCGCATTCAATTGCGAAACGGTTTTAGTTTGGTACGAAGCGTACAAAAAAGTGGAGTACGGAAGGTACGGTAAGTGAGTTTGACTTCTTCGTTTCAACACGTTTTTATGCCACGCCCACTCTTAAACACACTCACCCAAACGCAAACACAAACTTAGTGAACATAAACGAACTACAACAACAAAATATTTGAACTCAACCAAAAAAGTAAAGCAAAGCAAAGCAAACTAAAGCGAACTAAGCATTTTATTGTGGCAAAAAATTAGTCAGCAACAACAAAACCAACACGCAAGCACTAAAGCAGCAGACACACCAAGTTGCTGGAACTTCGCTTACCTTTTCGAGTTCTTTGAGTGAGGCGGGTGAGACATCGGAATGCCGACGACATTCAGGACTACGTGGCGGTGCCAATGCAGTGCCATTGGCCGGTGCCAGTGTCTGTGTAGAGCCGAGTTTGGCATCCGAGTGACGTCGTTGCAGCGCTTCCAGCACGGGTACGTCCAACATGGAGTCTGTCGAGTCTTGTGGAATGCAGACGCGCGAAGCCATCTTTCGTCGGCATACACTGCAGCGCCACATATTCTGGAAACGATGGGAACGTTACTTGATTATTTGGCAAAAAAAAATTTATTTGAAGCAAAAAGTGTAGAAATATGTTTGAGTTTAGAGTAAACAAAACTCTGCGGGAAGCGCGTATTTCACATATCCACAGAGGGATAGGAAAGAAGGAAAGAAGAGGAAACTATTCTGAAAATGTATAAAATATTAATAATTCTTCGTATTAAATTCAAAGGTGATCCAAATAGAGTTACTTTTTTCGATAGACTTTTTTTGACAGCTCACGCGTGAGTCGTGTCAATCTGTCATGCTATTTTTCAGTTCAGTGTGGTTTGGCTTTTCATCATGGAAATACTTATGCCTGAACAACGTTTACAAATCATTCAACTTTATTTTGAAAATTCACGTTCTGTAAAAAATGTGTTTCGGGCGCTTCGCTCTACTTATGGTCAACATAATCGAACTACTGAGCGTACTATTTGAAGCACCATCACCCATCTTGAGGCCCAGCACTCTCTGTTGGATAATATTCGACCTAATAGACCACGTTCAGTACGCAGAAAAAAAAATAAAGCGGTCATAGCTAAGAGTGTACACGAAGACCATGGAGAGCTGACTCGGCGCTGTTCGAAGCAACTACAGCAACTCGGACTGACGTATGGAACGACCTGCATTTGACGTTGAGATCTTAAATTGAAAGCGTACAAAATATAGCTTGTACAAGAACTGAAGTCGCTCGACCTTCCCAAACGACATCGCTTCGCTTTACGGCCTCTTGAAAAGTTCAAGGAAGATCCGAAGTTTTCGAGCCAAATTTTGTTCGGCGATGAGGCCCATTTCTGGCTCAATGGGTATGTAAACAAGCAAAACTACCGCAGTCGGGACTTAAAGCAACCTGAAGAGGTTCAAGAGGTGTCATTTCATCTTGAAAAAAAAAAAAACAACGGTTTGGTGTGGTTTGTGCGCCGGGGAAAATCATCGATGCTTATTCCTTCAAAAATGATGCCAGTGAGAACGTGACCGTCAATGGCGACTGTTATCGCTCCCAAGATAACCGACTATATGATGCCTGAAATTGGCGATCGTGATCTCCGCGACATTTGGTTTCAACAACACGGCGCCACTTCCCACACATCGCGTGAATCAATGGAATTATTGAGAAAACACTTCGGTGAGCAGATGATTTCACGTTTTGGGCCGGTCGTGTGGCCACCAAGATCGTGTGATATTATACCGTTCGACTTTTTCCTGTGGGGATATGTAAAGTCTAAAGTGTAAGCGGACAAATCCGCTTCGATTGAGGTTTTGGAGCAAAACATCACGCGTGTAATTCGACAGGTACCAGTCGAAATGCTCGAATGATTTATCGAAAATTGGACTCAACGGATGGACTAACTGAGACGTAACCGCGGCCAACATTTGAAAGTGATAATCTTCGAAAACTAAATGCCAAAGAATGTTCTTTTGAATGATAATAAAAAACATTCCCCATTAAATTGGAATTTTCTTTTCTTTTTTTTCTTGAAAAATGGAGGTAACCTCGAAATGGATCACCCTTTACTTTCCATAAAACCCCTTATATATAGTTTTATAGTTTTTCTTAGTGAAACACAATTGCCAACAGGGATAGTGAGTACAGTTATCTTCATCAAATTACAAAAAAAAAATAGATTTATTAATGAAACATACATACATGTACATACGTACATAAATTCATTGGTATAAATTTCTCTTCAGTTGAGCTCATAAACTTCCATTTTCCACCTTCATCGCAGAGCCAACATAAATTGCAATAGGAAAGCGAGATCAATTTAAATATTAAAATCAACAAATGCATAACGTACACACGTACATATAAATAGTTTGTATGTTTGAGTGTCCAAGTGTACACTACGCGCGTCAAAGGTGGCACGATTTAAACATTAATCTTGCCAGCCCCTTTTACCAGCTATTTTACAGTTAGTTTGTATGTTAGTTTACAGTTATCTAGAAAATCCATTTATTATACGAGTGCAAGAACTTACATGAACGATTGGCGAAGCAAAAGGCCAAGACACCTGTAGTACACATTTCCATTATTTACACATACATACATGCGGACACAAGTGAGTATGAATATAATGCATTGTCGTGGTGTTATTATAAAAAATGACTACACAATCTACACCTCACCTACACCAAAACGCACCACATTCAGCCATACAGCGCACAGTTAGCTGTACATGCAGCTTTTATCGGAGAAAGCGTGTGACCTGCATAACGGTTAACAAGTAGATTTCTTTATTGATAATCCGCAGCTGAGTCTCGCCTCTCATGTTTGTATGAATGACTCAGCTGTGGCGCACCCAAGCAAGCAAGCAAGCAAATAACATTGCAACTGGTCTGTGGATTATTGTACATTGTATTTGCAGAGTATACAATTATACTCGTATTGGCTGGTGTGTGAGTGTCGGTGAGTGCATGAAACAACAATTCAACTTTATTGCTAGAACATGAGATTATTGCTGCCAATTCAGCTGCACCCAATGGGCTCACCCGCCGCAACTTAATTAAAACGACAAAAGGCTCTTGTAGTTGACACTGCAAATCGTGTGGCGAGATCCTTTTACATAGGAAATACATATATTATTGTGAGAATGGGACCAGGTGTAGAAGTTCACGCGAGTGTGGAAGATTTCTGACTGCCGTTCACCTGGGAGTGACCAGAAACGATTATTTTACATATGCTTCAGGCAGCTCACGACTTTCGGTTTTAGACCAAGTTTCCTCTGGGAAGCCAACAAATATCCGTTTGGGAGCGAACTAAAGTGAGTGTGCGTAGGGTTTGGGACCTATCACATAAAAACTATATTTCAATGAAAAATCAACAAATACCTCGGATGAGAGACCCACCTTTTAATAACGACCCCTGAACACATTTAATGGATCACGATTTGAGGGCATGCATCTGGAATGTCCGGTCTCTTAATTGGGAATTTGCCGCTACCCTGCTGGTAAATGTCCTGGTAAGACTAAAGGCGGATATCACCGTCGTCCAAGAAGCGCGATGGACGGCAGGAGGACGGAAAAAAGTGGGTCCTTATGAAATCTATTACAGCTTCCATTTAAAGTAGCACAAATTTGGTTTTGGCTCTGTGGTAAGAGAGACACTCCTTTGCCGAGTCCTGGTATTCACCCCGGTGGATGAACGTCTAGTCACAATTCGGATCAAAGTGAAGTTCTTCAAGATACGAGTATCCCGACAGAAGAGAAGGATGTGACCAAAATGCTTTCTATGAGAGCCTAGAACGCATTTATCAGCACTGCCACCGCCAAGACGTAAAAATTTAGTTAGGCGATTTGAACGTCAGGGTGGGTAAAGAAGGTGTAATCGGTGTAATTGGGTCTTCACTAAAGTTTGCAATATTCCCAAGCGGACTGAGGCTGATTGGCTTCGCCGAGGCCCGAAATATGGTTGTTTGTAGCACCAGATTCCAGCCCACGAAAATTTATCAAGTTCTCTGGTTCTCGCCAGATCGAAAAACACGCAACCGAATCGATCATGTTGTGATTGACGGAAGATATGTATCCAGGTTTCTAGATGTGCGTACGTCCCGAGGACCAAATATCGACTTGGATAATTATCTTTTAGCAGCAAAAATAAGCACCCGCCTCTGTGCGGCAAAGAACGCTCGTCAGCAAATACAAAGAAGGTTCGACGTCGAAAAGCTGCAATTTCAGCAGACAGTCAGCAGGTTTTCTACTCGGCTTGCGCACCTGCTCTCTGAGAGTACTCACCAGAAACTCAATATAAGGGAGCTGCGGAACGAAATAGCAAATTCCTTGCGTAACGCTGCTTCGGAAACAATTGGTTTTCAACAATACCAGAAAAACAGCTGTTACGATGTCGAGGAATGTCGAGCTGCAGTGGAGAGAAAGCAGACTGCTAACCTCGCAACTTTGCGATCGACTGCAACACGTGCGGGATGGGATAGATACCGAGAGCTAACGAGTGAAGCGAGACACATTTGCAGACCAAAAAAGAAAGAAATCGAAATCCGTGCTTGAGAAGCTGGCCGGCAAGGGTATTGGTCGAAATTTCTACGAGAAGATGTGGCGATTTACAGTAGGTTTCAAGATCGGACCAAGCTCAGTTAGGGACCAAAGAGTTAATCTGGTGACAGATGCCCACTGCATACTTAGTGTATGTAGGGAATACTTCTTCAACCTGCTCAATGGCAGTGAAAGTGAAAACCCCGGAGATAGTGAACCGGAAAACCCAATCGATGGCAATGGTATAGGCGTTCCATGATTTGACTATGGTGAATTTCCAATAGCGATTGCCCGCTTAAAAAATAACAAAGCAGCGGGAGTCGATGGCTGCTTACTGGCAAAGCTATTCGAATACGGCGGCGAAGAACCGATAAGGTGTTCTATACTCTGCCTAATCTAAAAGAAAAGGCAGACTCCATGGTCTGCATCATGGAATAAGCCTTCTTATTATCGCATAAAGACTAAAGCTCACCGTCAACAAACTGATTGGACCTTATCAGTGTGGCTTTTGACCTGGCAAATCCACCAACGAGCAGATATTCACCATGCTTTGAGAGAAAAGAATCGACACACACCACCTTTTTATCGATTTTAAAGCTACCTTCGATAGCACGATAAGGAACTGCCTTATGTCGCTTTATCTGAATTTGATATCCCCACAAAACTCATCCGGCTTTGTAAACTGACCTTTGGTAATACCAGAAGCGCAGTCAGAATTGAGAAGGACCTCTCCGTGCGTTTCGATACCAAACGAAGTTTCAGAGAGGGCGAGTTTTTATCGTGTGATTTTTTCAGTTTGACGCAGTTTGTTACGAGCTGCAGAGCCAAATAGACCGAGTACAATCTTCTACAGGAGTGTACACTTTTTGGTGTCTGCCGATGATGTTGATATCATTGGCCATAGCAACCACATTGTAAGCCCTACGTTTTCCGGGTAAGTCAAAAAAGCAAATTTAGTTAATCGGTATTAAGGACACGTACCATGACTCCGTGCTTAACATCCTCTATGAATTTTGTATAAGTCATGTTAGTGGACTTAGTCCTGCCCATTCTACCTACCATTTGTCTTGCTCAAAACTATTTTGTTTTATTTTTTATTTTAGTTTTATTATTTTCATTTTTATATTGTCCTCTGCATGCCTTGCCTATTTTAGTTCCACTTGTTTAGGGGCGCTCAACAAATAGGAAATGCATTCATGCAAGCAAATTATAAGCCATTGTTATCCTTTTTACCAGCTCGCATTACAATTACAACACGCTTCTTAGTGTTTGTATTCCATTCGTTTTACATGCGCAATTCATTTATTATTATTTCATTTTTCCCCCTTCTTTCATATCCTGCAGCTTTTAAGGATTACGTTTTAGCGCGCGGCTGGTATGGTATTTGATTGTATACATGTGTATGTGGGAGTAACCAGCTATTGGCTGCTTTATTTAGTCCTTTGATCTCACTGATTTATTACCAGGTACTTCAGGTATTTGCATGAGTGTACTTAAGAGAATTAAGTTGAAGAGAGAGAATTTATTCACATTAGATAAGAAAGAGTTTTTTGCAAGTGTGATATGAAGACACGATTTGGCGTTTCAAGCGAGCTTGTGGGAATGTTTGAGAATACATCAATGCCAATATAAATTAGTTTATTGTGAGATAGTGTGGAATCGTAGGGGTGGGTTATAACGAGTGACCCATTTCGAGATTCCCTAGTTTTTTAAAGAAAAAGAAACACAGAAAATTCAAATTTAATGCGGAATGTATATTACCATTCGAAAGAACATTTTTTGGCTTTTATTTTTTGAAAATTATCTCTTTCAAATGTTGGCCGCAGCTACGTCTCAAATGGTTAGTCCAATTTTAGATGACTCATTCGAGCATTTCGACTGGTAACTGGCGACTGGCATGCGTGGTGTTTTGCACCAAGGTCTGAATCGAAGCAGGATTATCCGCCTAGACTTTAGACTTTACATATCACCACAGGAAAAAGTCGAACGGTGTAATATCACACGATCTTGGTGACCAATCGACCGGCCCAAAACGTGAAATTATCTGCTCACCGAAGTGTTCTCTCAATAAATCCATTGTTTGATGCGATGTGTGGGAAGTCGCGCCGTCTTGTTGAAACAAAATGTCGCGGAGATCACGAGCTTCAATTCTGAGCAACAAATAGTGGGTTATCATGGCGCTATAACGGTCGCCATTGACGGTTATGTTCTCGCCTGCATCATCTTTGAAGAAGTATGGACCGATGATTCCACCGGTCTACAAACCACACCACAGCGTTGTCTTTCTGGATAAAATAGCAGCTCTTGACTCTCTTCTGCTTGCTCTTCGTCCCAAATCCGGCAATTTTGCTTGTTTACATACCTATTGAGCCAGAAATGAGCCTCATCGCTGAACGAAATTTGGCTCGAAAACATCGGATCTTCTTGGAACTTTTCAAGCGCCCATAGAGCGAAGCGATGTCGCTTGGGAAGGTCGAGCGGCTTCAGTTTTTGCAGAAGTTGTGTTTTGTCGTTCCAAGTCGTTCCATACTTCAATCCGAGTTGCTGCGAACGGCGCCGAATCGACTCTTCACGGTCTCAGCTACGGCCGCTATATTTTCTTTACTACATGCTGAACGTGATCTATTTGATCGAAAATTATCCAGTTATGAATGCTGGGTCTCAAGATGGGTGATGGTGTTGCGAATATTATGCTCAGTAGGCCGATTATGTTGACCATAACTTGAGCGAATCGCGTGAAACACATTCGTTACAGAACGTGAGTTTTCGTAATTAAGTTGAATGATTTTTAAACGTTGTTCAGGCGTAAGACTTTCCATGATGAAATGCCAAACAATACTGAACAGAAATAACATGACAGGTTGACAAGATTCACACGTAATTTGTCAAAAAAAGGCTATTGAAAAAGTACATATACTTAGATCACCCTTTAGTTATATGTTTCTGGCTACAAAACTCATAATCTAGTCTTGCGTCCATCTAAGGCGGCACCGCGGAAAAGTGAGTAACTCTGGTGCAAGACGAGATCACTATACCTAGTTTAGCCTTGGACCGGGGCAGACCGACATCAGCGTTGTGCAAAAAGAGTGTTGGACCGGACAAAGTATGGAGGCAGTTAGGTTCTTGTAATATTTACTACAGCGGCCATTTGAATGACCGCAAATTTTGTGTCGGTGAGTGAAGTTCTTCAACATATCGTTGATTTGCGTAAACGCGCCGAAGGTAGAGAAAGACGCTGTGACCAAGGAAGCCTTATGTCAATTATACTTGTGAGTGCTGCCGTCGTAACGGTGTAAAAATTGTGTTTCGTGACTTTAACGCCAAGGAGGGGAAAGAAGCTATCATCCCCACAAATGACAGGCTGGGTTGGGGCTGATCGACTTCGCCGGTGCCCCGAAGTATGGTCGTCTTCTGGACTAAATTCCAGCACAAGAAAAGTCATCAAGCAACATAGCTGCCTAAGGATCGGAAAACTTACAATCTGGTAGACCACGTTGCGATAGGCGGATGCCATATCACTCGGATCACTATAAAGTAGCAGCAGAGAACACTCTTCAACAAACAGAAGGAAAGTTCTACGCCGAAAAGCTGCAATCACAACAGGTATCCGAACAGTTTTCTACTCGGCTTGCACTCATGCACTCTGAGTGCACTTATTTAAAACTCGGTAAAAGGGAACTGTGGAACGACTTAATACAAACAGCTGAAAAAGAAACTATTGGTTTCAAAAAAAGGTCAGAAGAACAGTTCGTGCGATGTAGATTGTCGTACAGCGGTAAAGAGAAAACAGACTGATTACTTCGTAATGTAGCAATAGACTGGAGAAAATTACACAGAAGGAGGCCGAAATGAATGAGTACGAAGGGATTAGGAAGTTAGCAGACAGAGGTAATGCTTAAAATGTCTATGAAGTATTGAAGTCATCTACAGAAGGTTTCAAGACCGAAAAACATATACCTGTAGGACCCAAAGACGACGAGATCTTTCGACTGATGCTCAGTGTATATGGAAGTTTTAGAAGGAAGATCTTTCCAGCATGCTGTTTGTTGCAGTGAAAATAAAACACCAAAAGATGGAGAATCCGATTCGGATGACGATGATAGAAACGTGGCACTTCACGACTTTAAAGAAGTTCCAATAGCAATAGCTCGTCTGAAGTACGGACGAAATCTTGGCCGGAGATTGCAACCTAAATACGCTCTGCCAAAATTCACAAAAGTGGAGTTTCAAACTTGAAACACACAACAGGCAACAGGTGCTACTTTGGTCTAAATAGACAATTGAAAAGTAAAGTTTTCTCTTGACTCTTTGTCGAAACTAAATTCTACAAGTAGTTCATCATATGGCTCAGGAAAGTGGACGATACAGCCAATGATTTGCCGATTTATGTACCTTTGCGGAGGCGATTTTGGTGGAGGCGATTATGGTTTTCGACGTAATAAGAGCTATTTGAAGCAGAGAAGGAGCAGCAATCTCGAAATCGTTGGAAAGATGAGGTGGAGAAAAAAACCGTATTACCAAGAATAACCGTCACACGATAGACGTTTCAGTTTCAAATACAAATGTGTTTTTAACACTTTTTTTTCTATTAAAATGCTATGTCTTGCTCATGTGGGAACATTTCACTAATAAATATTCAATTATTGGCTCCCTGCTCACTCGCATAAAGAGTTCCAATGTCTGCTTCATCTTTTCTTTTCTTTATACCTTTGTTACTGGCGACCATTCACTATGGTTAAATTATTGATTACCGATGAGTATGTGTAAAACTGCTGGAATGTGCGTTTGTATGTTTGTATGTAAAACACCAACAATTTCATAACGGCACTTAGTCTTTCATTAGTTTGCAGAATTTATGAGTTCTAAGAAGCGCTTAGATGTAAATGAGTTCCCTGCGCGGAATTGTTTTCTACGAATGCCATTTACCGTTAGTTGTAGAGTAACGAGCTGACCTAGTGAAGTACTATGGCAAATACATATATACCTAATTGGAAATGCTGATATTTTACACTTGCTATGAGCTATTTTTAATTCAACCTTTGTTGTTGTTTCATACAAAAGGATTCTCAAATAAATTCTTAGCAAAAATTTAATATTTATCCTTGAGACTGCTGCCATTTACGTGGTTGCTTTTGGCATTGCTGACAATGTGTGATTTGTGTGTTTTCTTTAGTTAATGCCAAACTGTCAGCAGCACAACACACGCAGCTGATTTCCAACTACACACACATACACATTTACATATATTTATTTATATTTACTTGTTTGCCTGCTTAAATTGCTGAGTTGTTGCTTGAGAAGAAATGCAAAGAGAGCGAATAAACAAAGCCTGTTTCAGTGGCTGTTTCACATTATATTTTGTGAATAATCGATGTAAGCGTGTTTTGGCTGCATAATCTACATACTTTATGAACATTTGCTGAGTTGAGGTTAAACATTTTATTTTTGTAATTCACATAAACATCGATACATGTATGCAAGCATATGTGTTTAATCACACACATTTGTGATTAGATTTTCGGCCTATTTTGTGACCACTACACAGTTGGTTGGCTGTGGCAAGCAGCTGGTCGTAAAATTTCTGATTGTAAATTTTCTTGATTAATTTGTACAGTGAAGCAATGAGTTTAAACTTCAAAAAAAAAAAAAAAAAAAAAAAAATTTAATTTAAAAAAAATATTAAAAAAAAAATTATACACATTATATTTTGTATAAATCTGAGACCTGAATAAAATTTAAAACAATTTTTTTTCAATATAACTTTCATGTGCATGAAATAACATATTAACTTTGGTCCGAAGTAAGGTCAATTGAAAGGTCCTCGGCCTACTGTAATAAAGAACACTCTTTTTGGCAAAATTATTATTTTTTTATTCAACATAGTTCCCTTCAAGGCTGATACACTGATTATAGCGACCCTCCAAACTTTTCGATACCATTTTTGTAGTAAGTTTTTTCCTTTCACTTTAAAATAGGCCTCAGTTTCGGCGATCAACTCTTTATTCGACGAAAATTTCTTCCCAGCGAGCGTTCCTTTCAGATCTGAGTACAGTAAAAGGTCGCCTAGGGCCAGATATGGAGAATACGGTGGAGCAAAAGCGATTCGGAGTCCAGTACATGGATTTTTGCCATCGATTTCACTGACTTGTGACACAGTGATTCTCGGCGATATCGTCCTTCAAGCAGTCCAGTAACGCTATACAATAGTCGCTGTTGATGATCCTTCCTTTTTCAAGGCAGTCAATGAAAGTTATTCCATGCACATCCCAAAATACAAACACTCTAACCTTGCCAGACTTGCCGACTGTTGCGTTTTTTCACGCTTTGGAGCGGTGTGCAGTCCACTCGGATGACTCGGCCGATTGGGCTTCGGAGTGAAATGTTGGAGCCACGCTTCATCCATTATCACTTATCGATCGAAAAACTCAAGTTTGTTACGCTTGAACATCTCCAAACACTACTCCGAATCATGAACTCGTCGTTGTTTTTGGACAAAAGTGAGCTTGCGCGGTAACCACTTTGCGCAGAGCTTTCACATATTCAAATATTCGTGAGTGATATGACTTACACATTCAGTTGATATCCTTAGAGCACCTGATATTTCATTCAATTTCAACTTACGGTCATTCAAAATATTTTTGGGAATTTTTTTGATGTTTTCGTCGGTAACGAATTCTTTGTTGTGGCGTCCACTACATTCACGCATCTAAACATAGCATACCGACCCTTAATGGTTGATTTTCCTGGGGCAGTGTCGGGAAACTCATCATAAGGCGAAGGTTTTGCTTCAACTATATATTTTCTCTTCAAAAAATAATGTTTATAATGTTTGTGAAATTCCCTTTTATGCATTTTTTCACAACAACAAAAGTTGCTTCACTCAAAATGCTATAATTCACAAACTTATGATCCGGCAGCTGTCAAATTTATACACGCGTCCTTCGAGAGTTAGGGCTGACTAAAAATCATATACTCATAAATCATAACTTAGCGCCATCAGCCGGCGACTTTCCAATTGATCGTTAGTTTGGAATTTTTATTATTTTTTAACTTAACTTTTTTAATTTAATTATTTTTATTTTTTATTTTATTTTAAATAGTTGTCTTTTTTCTATTTTTCTATTTTACTTTATTTTATTTTATTTTTTTGTTTTTTTATTTTTTTTTATTTTTTATTTTTTTCATTTTATTTTATTTTAATTTAATTTAATTTTTTTGTTTTATTTTTTATTTTTTTAAATGTAATTTAATTTAATTTCGTTTATTTATATTTATTATTTTTTTGTATTTTTAATTTTTTGTTAGTTATTTTTGAAATTTTTTTAAAATTTAAAAAATTTTTTTTTCATTTTATTTTATTTTAATTTAATTTAATTTTGTTTTGTTTTATCTATTTATTTATTTTTTTATTTAATTTAATTTAAATTAATTTAATTTAATTGAATTTAATTTTGTTTTATTTCATTAACTTATATTATTTAATTTTTTTTGTATTTTTAATTTTTTGTTATATTTTTTAAATTTATTTTAAATTTTTTTTCATTTTATTATATTTTAGTTTAGTTTAATTTAATTTGGTTTAATTTTTTTATTTTTTTTATTTTTTTTAAATTAATTTTAATTTAATTTAATTTAATTTAATTTAATTTAATTCTGTTTTACTTTAATGAGGCCTGTAATTGTTTTTGTTTATAAGTAATGAGCTTTATTCAAAGGCCTATTTTTATTGGAAACATTATTTTTCATTGAATATTGTTATACAATAAAGAAATTTATTTTATTTTATTTTTTTGGTTTTATTTTATAACATTAAATTTTTTATTTAATTTTTTTATTTATTTGGTTTTATTTTGTTTAAATTAAATTAAATTTTTTTATTTAATTTTTTTTATTAATTTTTTTTTTGTATTTTTTTTTTTGTAATTTTAATTTTTTTCATATTATTTTATTTTAATTAAATTAAATTAATTTTTAAATATTTTTTTTGTGTTATTTTAAGTTATTAAATTTTTTTAAATTTATTATTTGTTTTTTTTTTTTTATATTTTTTATTATTTTTTATTATATTATTTATATTATTTTTTATTTTTTATATATTTTTTTTTCATTTTATTTTTTTATAATTTTTTTTTTTTAATTTTATTCTATTTCGCTTTTTATGTGTTATTTTATTTCAACATTTGACCACTTTGCATCACTCTTCCATATGCATATCATCGACTGCTCGCCAGTGATGAACGGCACTGTGATGTGTGGCTTGCAATGTAGAAAATGAGAATAATGAGCTTCATTAGCAACACACAACCTCATCATAAATGTCGGTTTTCCATCATCTATTTAGGCAGAATTTTCTTCATCTTTTTACAGTATCTTTTGGTTTTGCAGTTGCCAAGCCATGTACGAGTATATGTACATACCACCCCACCTACCTTGCTTATCTGCAAAATTTCTATGTTTACTCAACAAATCATCCGTTTAAATGCGTTTACTGTTTGCGGCAACTTTTGGACTCATATTTTGATATATATTTGGTCGTCTGGTCTTCTTCTTCTTCTTCTTCTTCTTCCACTTCGTATACCTCAATTATGGATTTTCTGCTTGTTTGCGACGATTATTAATTGTACGCACTAAATAACGGTATACAACACAAGTTAAACTTAATGAGGCGGCAATTTGTTTGTGTGTTGTAATAGATTTGTGTGTTGTGCTTTTGGCAAAAAAAAAAAAGAGTTTTTGAAGGGAACAGTATGCTCCGCATGCTCCCTTATGGTTTTGGCATTTACTTTGGCAACACATGCTGAGCTTAATATTAGTTTTCGATAAATCATATTCAATACATATAAGTATATACAATTTTTGTGAAAATATATGGAATTCATATGCTCATCTATATAGATATATAACTTGGTAATTAAATATTTAGTAATATTAAAGGACGTTGAATCGACCAAATAGTTTGCCAGGCAGAGTCTTGCCACCGCAAATGGTGTAATGATGTTGGAGACCCCCAAAACAATGGTCATCATATTTCCAGCCAAGAGTGCAGTATTCCTTTTCTTCGCGACACGTCTGTTGGGTAAAGTCAATCTTTTGTGGTTCCAACGATTACGAAACTCTTTCGGATTTAACCCATGTGGCTACTGTTTTTTTTTTTTTGGTAACTCCAAAAGTATTCCAAAATTTGTTATGTTTTAGGAAATACTACACAAAGGCTGTCCTTGGTTAGTTATTGCGGTTGTTCGATCACGAAACCATGAATAAGCGCACTTATTACTGCTAGCTCTTTGTCATACTCCTGGTGGACGTGTGAAAAGATATTCCATTCAGCTTTCAAGATCTTCAAACCATCTATTATAACGGGTGAACCATTTCGAGGTCCTTTACTTTTTTAAAGAAAAAAGCACAGAAAATTAAAATTTAATGGGAAATGTTTATTATCATTCGAAAGCACGTTCGTCGGCATTTACTTTTTGAATATTATCTCTTTCAAATGTTGACAGCGGCTACATCTCAGATCCATCCTTTCATTCGTTGAGTCTAATTTTCGATGACTCTTTCGAGCATTTCAACTGGTAACTGGCGAATGACACGTGTGATGTTTTGCTCCAAGGTCTGAATTGAAGCGGGATTGTCCGCATAGACTTTAGACTTTACATATCCCCACAGAAAAAAGTCTAACGGTGTGATATCACACGATCTTGGTCGCCAATCGACCCGCCCAAAACTTGAAATTATCTGCTCACCGAAATGTTCTCTCAATAAATTCATTGATTGCTGGGAAGTGTGGAAAGTGGCGCCGTCTTGATGAAATCAAATGTCGCGAAGATCCCGAAAATAAATTTCAGGCATCAAATAGTCGGTTATCATGGCGCGATAACGGTTTCCATGGACGATTACGTTCTCACCGGCATCATATTTGAAGAAATATGGACCGGTGATTCCACCGACCCACAAACCACCCCAAACCGTTGTTTTTTCTGAATGCAATGGCAGCTCTTGAATCTCTTCAGGTTGCTCTTCGTCCCAAATGAGCAATTTTGCTTGTTTACATAGCCATTGAGCCAGAAAGAGCCTCTTCTTTGCACAAAATTTAGCTCGAAAGCTTCGGATCTTCTTGGAACATTTCATGTGCCCATACAGCGACCATAAATTGAGAGAAGTGCGCGAAACACATTCTTTACAGAACGAGAATTTTCGTAATAAAATTGGATGACTTGTAAATGTTGTTCAGGCGTAAGTCTTTCTATGATGAAATGCCAAACAATATTTAAACAAAAATAACATGACAATTTGACGCGACTCACGCGTGATCTGTCAAGAAAAGGCTATTGAAAAAGGTACACCTACTCGGGTCACCATTTATTTTATGAAACCCACATGTTGTTGATGCTTGTTGAAAAAGATTCTGCGAAGGCAATCGAAGTAAAAGTTACTGAGCAAACGAAGACGAGAGCACTCAGAGCTCGGCAGTGGCAGAGGTAATGCTGTACCGACTTCTCATAGTCTATGTTCCTCTGGATGTGACAGAAGTCAGTAGAGAATCTCTTACTTTGAGTCCCCATCGGTCAATGTCCTCTTATTACATCGGTTGTTATGCTCATGGAGTTTCTGTTTAGAATGAATACAGTTTTCTGTTCTCTTCCTTTCGAGGCTAGTTTTGTTTGCTTGCCTTGCATGTGAAATCACCTATTTTCCCCTGCTGGTGTAGACCGAGCTTAACAGGTACTTTACCGAAAAAAAAGTTCGCGTGTAGAATTTACGTTGTTCGGACTGTACCACTTCTAGCAAGCTCGTCAGCCCCGAAATATCCTAGTTGAGAGTTTTTTAAATCATCTCTGCATCTTATTACCACCTTTGAATTGATGTGATTCTACATTGAAGAGATTTAATGAGAGCTTGATAACAGATCCAACTGTAGCTGAAACTATTGGATTTTAGTGATCACTTGAAACAGTTAAGTCTTGTTGCGGCTAAATTCCCAACTCAGAGAAGGTTGTAGGCTTTTGTACCGCTAAAACTCTTTAAAAATTTTGGATAGTCGTCAACGAAGGAGAAATCATAGTCCCCTGCCTCCAAGTGGTATATGCTTTCACAGAGAGACTTCCATTCCAATCGAGACTGTGAAAAATTTTTCATTTGTTGTTCTTGTTGTTTTTGTTGCTGTAGCAGATTGCTCAACCCCACATAGGAGCTGGCATTAGTTCCTGGTGTTTAAATTGGTGCATGTTCTTGCATAATCTTTCGGAGTTTTGAATTTTGACCTCGAAATTCCACTGATGACTCGCCGACTCAAATAATTCACGGTCTACTTCCTTATCTCCGGCGGTAAATGCGGATCTCTCAAGGTCCGTTAACAGCGCTGTGTGGTTGTCCATGTGAGAGGTTTTTTGCAGATGTAGTGCTACAAGGACCAATGATAGAAGGGCTAGTAAAGCTATTCTCTAAGATCTCGTACACACATTTTCTTTAGTCCCTTATATGGCTTATTATATTCACTTTTCGAATTATCTTAAATTTTAAAATCGATAATTCATACAATTGAGCCTTTGATTATCTCAAATCTTAATTGTACAAAAATAAAATATTTTTGCTAAACAAATTGAATTATTTCAATGAATTATTTCATATATGTATGTGAATAGACCTTCAACAGATTTTTGTGGCTGCGTGAACCACATGCATTGGGCCAAGTCTCATGGGAATCCTCGTTGCAAATATTTATATTAAATCCTACTGGTTTTATACTACTAAATACATATATATATTAACATATGTATATCTATTCATTCGTAGACACATTCCAGAGTTCTCTGTCCCATGTATGTAAGTATATTATACACAACTCGAATACAAATAAAAGTTACGTACAAGGAAACAGTGAGTGACTTCTCTGATGCTAAATAACACTAATCTAGAACTACTCCAAAACTGACATGCCAAGCAAGCTGAACTAGTCAGCCAACGGTATTTTTTGTATGCCAAAAATAATTTTTTTGAATGACGTTATCCTACTTGAAGACAATTATTAGTTTTTGGTAAATTACCAGTCTCATACTAGTCCGAAGTAAACCTAAAATTTACTAGTTCCTTTTTGAGTCGGAAGAAATTATTCATCTGACATTCAAGTAGTCAAGAAGTAACTAATCAATTTTTTAGGTTAGGGTTAGATTAATTAGAAGTGGCTGACCCTCCGAAATGGATCCCGCATAGCCACGTTTTACACCTACGTTGTGATGCTGCAAAGAGAAGAGCATATTAAGTCTTAAATCTACAAATTAGACTAATGCCAAAATCTCTTTCAGCTACATCAAGTTGATGAGCATCCCATGCAATCTGAGAATTTTAAGTTTCAGCCTCCCAAACAGCTTATAAAAAGTGCTTAGAGCATAATTCCTTCCCCTCTTCCAAACAACTAAAATACTGATCTGAAAAAATCCCAAGAACTGCGGTGTCAAATCCCATCAGATAATTCCTTGTCAGAACTTACACTGTGAGTTTTAATCGTAGGTTTGAAAAAAAATGTTTTCCTAATCTTCCACGGTTCATTATGGACCAAGAGAATCTTAAAATGCGGGTGTTGAGCTATTACCCTTGCTGATGATATTTAAAGTCCACCTGTCCAGAAGCAGAGCACAACTTGAAAGAGCAACGCTCATTTGTGCTTTCTTGATAGTAGCAACCCTCGCTTTGAAAAAACACGCCGGTGGATAATTCTCGACCGTAGACTTCCACGTCGTTGACTTTGCTGTAAATTTTCCACCAACCAACGCCAATAATTCATGCAGCTGTTAATGAAAGAGATTTTCCAAAAAACGGCGTAGTGCCACACGCTCGAGCCGACCAAAAACGCATCACTCTTATAGCAACTTTTGCAGTGATAAACCTGTCTGCAGTATCCAAAAGCATCAAGCGTCAGCATGGTAATAGCTCGTAATGCATCATAGATGATGCTGAAAGCGATTTTCATCTGCCTAGCTGAAGTAACACTTTCTAGCGATTTCCACCGCTCGAAAACTACCTAAAGCAAAATTGTGGTTATTAACATTCAGTACTCTTTAGGAGAAAGGCCTTATCTCTTGCCAATGGCGGCCTTGCAGCTATATAAAGCCATCTCTCCTCCATGTTAGCCTTCCAGCACAGTTTCCTCTTTAGAATAGAATTTTTTTTAGTATACTGAGTCAAATAGAGAATTAAAAAAAAATGAAATTAATTGAAAACAATAGTTCCATAATTGGTATCAGTTTGGTCCTTCTCGGACTAGTGTAATTTCCATTCGGCACATTCCAGTATTAAGCCAGCACATTTGCAATTCAGTTTGATACTACAACAGTATAAGAACGTTATGCACTTAAATGCAATGAAGTAGAGATATAAAACAACACAAACAACAAAAAAACAACAAACAACAATAAAATGTGTTAAAAACTTTGCAATAACAAAAGCTTTAATCGAAATAAATGTTTTTTTTTTGTGGAGAATTTCAACCAAATGCATTTGAGATTCAAAATCAATTTGTTGCTATTTTTATGCTATGTCTCAATTGTTGTTGTTGTTGTTTATAGTTTTTAACACCACAAAACAATATATATAAACAAATGAAAGACGCATAGCAACCACTTGCAGGTTGATGAACACATTAAAGATAAAAATATTTACTCAAGCAAAAGAATCGAAAAATGTCTAACCAAGGGCAATTGCCTTATGGAATTTCATTTATTTTGAGAATATTTTTAGTGCATTGTTTGTTGCGGCAAGCTGTGGTATTTCTCGAATTTTCGTCTTAAAATAAAATTTACTTTTTTTTATTTTATGTCTAAATTTTGAAGTTGGCTTGCTGGTGAATAATTGAGATATTTTCTTACTATTTGTGTGTATTTTACACAATTTTTACTGTTAAAAAAAAAAAAATTAAAAAAAAAATTGAAATCAAATAAACAAAAAATATTAAAAAAATATTTTAAATTAAATAGTCACAACTTGAAAAAATATTGCATAGAAATTGGTTATATGGTAAGACATAAGTGACATCTGGTTAAGCCACTAGATAGACTCATTGCACTTCCCCAATATGTCAATAATAACAATCACTAAGATAATAATTGGTGATCCAAGGTACTTTTTTCAATAGTCTTTTTTTTGCCAGATCATGCGTGAGTCTCCCAAAAAGTTCCACGAACATCCAACGTTTTCGAGCCAAATTTTGTTCAGCGATGAGGCCCATTTCTCGTTCAATGGGTATGTAAGCAAGCAAAATTGCTGCATTTGGGACGAAGAGCAACCTGAAGAGATTCAAGAGCTGCAATTTTATCCAGAAAAAAACAACGGTTTTGTGTGGTTTGTGGACCGGTGGAATCATCGGTCCATATTTCTTCAAAAATGATACCGGCCGGATCTTTGACCGAATTACCGTGATTGAAGAGTTACTGAAAAGCGGCAAATTCGAACTGTTTCTGAAAAGATTCATGACGGGCTGTGAAAAGTGTTTTAACTGCGAGAATATCGAAACGAAAAAAAGGCATGATCAAATACCGGTCAGCTACCATAAACGACTTGAAGGTCTGAATTAAAAGCAATTAAGGTCATGTTGAGTATGGGATTGTAAGGGAATTGCTCATTGCTAACTGCTAGATTCTGGCGAGGTGAGCAATTTCAAGCTCTACTATCGACATTTAATTAGCTTACAACAACAAGCTCTTCGTAAAAAGCGTTCGAAATTAATCAAACGGAAAATATGTTTCATTATGATAACGACAAGACCACATACCTTTGGATAGCCAGTCAAAATTTGACTGATCATTTGACTACCACTTGGTGGGGTCTTTGCAAAACTCTCTTAATGGTGAAAAAATTGGCCGACCGAAGAGTCGCCGAAAATTATTGGCCTAAATTCTTAGCCGTTAAAACACAGTAGCTCTAACTATACTGAAGAAATTATGAAGATATCCGAAAAAAGTCAAAAATTCATTGACAATAATGGTCAATACCTACTATATTGCAATTAATTTTCAACAGAGACAAATTTTTTTTTGTTCAAAAATATATAAAATAAACCTTTGAACATTTTTTAATTATCCAAGAATGTATCTCATAGCGTCGGCTCACAGTGAAATCTTAAATTCTTTTGAAGTCATCACTATTGCTACTGACTGTTCTCTTGCTTACTGAGCAAACGATTTATTTTCTCTTATTTAACTTGGTATAAGTAACTGTCGGCCGCGATAGCCGAGTTGTTTGACATTGGGTACTACAATTGTGAAGGCCTGGTTTCGATTCCAGCTTCGAGAAACATCCAAAATTAGAAAAAAAAAACATTTTTCTGATTGCAGTCGCCCCTCGGTAGGGAATGCTAAGCACTCCAAGTATATTTCTGATATGAAAAAAGCTCCTCATAAAAATCCATCGACCGCTTAGAATAAACTGTAGGTCCCTCCATTTGTTGGAAAAACATCAAGGCGTACATCAAAAATTGGAGGAGGAGTTCGGTAACATTCCACCAGCTCAGCCGTTATAAATGCGGCAAGCATACTCGTATATGATTCGATTATACAAGTCCAAATAATCTTTTTCGCCGCTTCCCTTCTTTAAAGTCGTGTAATTCGTTACTTACATTGTCCGAAATATTTGGACCTCGTATGAATACCACTGAGTTCATTAATTGCCATACGAGAGCCAAGTATGGAAATCTGATTCTATCGCTAGTTGAAGTGGAAGCTCACTCGTGACCTTCAGTAGGACCTAAAATATCTTTTGAGTTTGATTTTTTCTTCCAAATAGGTAGGCAGCAAAAACTTCCAGAATGGTCTGTAGCAAAATGATAGTATAACCACGGAGGTGAAAATTTTGGACTTCTGTCGATGCTTTGGAGAATCCTCCACCGAATACGAAGTGTTTTCCCTTGCCTGCAGAATCTATCTGGAATGCTGTGCAGTAAGTAGATCGCAATCCCAAAAAAAAATTCAAATCACTCAGAATTTATGATTCCAAAATATTCTCTTTTCTGTAAAAAAAAATATCGTCAGAGTAAGCTAACAGAGCTTTGAGTGATTGCAAAAGTAACAGACGAACGTGCTATGAGCCGGAGTTTGAAAGTCAAAAATTATATTCCAGTTTCTCATTAAAGCCCATTCATCAGTTAGCATTGTATACGTCTCTCATTTATAAACTAAAAGCATCGAATGGTATCATAGTTTAAAATGTGGCTCACTGGAAGCTAGTCTGTCTTGCTCGTAAGTGTCATGTGTATAAGCTAACCATGCAGTCTTTCTCCTTGCGTAGTATCACACTAACAAACGCTCTCTCACATCATTTTTTGCACTCTCTTAAAGTTTTCCCTAAATTTTTTTCTCTAACTTTTGCCACTTACCGCATCCTCATTCTCCTCCAGTTTACTGTAGCTAGCGCAATCCTCACACACTCGTTGTTGACACTCGAAGCAGGTTTTGTGATAGTCGTCGGGTTTGAAGGATTTCAAACACACACGACACGCCCCTTCTCGTCGCCCTGGTTCATTTTTCGTTGAATTCGCCGCATTTGCAGTGCTGCCACCAGCTGTTGTGTTATTATTATTGTTATTGGCTGCATAAGCGTCTTGTGTTTGCTGTTGATAACCGCCACCACTATACGCACCGTCTTCTGTGGGCGCCAATGAGGGACGTGGCGACATTTTATTTACTGAAAGGAGAAAAAAAAGAACGATAATTTTGAGAGGAAACGTTTAATGTGTAATTGGAAAAGAACAGTTATTATTTGGTTTGTATTGACAGTCCAGCTCGGAGAAAAAAATATTTTCTTGATGGTAGAAAGCGGAAAGAAGCAATACCGATCATTTAAAGTGAAATTTTTAGACTTAAAAAAGGAACATTAAAAAAATATATAAATCTCTGAGCAGCTAAAAAGCATTTGAACGAGATTCGAAGAGCTTTGGAAATTATTCGCGGATTTGGCAACGCTTTGAGGTTGATTCTGCAATCTATTTTAGGCGGAGTTGGTGTGGTGACTAAAACTTTCTTGAGTAATGTCATTCGGAAAATTCAGCCCACCATAACGAAATATATCCAACCACACTGAGGCTGATCGACTTCGTCGGGGCCGGAAAGATGGTTATCTATAGCACCAGATTTCAATATAATAAAAATTTATCAAGTTACTTGGCTCTCTCCATACGGAAAACTCACAATCAGATTGAACATGTTGGGATAGAGGGATGACATGCCTTCAGGATTTTGACCTTCGTACGTTTCGAGGACCTAATATCAACTCAGACCTCTATTTTGTAGCAAGATACGCACTCAATTCTGTGCAGCAAAGATCGCCAGCCAACAAACACAGGGAATGTTCATCGTCACAAAGATGCATCCACAACAGAGAGCCTTAAGGTTTTCTACTCGACTTGCATTTTATAGAGAAAAGAGCTGGTACAATGAGGAAAAGTCCAAATGCAGTTGAGATGAGAGAACATGCAGAGGAGATAGACATGTACGAGGTGGGATAGATACCGAGATCTGAAGATGGAAACAATTTTTGAGAACCAAAAAAAAAAAAAAATTTTAAATAAACAAGCACGACAGTAGGGGTAATACTTGAATATTCTATGAAAAGATGAGACGGCTTACAGAAGATCTCAATATCAGAGCAAACTTACGTAAGAATCACGGAGGTTTCTGGTAACAGATGTCCCGAGCATACTTAGTGTATGAAGGGAAGACTTTTTCAGCCTGCGGAATCACAGTGAAAATGAAAAGTTCCGGTTGGTAAATCCGATTCTCCTATTGCTGATGAAGATACAGACATGCCACTACTCGAATATTAAAAAGCTCAAATAGTATTTGTTCGCTTGTAGGACAACAAAGTGCCGGTTGTCGATGGATAGACAGCCGATAAATTCCAATGCGACACCGAAGAACTAAAAATGTGTATCCATCAGTTTCTTTGTAGAATTTGGTAGGAAGAAAGCGACTTTTGGAAACTAATGGGGCTCTACTTAATCATTAAAAAGGGGAACCCCCCATTTGTGTTAATTATCTTGGGGTCAGTCTACTCAATATCTTATATCAGCCCCTCTATAGTGCATTGAGTAAGAGATTAAAGCCCATCCCCGAAACCTAGATTGGATCTTATCACCGCGAGTTCAGACCTGTCAAATCTACCACTGACCAGATATTCACCATGCGTCAAATCTTGGAGAGGACCCGTAAGATTGCCTTTTCGCTGATTTTAAAGCGAATTTCAAAAGCGTAGAAGGAAGCTGCGTCTACGCCACCATGCCCGACTTTGATATCCACGCAAAACTTTTATGTTGGTATAAACTGACAATGAAAATGCCGCTATTCCACACACCCTGTGAAGGCTTTGGTTGAAGCGAGGGGAAAAGTCACGATGAGTCCAAAGTTCGTGGAAATAATGAAGAGGAGGAGGAGGTTCTATGGTTGCGCCATTAAGCGGTTGTCTCGTATCTCCATGGGAACGCCATGAAATGAAATGGTAGCGCTATACCATTTTGTAAACGGGAATGTCTCTAGTACGCGAAGAATATGAAAAGTACAGAAATAGAAGATAAAGTGAAGGCCGACTCTGTCTCGAAGTGACTTTAGAAAAGAGAAATCCAAAGGTAATAGAAAGGAGGGAATCATCGACTCTACCTCTGATCTACGAGGTTCATTGAGAACATAGAGGGCGAAAGGAATAAGAGGAAGAATGGAATATAAATACTTTCTTCCTACATCACTACTCTAACTATTCTGGCTATCTGTTATGACGCATATGTTGGTATGTCGCTGTGATTGTACTATGAGCGAAGTGTATGCGTGTACGAGTGCGGCATTTTATCGTGAAGAAAATGACGTATGTATGTACGGTGGTTTGTTAGCTATTATGAACACTATTATAGCGTACTAAATGCTACATTTCAAACGCCGATGAGCAGCTGCGCCCATAGTTATGCTACCTCCAGACTGGATAGGGAAGTGAAACTAATGATGATATCAAACAAACAGTCAACGCATTTGTGGTTTGGCCTCAAAAGTCACTGTTGACAGTCGTAAGTTTGAAGTTGAAGAAAATTTCATTTATCTTGGAACCAGCATCCATAACACCCACCGTGTCAGTCTTGAAATCCAATATCTCTTGCCTACAAGTGTTACTTTGGACTGAGTAGGCAATTGAAACGTAAAGTTTTCTCTCTTGACTAACCAAAATTAAACTCTATAAGTTGCAGATTTTTCCAAGACTGTTACATAACGATTAAGCGTGGACAGCGACTTTATTCGATAAGCCTCCTGCTGTAGATGTTTTCAGAGAGTGAATAATCGGAGGAATTTGACGCTTATGCTGGCAAAGGCTTGACAGTCTCCTCCAAAAAGAGATTTCATTACACTTTAGACTTATGTAGTAGAGTGATTTCAATGTTTTTGTTGCAATTTATTTGAGTGAAAGCTGAAAATTGCATTCCTTTAGTGCTTATTATCTGCTCTCTTCACTTGTTTTCTGCACAATTTCTATTTATTTAATTATTCATTTTAAATATAAGTGTGCCAGAGTTAGTTATCAGTTCCATTCAAATTGAATTTACTTACAAATTAAATCACAAACAAACACTTATTCCAATATAAATATTATTATTTATGCCACACAATCAGGCGATGTGTCAATCAAATGTGAGTTTGTCCTTATAATATGACATTTTCCACAGCAATGATGATAAATCAATATTTTAGTAACAGACTTTTTCCTCACAGACGGTCGATCATAGATATATATATATATATATATATATATATAGAAACGGCTGAGCGTCACTATGTTCACAGTGGATAGTGTAGAAAAGCGAAATTATCAACAAACATGCATATAAATAAATTCAAACGTGATTCAGGCGCATTTATTGTACACAAACCGGCAGCAGAAGAGACCGTGGAAAATAAATGGCTTTTTAATTGAATTAGACACATTCACAGACAAACATACATACAAACGTGTGTATATATATATATATATAAATATATATTTAACAGGAATAATGTATAAAGCCTGTTGTTGAATGGCTTTTGCATGCATGTCTGCGCATAATATGAATTTGTATTTATGTATAATTTTTATTCATTTTTCATATATTTCCATATACTAAGCTCATAATATTCATATGCATTAAAATATAAAGGGTTATCCATTAAGTGGTTATGAAAGTGCAGGGCTGTATCGGTTACAGATATTGTAAGGCCTTTGCATCATCGTTTTGCTTGTTTCATCTAAAATATTGCTGCTGTAAGTAAAGGTGGCGGCTGCAATAGCCAAGTGGTGAGCTCTTCGTAGTGCAATTTGCAGGGCCAGGATACGAGTTCAGTTTCGAGCAACGTCCAAAATTAAGAAAAACTAATTTTTCTAATTGCGGTCCCCCCTGGGCAGGGAATTTCAAGTCTTCCGAGTGCATTTTTGACATGAAATAAAAGGCTCCTCATGAAAATCCAGCGGCCGTTCGGAGGTGGCTTAGAATTAACTGTAGTTCCCGCTATTTGTTGAAAAAAGGACAACAAGACGCAAAACCACGAATTTTAGGAGGAGCTTGGTCGAAAATGGCTTCATCCGTTACACAAAAAAGTGTAGCCGAAGACTCGAATATGTCTATTTATCGATGTTCTCAAGAGCTGGGCTCGCGGTACATTATGGCATATTTTGCAATTGGACTTACATCGGCATCCATATAAGATCCAGCTCATACAACAGCTGTAGTCAGCAGATCATTCACAACGCCGTAGTTACGTCGATGGCGTGCTTGAACAACAAGCAGTGAACCGAGATTTTTCCATTATTCTTCAGCGACGAGGTACATTTTTCGCTAGATGGATATCTAAGTAAGCAAAACTGTCACATTTAGGGCTCCAAGAATCCCTTAATAATTGAAGAGAGGTCATTATACCGCTCTGGTCCGAAGGTGTGATTCTACCTTACTTTTTTGAAAACGACGAGACTGTTAATATCAGTTCGGAGTGTTCTGGTCGTACGATAAGCGACTTTCCCTTGGCCGCGATTAAAGAATACGAATTGGAGAAATTGGGGTTCCAACAATGGATAGTGCGACATGCCACACAATACTAGCGAAGAGTGGCTTTGTTGCGAGAGAAATTTCCCAGCCGCCTAATCTCTCGTCTTGTAAATTGGCCAACGAGTTCGTGCAGTTTTGAGACCGTTGGACTTTTGTTTTGTGGGGATAAGCGAAAGGCCGTGTTTATGCGGATAAAGCTTTAACTCTTGAGCGCTTGAAACCCAAAATTCGTGAAGTTATGACTGAGATATCACCAAAAAATGGTCGAAAATTACCTCAAATCGATCTAGGTTTGCAAAAATTCACGAATTTGAATGCTGAAAAGTTTCACATATAGTTGCCAAGGCTCAATCCTTATAATAAGAAAGATTGAAGCTCTGTTTTCGGCCATGCCGAAGTCTTTATACCCTTCATGAGCATATAGAATTTATTTTAAATTGCAAAATTAGATTTTGATAATTTTCAGTGCCAATATCAATTTGAAATGACATCCGTAGAATACAAATTTAACGCAGTTATATCGGTTTTGGCGGAATTTTCACCTAAAACCTCATATGTGAACAAATTGGTTGTATGAGGGGCGATATGGTATAATATTTCGATTTAAATAATATTTGAGCACAGTATCAAATCTCACGGATTGACGGACATGGTTAAATTAATTTAGCTCATGATTCTGTTACGATCGGAATGAAGTTTTGTGGATCTATATCTTGCCCTTCTCTTACTTACATACTTCGGACCTAAGTTAATATTAGCATTCCATGTACATCAAAGGTATAGAAAGGAATTTCATAAAAAAAAAAATTATTTTAAATTAATTTTATTTACATGCATTTTGTGAACCGCAAAATGTATGACCCTGTATATGTATGCTACAATATGTATGTTGCGTGCATGTGTTGGTAGGTCATATGAATGTGCTAAACTGTCGTTGACAGCCATCAACCGTTATCATTTAATCAAAATCTCTGTCAATGCTGGTTTCAGCGTATATGTGTGTCTATATTTATTAAATGTATGTGTGTGTGTGTGTGTTGGCGAAGGTTGTCATCCGTCACATTAACATGTCACAAACTTTTAATTGAACAATTAGATACTGATACACACACACACACACACACACAATACTCGTGCAATACAACATCTATTTCATGGTTTTTATGCACACAAAAATTTTATACAAAAAGCACGTACGCACACATATAAATATAAAATACAAAATATCATATCAATTTTCAGTTGAATAAAAACTACTTTTGAAACGTTTTTTTTTTCCACCAGCTCATAGCGTTAATAATACAGTATATTTATGCGTACGCCTGCATGCGGATATTACAATTTTCTGAACGGAAGCAAGTTTTGTGGCAGTTTGATATGGTAAATTGCCAATAAGTTTAAATAAAATTTATTGGAATCGCAAAAAAAAGAGAAATAAATTTAAAAAATTTACTCTGAATGAATGAACTGGAGATTAAATTTTCTTTTTCAATTTTTTGTTAATTTAACAGTTTTTTTATTGCATATATTAAAATGTCTGACATGGCGTATACGTTATGCTAATAACTGGCTTAGTGGCATTGAGCATACGTGACGTTGAGCTTAATGTTCGCTCTCAAATCATTTAAATGGAAGTAATTACTGTGAGCTAAAGTTTATTATTATTCACTTATTTAACATTCTTCATTGTGAAAAATTCATATTTTTATACTCTTCATGCTCATGAAATAGTACTTATATAACATGTTGACTGTGGTGCGGAGTATGTAAGTACCAGAAGGCGAAGAAATAGACATATCAAAATCTATCATAATGACGTGCTGCGTTGACTGAGCACTGTCTGCCTGTCTGTTTGTTGGTCTGCACTTCTGTGTGTATATTTGAATGTAAACTAGTCCCCGAGTTGTTGAGATATTTGAGCGAAGCTTAGTGTGCGAAGGTACTTTGGTAATTTATTCATAATTTATCGTAGCCGTCTGATCCATTGACTACATACTTATAACCGATTTGTTGAGATATGAGGTTTTAGATAAAAAAATCACCTTAAAAGACACTAAGAGCTTAAAAGATAGTATTTCCCAAGAGAAAGTTCAAATAAGTATTGACACTGATAATCATCGGACAAAGGTTACGGGTGAGATACAATGCTTTAGCGGCATGCAAGAAAGAAAGCATATCCATTTCTTGCATAGGTGGTCTCGAAAATACAGCAGGATAATTGCTGACCTAATGACGAATATAATGGACATCTATTTTAGCCGGAATTGGTGTGATGGCAAAAATTTCCTTGAGTAATGCCAATTGGAAAATTTAGCCACCATAACGAATTCTCTCCAAACGCGCTGAGAGTGATCGACTTTGTCGGAGTCCAAAAGTTGGTTATCTGTAGCACCGGATTTCTGCATAATAAAAATTCATCAATGGAATAATTAGTTGTAGTGGTACATGTAGAAAGTGCGTGGAACAAGACATCGAATACTTTCAATGCTGAAATGCTTTTTTCCTAGCGTAGCCGAAGCCTTTTGATTAGCTGACGTCAATGCCTTCGTAGATCTCGTACAGCTCATCGTTGCATCGTTAAGGTTGTTGTCGTTGACAATGAGCGAGGTCGATAAATCTTATGCAAAACTTCTGCTTAGAAAACGCCCACTCATCCGATGTCGTCATCGTCCATACCTCCGCACCAGGAATTTTCAATTGCCTACTCAGTCCAAAATCGCAACTGTTGACAAGAGTGATTCTGCGTTAGGTTTCAAGGCTGGCATTGTAGAGTCAGCTGCCTTTCGTGCTATCGATGCCTAATTTTAAATCGAAGAGTTGGTTTGTGTCGCCGAATACTTAAGCTAGAATCAAATTGAACCCTATCTGACAATAGAAAGGACTACAGGTCTTTCATAACTAGTATTAGCCAGCCAGTACAATGTAATCTTAACTAATGGCAAAGGGATCATCAAAAAGAATATACTTGTAACATATATAATTGGCGCTTTGTAATTGCGTAAAAGACTTTCGGGCGAACTCCTCCACCAATTTGTGCTGATGTGTGTTTTGATGTTTTTTAAACAAATGGTGGGACCTACAGTTTATTCTAAGCCATTTTTTTGAAGTGTTTTTTTTTATTTCATGTCAGAAATACACTCGGAGGTGTTGGAATACCCGGCAGAGAAGCGACGCAAAAAAAAAAGAAATAATTATAAATAATTTAGATGTTGACCTGGCCAGAATTTCAGCCCATGAGGTTTCCCAAGATATGACACACTGTTTATCACTCAACGCTCAGCTGCTGTTCTATATAGATTATAGGAAAAACTTGCATTTGCTTCATGTAAAAATTTTTTTTAGAGTTCATACAAATTTTCACAATAGAGGCGCGTGAAGCTGTGCCATTCTGAATACATTTTGACGAGGTTTCGTCATTAGAAATGCATTTTGACTCTCTGCAGTATTTAGTTTACAAGTTTTTTCAGGGCTAAGGCCTCTCCCATTAGACCTGTTGAATTGTGCCGTGAAAGTGAAATTAAAAGAAATATTCCGTTTCATACAAATTGTATGCCATGGCGTATGAGTAACTTTTCTCTCCTTTTTTGGAACATTTCATTTAGATTAAAAATGGACTCAACATACCCAAATGCATACAAATCAATCCTTAATCTAGGCAACCGCAACAGTTGAGTAGTTACCATTGCATTAAAATTAGAAAGGTCTGGGTTGGAGTTCAGGTTCGACCAACATCCTAATTATACAAAATTAATTTGTCTAATTGCGGTCGCCTCTCGGCAAGGAATGGAAAGCTCTCCGAGCGTATTTTTGACATAAAATAAAAAGTCTATTCAAAAAAATCCAGTGGCAGCGCGACGGCTTAAAATAACCTGTTGGTCTGTTCACTTGTTGCTAAATACATCGAGACGCAAAACCACAAAGCGCCAAAAAAAATATATATATAATCTAATTAACAAAAAATTATTGGCCATAACTAAAGCTCTCAATTATTGATAATTACCAAGTTCTCTTTCTTTTTTGTAATTTATTCCAGATTTCGCATGTCTAAGAAATGATTAGTCGATATATCGATAAAAATATTGTGGCGAAAATGCGAAGCGAATGACAGATGAAAGAGAGGAGCCGACAACTGGCACGTTCTAGAGCGTAAACGAGACGATTATCGTAAACGACGATTATCGTAAGCGAGAGGCTTATCGTAAAACGACGCGATTATTCCAGGGGTTTCGTTTTCAAGCAGCAAACAAGTATATAAGGACGACATACGACTGCAAGAGGGATCAGTCAGCAATCAGTCGTGAATCAGTTGTGAGTTAAACTCGTGGAGATTACATTACAGTAAAGTAATAAAAACAGTACATTGTGAAAGTTGTATACAAGTGATTGTAAATAGTAACGTAAATTGTAATTGAATTGTGAATTACCGAATAATTAAAAGGACATTAATTAAGTCTTTATAAATAAAGAGACTGCAAATTAAGTTGGCGATTTTATTTAACAATCCAGAGGTCGTACCCGAAAGATTAAGGAAATCATCGAGGTTAATCAGCAAGATCGTAACAATATCAATAGGTAGTCTCAACAAACATCTTTTATAATCAAATACTTAGAGAAAATTGTCTATAGAAGTGTGTAAGTGCGTAGTTATTGTTGCACTGAACAGAGATCTAAGAATGATTTACTCGTTCCCTACATAAAGCGGTACTTTCACTATCTTTCATTAACTTTTATTTTGACTTCTAATTCCTCTTCCATCTTAAACAAGCCAAGGTTTTGGGCACTTCAGGACAAAGAACTGCGTTGGTAGTGTTTTTATTGTGCTACGAAAATCCAGTCATGGAAAATAAATGTTTAATTTTATTTTAATTCACTATCTGTATATATAAAGGAGAATGATGATAATTGCTACACTTAATACACAAGAACACCTGAACCGATTTCGATGATTAGTACTAATTCGGAGTGGACATCAGCCAAGCAAGGAGTATACGAAAGAAAAATCCTTGAAGCAAATCAGGGGCCGTTAAATCGAGAAAAAACGCATTTTTGGTTCGATTTTCTTCTTTTTGGGTGTAATGACCTTTTTTCATATATTTGAGGATTCTCGGAGCCTCAGGCTCGACAATTTTGCTTCGTCGCTGAAGAAAATTTTGTTAGAAAAATCGCGGTTCACTGCTTGTTGTTCAAGCACCCAATCGACGTAACTACGGTGTTGTGAATGGTTAGTTGGCTTCAGTTGTTGTGTGAGCTGGACCTGATATGAATGTAGGTGTAAGTTCAAGCAAAAAATACGCCATAATGTGCCGTAAGAATGTCTCAACTCTTGAGAACATCGATAAATAAACACATTCGGGTCTTGGGCTACACTTTCACTTGCAGAGGCGATATTTGAGGTGGGACGAGCAAAGCGATGATGCACAGGCCTTGCAATATCTGCAATCGATCCAGCATCTTAAAATTTTTTCCAAATTTTAACAATTGCTTGAGTGGTTGGACGATTATGTGCCCCATAACCTCCTTTTAGAGCACGAAAATCACCATTTTGTAGTAGATTTCAACGATTTTAACGCGTTGTGCGGTTGCTAAGACATCCAATTTTCATAAATAACTTAGTTTAAATAAAAAAAAAAATTCCGACAGATCCCAAAATAGGGCACTGCACTTTTGAAACCGCTAAATGGATAAGCCTTTATGCATGTGAGTATATTAATATCCGATATATTCATTATTATATTATTCATGCTTTAGTAATTTCAAAAAAAAAAAAATATATATAATTTTTAATGACACAAAAAATGACACAGAGAGAAGGAACTGAAAGATTATCTCCCACTCGTTGAGTTGAGCGATACTTAAACGACGACGCTTAAGCCTTGTCAACCCATTAAGTACAACTGTAACTGTCGCTGTTATTCCAACTGCAAGAATCCAATTCATTTTCACGCGATTAGGCGATGACATTATAGTGCACGATGACGAACGATAAGTGCCATAATTGCACAGCAAATGCATTTTCGCTCACAACAAAGGTGGCAACATTTTTTGTTGTTGTTCACTCTGTACTTGTCTATATATGTAACGATGTAAGGATATATGTGTATAAGTAGTAGATTGCACTAGATATTTTGACGGATATAACAAAATAATGCAGTGGAAAAGTGGATATAAGTAAAGAAAATGAGTAAAAGGCAAGCGGAATGTGCGCTTTGCAGGATGAAGGCCAGCACCAATGGATATACATATGTCAGCCATACATACATGTGCATATATATTTGTATAATATTTCAAGTGTTGAGGGAAACAAAAATAAAATCATTTCTACGCTTGTCACGAACCATAATGCATATGCACACAATTACATATATACATATAGGCTTACAAGCATCTGCACATACCGAGTGAATACCGATTGTATACTGAGTGCATAAGAGGACGATTTGCGACACAAGTGAGACTTTCAAGGCCTGCAAATGCCACAGGCAGCTGAACAGCTGAACAAATATTATTTACAGTGGAAGCAATACACGCTTTTGGTTTCAGAAGCCTATAGTAAGCTAGTAAGCATGACCCGAACGCAATAGATTACCGGACGATAAGCCAGACTAACATAAAGTGTTCATATGCATGCACATTTCATTGTTTCAAATTCAAATAAACACGATTATTTATAGATTATTCCATATGTACATATATACATACATACATACATACAATCATTCAGAGAACGGGTGTTCCATTTCGAGGTTCCCTAATTTTTTAAAGAAAAAAAAAACACAGAGAATTCAAATTTAATGTTGATTACCATTCGAAAGCATATCATTTGGCATTTATTTTTTGAAGATTATCTCTTTCAAATATTGACCGCGGTCTCAGACAGTCCATCAGTTGAGTCCATATTCGATGACTCGTTCGAGCATTTCGACTGGTAACTGGCGAATGGTACGCGTGATGTTTTGCTCCAAGACCTGAATTGAAGCGGGATTGTCCGCATAGAATTTAAGCTTTACGTATCCCCACAAGAAAAAGTCTAACGGTGTTATACCACACGATCTCGGTGGCCAATCGCCCGGCCCAAAACGTACACCGAAGTCTTCTCTCAATAAAAATATTGATTAATGCGATATGTGGGAAGTGGCGCCGTCTTGTTGAAACAAAATGTCGCGGAGATCACGAGATTCAATTTCAGGCATCAAATAGGTGGTTATCATGGCGGGATAACGGTTCCCATTGACGGTTACGTTCTCAGCATCATCATTTTTGAAGAAATATGGACCCATCACTCCACCTGCCCACAAACCACATCAAATCGTTATTTTTTCTCGATGAAATGGCAGCTATTGAATCTCTTCAGGTTGCTCTTCGACCCAAATGCGGCATTTTTGCTTGTTTATATACCCATTGAGCCAGAAATCCAGAGATGTGTCTCATCGCTGAACAAAATTTGGCTCGAAAACGTCGGATCTTCTTGGAACTTTTCAAGTACCCATAGAGTGAAGCGATGTTGCTTGGGAAGGTCGAGCGGCTTCAGTTCTTGCACAAGCTGTATTTTGTATGCTTTCAATTTAAGATCTCTACGTAAAATACGCAAGATCATTCCATACGTCAGCCGAGTTGCTGCGAATGGCGCCGAAACGACTCTCCACGGTCTTCGTATATACCCTCAGCTAAGGCCGCTATACTTGGTCTATTTGGTCGTATATTATCCAATAATGAATGCTGGGTCTCAAGATGGGTGATGGTGTTGCGAAAAGTATGCTCAGTAGGCCGATTATGTTGACCATAAGTTGAGCGAACCGCTCGAAACACACTCTTCACAGCACGGGAGGTTTCGTAATAAAGTTGAATGACTTGTAAAGGTTATTTGGGCGTAAGTCTTTCCATGATGAAATGCCAAACAATACTGAACAAAAATAACATGACAGCTTGACACGACTCAGGCGTGATCTGTTAAAAAGGCTATTGAGAAAAGTATCTCCACTTGGATCACACCTTATTTGCCATAAAACACTTTTATTATTTTCATTTTCCCGCATGATTTGTTCGATTCGCCTCAGTGTCGCATGCATAATTGAAAAATCTCGTGAAAAAATCGAGAAAAAATATTAAAAAGGAATAATAAAAGCGTCAGCGATACGTTGTTGTTCTTCGAGCACAAACAAAAGGTAAGCTGGCTCATGCTCTTTCTCATTTCCAGTTTCATTTTTATTTTTATTTTCATTTTTCCTTTTCTCTTATGCTTCTACACTCATTTCAACGCTTCACTCTTTCGGTCAATATTTACTTAATGCATTTATCAGTAACGGTATTGTGAGTAGATGTATGGGTAGGTGAGTGTGTGGATGTATGTTCCTGTTGATGTTAGTTAATCCTTGATGCCGTGGACCATATTTACTCAACAAAGCAATCAGATTGGTTAGCAGAAGAAGTATATATGTATGTGTGCGCTCATATTTGCAGAAAATTAAAGCGATTCATAAGTCCATGTTTTTTCAGACTTTTCATCCTCAAATGCGAAATTCCAATTTTTCTGAGGCAACACAAGCAATCGTTTTGCGGAGCAAAATTAAAGTGCATGCGCCTGTAAGGGCCGGTGCCCTTATAAGAAAAGGACCGCTGCTCAGCTGGTTGATGTATGTGCAGCAAAAAATGACCATCGAAAAATAGATGGAAGGTTCGACGTCAAAAAACTCAAATCACAACAAATAGTCGAAAGGCTCATTACTCGGCTTGCACTCCACCTTTATGAGAGCACTTATCGGCAGCTCGGAATAAGCAACGGCGATGGGATGGCGTTTCAGGTGCCCTACGTGCGATTACAAGCAAAACTATTGGTTTACCACAAGATCGAATAAAGAGATGAAGCGATGAGAATTTTTTACCGCAGTGATGAGCAAAAGTAATACCAACTGAAATTTGCATGAAAAGATGTGGTTACTTATAGATGGTTTCAAGACCGGAGCATACTCATATAGAATCTAAAGAGGTGATCCAATGGCTGTTTCCTAGATTATACTGAATTTATGGAGGGAAAAATTCGTCAGCCTGCTGAATGGCAGAGCAAGTGAAGTACTTGGAGATGGCGAACCCAATTACCCATTTAATGAAAGCCTGAAAAATAGCAGAGTGTTAGGATCTGATGACTTATCAGCTCAGTTGAGTGAAAAATTTGCAACTGGCAAGGTTCATACATCACTTTCTTTACAAATTATGATTAGGCGAAAGCTTTGCTCAACCCTGGAAAGGAGAGGTCACAAAATCTGACCCAATTATCATTCGATATTACTCCTCAATATCGCGTATAAGGCTTTGTCGATCGTATTATGTGAGAACGTCCACTTTCCATCAATTGATTAAACTTACCAGTACGCCTTCAGAGCTGGAAAATCTAGCATTGACCTGACCCTCACAATACGCTAAATCTCTTAAGCGACCCTTGAGCAAATGATCGGCACACACCAACTCTTCGTCGGATTTAAAGCAGTATTCGACAGCATGAAGAGAAGATACCTTTGTGTCGCTATGACTGAATTTACAATCCTCTATAAACCTATGAGGCTATGTTTAATGAAGCTAAGGTACACCAAACGCTTTATTAGAGTCAAGACGGACAGATCTGAGCCGTTCGATATCAAAGGAGGTTTCACAGAAGGTGACTCGTTATCGTTTTACTTCTTCAACTTATTTCTGGAGGAAATAATACGAGTTGCTGTACTAAAGATATAGGGTGTAATAAATAGAGAGTGTATAATTGAAGCCGTGTGTCGTTTGAAGGTCTGGTTTTGAACGAGACCAAGTCGAAATATCTACATTCGTCAAGCAAACATTCAGTGCACATGCGCCTGGGTTCCGATGTCACTGCTGTCAAGCATAACTTCAATATCTTAAGACCGGCATTAGCACCAATGACAATCCCAGCCTGGGATTCTAACACACACTCACTCTTGCCAATAGTTTCTACTTTGGACACAGTAGGCAATTGAAAAAGAGGGTGCTGTCACTACGAACCAGGAATAAACTCCACAACTGGCTCATCATTCTTGCTATATTGTGCAGAAGCATATACGATGACTACATTTGCTCCGTTTGGTATAAAGGGCTTTTGAGAAAAAGGTTTTCCGAACGAGTTAAAAGGTCAATTGAAATGTTCCCAGTTTTCCACAGTAAAAAACATTTTTTTTTGGCAAAATTCATTCAACATAGTTCCCTTCAAGGGTGATGTATTGATTAATTAACGACCTTCCAACCTTTCGATACCATTTTGGTAGTAAAATTTGCATTTTGCTTCAAAATAGGCCTCAGTATCGGCGACCAACTCTCTATTCGACGAAAATTTCTTCTCAGCGAGCATTCTTTTGAGATCTGAAAACAAGAAATAGTCGCTGGGCGTAAGATCTGGAGAATACAATGAATGCGAAAGCAGTTCGAAGCTCAATTCATGGATTTTTTACATCGATTTCACTGACTTGTGACACAGTGCACTGCTTTGGGGAAACAACAGTTTCTTTTTCTTCAAAAGCGGCGGTTTTTCGCCGATTTCGTACCTCAAATGGTTCAATAACGCTATGTTGTAGTCGCTGTTGATGGTCCTTCCTTCTTCAAGGTAGTCAATGAAAATTACTCCATGCGCATACCACAATACCTAGGTCATAACCTTGCCAGCCGACGCTTTGGAGCGGCTTCATCGTACACAGTCCACTCTGATTACTGTCGATTGGCTATCGGAGTGAAATGATTGAGCCATGTTTCATCCATTGTTACATATCGACGCAAAAAGTCGGGTTTATTACGCTTGAACATCCCCAAACACCCCTCCGTATAATAGAGTTGCAATGTTTTTGATCAAAATTGGGCTCATGCGGCACCTACTTTGCATAGAGTTATCTCATACCCAAGTATTCTTGAATGATATTATGTACATGTTTCAGTTGATATCTTTAGACTGTCTGACATTTCATTAAATTTCAATTTACGGTCATTCAAAATCATTTTGTAGATTTTTTTGATGTTTTCTTCGATAACAACCTCTTTTGGGCGTCCACTGCGTTCCCTGTCATCGATGATATGACAGCTGTCGAATTTACACACGCATTTTTTGAAGGTTTGCGCTAACTAAAAATCTTTATCGATTTAATTCTAGTCTAGAGAGTCCAATTGATATGTTCTTATCCTATGCTGATGAGCTGTAACAAATATGAGACCACATTGACCGATGCACATTGTATACGGCGTGTAGTTGTTAGGAAGGACTAAAATACAAAAGTATTGAAAGTTTTCGTCACAGTACCAAACGTTGAAAACAAAGAGGAATACCTCCAGTCAAACAAAAAGTGAAAAGATCAAGTGGATCAAGCTCCCGAATGGCGAAGAGAAGAGCGCGGATCTTCGCCTCTACTTTAAGAGCTCGTACAAGGGTGAATGCGAACTCAAATATAATCTCAAATCTCCAATAATAGCTCGGACTCCGTTATAATGTAAGCAGTTTTTGGATAGCTTCAATTTTACATGCATTGAAAACATTTGTTCTGTTAAGCCAAAATAACTTAAAATTTTGATAAATATCTTGAGAAAGAATAGACCGTTGCGATATGACGCCAAAAAACTACGTAGAGCAGAATGACGCCAATTGAATTAGAATAAATACGCAAAATATTTGAAAATTACGAAAACTAAAGCTTTAACTGGTTTTCGGCTTGCGATTTGTGGTTTTGCGCGTTGCTGTTTTTCCAACAAAAAAATTGACACTTAAGCTGCCTTCGAACAGCTGATGGATTTTCATGAAGAGCTCTTTAATTTTATGTCAAAAATACACTCAGAGGGTTTGATATTTCCTTCGATCGAGCTAATGACAGTTAGAAAAATTGGTTTTTAAATTCCTGTCATATTATCATCAAATGTAATTTTGTGGGTCATGAGTGGTATGCATACACAAATATTAAAAAAAAAAAAAAAAAAAATACTTTCACTATAAAAATTCGCTGCCTTTAATCTACAGCACCATCTATGTGAGTATGTAAATGGTATTTGAGTGTCAAGGTCGTCCGCTAAATGTGTGCTCTCACATTTTTTGTATGATTTTATTTTCGAATAATGATGACTTTACACTTTGACATAAATTATTTTCGCCACATATTGGCATGTACATGTGTAGATATGTGTCACTGAGAGTGCACATGTCTTTTGCATATTTAATATTTACTATTTTGTATTGCCAGTGTTTTTTTTTTCGTTTTTTGTTTTAAGTTTTTTTATTTTTTTTATTTTTTGCCCATTTTATGCACTCTCACGGCATATGCGCGCCATATGTACAAGAGTTCACACATACATTTGCGTGCAATATTTTATATTCTGCAAAGAAACAAAACTTTGTGCACACTTTGTACTAAGCAAAATTGTTTGCTTTATTTTGTTTATAGTCGTTTTTTTCTCTTCTATTTTTTATTTATTTTTGCTGTTTACTCTCATACTCTGTAGGGCATTGGTCTCTGCGTTGCACTGGAATGTGTATTTGTATGTGTGTGTAAACAAAGCTTACTTTCATGTGGATGCTTTTAGCAAAAACAATGGTTTACCTGTTGGCAATATATATATATATATATATATATGTATATAAACCAGTAACTTATCCTACTTGTGAGTGTTTTTTTTTTTTTTTTTTTTTTTTTGAAAAAACATGGATTTGTTTAAAGTACATTTAGAATTCACGTCAACTTGTAAAATCTCATATATATGTTAAAACATGCAGTTTGTTTGGTTGTTGGTTAAAAAAGAAAAACTCTAAAAGCACTGCCCACCTTGTGTTTTCATCGTTTTAGCTTGCCACAACAAAAAAAGTGTTGAGTTCGCTTTAGTTACTCGTTGCTAGACTTAAATGAATTTCTCTCCAATGCACTGTGTGCTCGAAGTAGATAACTTTGTTAGTTAGGAGTTTGTAAGGTGGACATGAGGAAGCGAACATGAAGATGTAAAATTGAATTTTGATGTTAAAAATTGTGTCAAAGGATTAACCGAGCAAAAATGTATGAATAGAAAAAGTTCAACGAAAATTTTAGGTTTGAAGACAAAAATGGTTGGATTACACACGTTAATTTAGTGACATAGAATTTCATAGTGAAATCGAGGTAATTTTGATTGCCTGAAAACGAAGATAATTTTAATTTCCTTGATATAATCCTTTAATGCTTTAAAATTGAATTGCGACATATATCTAGCAGTAGCAGAAATGTGAGGCTTCGTTAGTGGCGTTTATAAAATTTAACATATAACAGGTCAGTTGAAAAGTCCCTAGTCTGACACATAGATGGCGCTACGAGAATTCATTAATTAACGATTTTGTTGTTAGCCCTAACCTTCAAAAGATGCGTGTATAAATTTGACAGCTGTCGGATCATTCATTTGTAGGTTATAGCATTTAGAGTGAAGCAAATTTTGTTATTGTTGTGAAAAAAATGGCTGAAAAAGGAAAATCAATCATCAGGTATTGGTATGCTAAGTTTAGACGTGGTGGGATGATCACCGAATACGATGAACGCAGTGCGCGAGCTCACTTTCGACCAAAAACAACGAGGAGCTTATGGTTCGGCGCAGTATTTGGAGATGTTTAAGCGTAATAAACCCGAGTTTTTGCGTTGATATGTGACAATGGATGAAAAATGGCTCCACCACTTCACTCCGAAGTCCAATCGGCAATCATCCGGAGGGACTGCACACCATGAACCCGCTCCAAAGCATTGGGAAACGCAACAGTTGGCTGGCAAGGTTATGGCGTCTGCATTTTGGGATGCGCATTGAATATTTTTCATTGACTACTTCGAAAAAGGAAGGACCTTCCACAGCGATTATTACACTGCGAGATTGGGCATTTTGAAGGACGAAATCGCCGAAAAACAGCCGCATATGAAGAAAAGTCAGTGGAATCGATGGGAATATGCATGAATTGAGCTTCGAATTGCTTCCACATCCACCGTATTCTCCAGATCTGAGCCCAGCGCCTACTTGCTGTTCTCAGATATCAAAACAATGTTCGCTGGGAAGATGTTTGCGTCGAATGAAGAGGTGATCGCTGAGACTTATTTTGAAGAAAAGTACAAATTGCAACACAAAAATGGTATTGAAAAGTTAGAGGATGAGACTTTCTACTTGTGGAAAATTGTACAAAAATGTAAAAAAAAAACATTTGACTCTAACCTGTCTTACTTGTATCGATATTGATACCCCATCTCATTATTGATCTTTCTTGTATATATTTTTCGTGTACATGACATATTTGTTGTGAAGTATGTAAGTACCAGAAGGAGAAGAGAATGACAAGCTGAGTTGATTTAGACAGATAGACGTCTATCTGTCTGTCTGTATCTCTGCCTGTCTGCCTGTCTGTCGTCTTCCTGTCTGTCTGTCGTTCTGTCTGTCTATATGTCTGTCTGGTATCTGCCTGCCTGTTAGTCCGTTTCTCTTCTTTGAACGAAAATAGTCGCCGAGTTTTTGAGATGTTACAGCCAAACGGAGCATGAGAGTGTATTTTTGTAATATATTAGACATCTGTTGGAACCAACCGAATCGATCGACTATATATTATAGCTCCCATACAACCAATTTGTTCAGTTATGTAGTTTTTAGCCACAAATACTTCATTAAAGAATCTAAGCATGGATAATTTGATATTCTGCTCCCATATAATGTAGTAAATATTGAAACTGAAAATCAACGAAATCAGAAGACTTTTTCTTCTAGTCCCCAACAATCGATTCAGATTCAGATATAAAAGTTGGGGTAAAAAAAATCCAGAAGAAAAGGCATCCATGCGCTTGAAATTTGGTATTCACGCACGCATATTCTAATGAATATTGACATCAAAAATCAACAAAATCAAATTTGATATATATTAACGAGAGGTAAGAAGATTTCGGCAAGGCCGAAGAAAAGAACTTTTTATTTGTTTTACGTTAAGACAAATTTTGACAAATTTCCTCAAAATTATTTTCCATTGAATGCCTTCTTAACTACCTTCAGTTTGATAACTTCATGCAATAATTCATTGTTTTTTTCTTCAAATTTAAACAAAAACCTTAACAAATTCGACTTTAGTTAGTCAGGCGGCAATTAAAATAATATTTTTACAACTTTTTACGTCAAAAAATGTTCTTGGAGCGAAGCAACTGATTATCTGTAAACGTCCAGGATGCAAAGGCACTTTTCTTTAAATTAAATTTTTTAGTTTAAAA
Source organism: Neoceratitis asiatica (assembly GCA_030068015.2). NCBI lineage: Eukaryota > Metazoa > Arthropoda > Insecta > Diptera > Tephritidae > Neoceratitis > Neoceratitis asiatica. Next base: position 66,865,595 of record CM061526.1, read on the forward strand.
TTTCAATTTAGTAAGTGTGTATATGTTATATGTATATGTATATGAGTATATGTATGTTACATATATTTAACTGTAATCTCGCACAAACTGACTTCATTACGCAAAGTCCTTTGTTGAACATAGTATTACACCGTTAATTCGTCTGATTGAAATGTGTGCGAGACGAAACAGCAACCCTTATTTTGGGAGAAAATACACCTGCGCTGGCGATTTTATTAAGTACAAAAGTACAAAAACAGCAACAATGCATCAGAAGGGGTAAATCAAAATGCAGTTGGCGTTTATTTTGTCATTAAACATATGAGGGAATACATATATAGTCACATGCATATGTATCTACATAACATACATATACATTTGTACTAAAGTATAGTGCTATAAATCGTCAAAGACTTTAACTAAAAAAAAAAAACAAATAAAAAAAATTAAATAAAAAAGAAAGAATGAACTACGACTTTAGCAACAGTTTTTACAACAACAACAACAACAACAACTGCATTTGTCGGTGCAGAGCATAGTCAGCGAATTCAGGCAGCCAGCGCCAAAATGTGATTTTAATGTGTGCACCCATGCAACGCAATGCCAGCAAAAACTTACGCAAAAGCAAAAAACAAATCTTATTTACACCCAATAAGCATTAAAAGTACGAGATCGAAGTTGGTTATAAAAAAAAAAAAAAAAAAAAAAAAAAAAAAATTTTTGTCGTCTTGTTTTCTAATTGTTATGATAATGTCGAATTTGACCCAAACTCAAGTATTTTTTTTGAAAGTTTTTGCAGTTGATTTACATTTGAGACCAGCGTTTAATCAAATTAAAAGCAGGAGAGCACATAATATCCCTGGTTTATAATACGAGGTATGCTCAAAGGAAAATATGAAGGTTTTACTCACTGTTTTCCATGATTACAATGGTGCGGCTTATCACGAGTTCCTGCCAAAAGGTCGTACAATTAATAAAGAATACCACAAGGAAGTTATGCAACGTTTGCGTCGTGAAGCAATACGGCTCAAACAATCGGAATTGTGGAAAAACAAATCGTGAATTCTGCATCACGATAATGCACCAGCTCACACTTGATTTTTTGGCCAAAACCAAAACCGTAATCATGCCTCAACCACCGTATTCACCAGATTTGGCTCCCTGCGACTTTTTCATATTCGCAAAACTAAAGAAATCAATTAAAGGACACAATTGATGACATCAAGTCAAAATCGAAGAAAGCGCTGATGGCTATACCGAAAAGCGCATGTCAGAAGTATTGGAAAAAGCCTTGGCACAAGTGTATTATATCCGAGAGGGACTACTTTGAAGGAGACAAAGTGGATATTGATGAATAAATAGGTAAATTTCAAAAAAAAATTCAAAATTCACCTTTTCGTTTGAACTTACTTGATATCAACTAAATAAGCAAGAAAGTTACACTTTTCAAAACATTATATAAATATTACAAGTAAATCCAAGTGATAATGGAATCGTTTTAAGCCAAAATCTCGTAGCGCGTAAATAACAGGTCAATTGAAAAGTACAAGACCTGACACATAGATGGCGCTACTACAATTAATTATTTAATGATTTTTAGTTAGCCTTTAGCTAGCGCTAACCTGTACAAATTTGACAGCTGTCAGATCATTTATGAATTACAGTATTTTGAGTGAAGCAACTTTTGTTATTGTGAAAAAAATGGATAACAAGGAATTTCGCGTGTTGATAAAATATTGTTTTCTGAAGGAAAAAAAATACAGTCGAAGCAAAAACTTGACTTGATGATGAGTTTCCGGGCACTGCCCAGGAAAATCAACAATCAAGGATTGGTATGCTAAGTTCAGAAGTGGTGGACGTCTAAAAGAGGTTGTTACCGAAGAAAACATCAAAAAAATATATAAACAAATGATTTTGAAGGACCGTAAATTGAAATTGAATGTAATAGCAGGTACTCTAAGGATATCAACTGAACTTGTACATCATGTCATTCACTAGTATTTTGGTATGAGACAACTCTCTGCAAAGTGGGTGCCGCGCGATCTCACTTTTGACCAAAAACAATGACGAGTTGGTGATTCGGAGTAGTGTTTGGACGTGTTCCAGCGTAATAAACCTGAGTTTTTGCGTCGCTATGTGACAACAGATGAAACATGGCTCATTGATTTTACTCCGAAGTTCAATCGACAGCCATCCGTGTGGACAGCACACGATGAATCCGCTCCAAAGCGTAGAAAAGTGCAACAGTCGGCTGGCAAGGTTATGGCTTCTGTACTTGGGGATACGCAATAGAATATCTTTCATAGAATACCTTGAAAAAGGAAGGACGATCAACAACGACTACTGCATAGCGTTATGGGAACGTTTGAGGGGCTAAATCGCCGAAAAACGGCCGCATTTGAAGAAAAAGAAACTGCTGTTTCCCCAAAGCAGTGCACTGTGTCACAAGTCAGTAAAATCAATGGCAAAAATCCATGAATTTGGCGTCGAATTGCTTTCGAATCCACCGTGTTCTCCAGATCTTCTCAACAGCGACTATTTCCTGTTCACAGATCTCAAAAGAATGCTTGCTTGGAAGAAATTTTCGTCGAATAAAGAGGTGATTGCCGAAACTGAGGCCTATTTTGAAGCAACGGACAAAACGTACTGAAAAAATGGTATTGAAAAGTTGGAGGGTCGCTATAATCAGTGCATCACCCTTGAAGGGAACTATGTTGAATATAAAAAAGATGAATTTTGCCAAAAAAAGTGCATATCGTCGTTACAAGTTCCATATACTGACCTAACCATTATGCTTATTGGGTATACATGTAGCAACTCTGATTTTTTTACACAACTTTTGTAGCCGTCAACACTGCTGTCGATGCAACATTCATTTCAAAAAATTGCAGTTTCTGTTATATCGCTTTGTTTTCTAGTTTTTTGTGAATGAAAAAGTGAAATGTTACACCTCAGCTGTGCTCGCGGAGGTGCAACCGCGCGTGACATACAATTCTCATATATTTTTTTCTTCAAAGTTAATTCTTTTTTGTAATTTCCACACTTTTTCTTTCTTTATTTTTTCTATTTTTTCTATTTTATTATGATAACATTTTTTTATTTACTTTTTGCTAGCACGTTAGTTTTAACTTTCTCACGCAGTTATGCATTTTTGTATGTGTAAGCTGTGTGTGTTGCAGGTGTTGCAGGTGTTGCTAGCTGGAAGACGTGCTGTAGTGTTTCTGTACTCCAGCGCATTGTAATTTACTATTTTTACTTGCAATTCACTCTATTTTTTGGGTTTGAAATGGTTTCCTATTCTTTTTTGTTGTGTCAATGCATCGTGTGTTTTACTCAAATTCCATTTGCAGCTTTGTTAGTTTTCTATGAAATGTGCTCACGTACACATCCATACATACAAACAAGCATAAATTATGTATGAAAAGTGAACGTGTAAAAAATTCAAAACCATTCATTAGAGCAGAACAGTGTTGCACGGAGGAAAAAAAGAATTTCTAATGTGCACCACTACTTTTTAATGAACTCAATGCGAAGTTTGAAAAGTGAGTTGAGTGAGTTGTTGCTGCTCACTGTTGTTCTCCCCTTTCCATTAATTAAAGACAACAACATTGTTGTTGTACATTAAGGTGTAATTGCTCAATGCTGAACTCTTTGTAACTGTTGCCATGCATAACGGCATTTATACTCGTATATGTATGCTCGACAGTTAGTTTTCATTATGCAACTTTGTTATAGCAATGCATGTGTAGGTGTTTATACGTATGTAAAGGGTGATCCAAATGGAGGTACTTTTTTCAATAGCCTTTTTTTTACTTATTTGGACAGATCACGCGTGAGTCGTGTCAAGCTGTCATGGTACTTTTGTTCAGTATTGTTCAGCATTTCATCGTGGAAAGACTTACGCCTGAACAACGTTTGCAAATCTTTCAACTTTATTACGAAAACTCACGTTCTGTCAAAAATGTGTCCCGTGCGCTTCTCTCAACTTATGGTCAACACAATCGGCCTACTGAGCGTACTATTCGCAACACCATTACCCATCTTGAGATGGAGCATTTATTACTGGATAACATTTGATGGAATAGACTACGTCCAGCACGCAGTGACGAAAATTATAGCGGCCGTAGCTGAGAGTGTACACGAAGACCATGGAGAGTCGATTCGGTGCCGTTCGCAGCAACTCAGACTGACCTATCGAACGACTTGGCACATTTTGCGTCGAGATCTTAAATTAAAAGCGTACAAAATACAGCTTGTGTAAGAACTGAATCCGCTTGACCTTCACAAGCGACATCGCTTCACTATATGGGTTCTTGAAAAGTTCCAAGAAGAGCCGACGTTTTCGAACCAAATTCTGTTCAGCAATGAGGCCCATTTCTGGCTTAATAGTTACGTAAACAAGCAAAATTACTGCATTTGGGACGCAGAGAAAGCTGAAGAGATTCAAGAGTTGTCACTTCATCCAGAAAAAAACAACAGTTTGGTGTGGTTTGTGGGCCGGTGGAATCATCGGTCCATATTTCTTCAAAAATGACGCGCCGTGATAACCGACTATTTGATGCCTGAAGTTGCAGGTCGTAATTTCCGCGACAACTGGTTTCAACAAGACGGCGCCACTTCCCACTCTTTGCATCAATCAATGGATTTTATGAGTTAACACTTCGGTGAGCAGATAATTTCACGTTTTTGGCCGGCAGATTAGCCACCAGGATCATGTGATATCACACCGTTAGACTTTTTCCTGTGGGGATGTGTAAAATCTAAAGTCTATGCGGACAATCCCGCTTCGATTCAGGCCTTGAAGCAAAACATCACGCATGTCATTCGTCAGTTACCAGTCGAAATGCTCGAACGAGTCACCGAAAATTGGACTCAATGGATGGACCATCTGAGAAGTGGCTGCGGCCAACATTTGAAAGAGATAATTTTTAAAAAATAAATGCCAAAAAATGTTATTTCGAATGATAATAAACATTCCGCATTAAATTTGAATTTTCTGTGTTTTTTTTCTTTAAAAAATTGGGGACCCCGAAATGCATCACCCGTTATAAGTGTGTGAAGTCCATGTTAATGGTTTAAGTGCTAAAAATGTTTTCAATGCGAATACCGTTCACTGCACTCACACTTTTCCTCCTCACGCTTGCCGCCACATCTATTGATAGCGGAATACTATTTCTCACTCTCTCGCTCCGTCGCTTTGCCATTGTGTGTTAGAACTTTGTCAACTCTTTGTTTGTTTGCAAAGTGTCACAAATCGATGTCATTAAAATTGTTACTGTAATTTAATTTCAAAACCATTCCATGAAAGAAAGAAATAAAACAGAATACACATACAAACACCCACAAGCATATGTACATGCAAAAGTGCTTAGTGAGTGCAAAGCTAAAGGCGAGCAATGCAAATGGTGCGTAGCAGTGATTTCAATTTTCATTTACATATGTATACAAATGTTGCTACATACATAAGAGTTCAAAGCAAAGTGTTTAGTATGTATTGTGTCTGTGGGTGAAGAGCAAAAATGTCAAAAGTTTAAAATTTAATTGACATTTCTTTTCTCCGGAGGTGAGACCTTGTGGACATTATGCTTATTTCCCTCTGTTTTCAAAAGTTTTCAAGTAATGTTCATTACTAAGTAGCGAGAGGTGTGTAAAAGAACATTTTTAAAATTTTATTTAAATGACAGAAATGTGTGCTGATTTCAAAAACTTTCACTGAAATAATTTTTAATTTTTAATTTTATTTATAATTATTATGCTTTCGTAGCTACGCTCTCTCCCTAAAGTACAAAACTTTTAGACAATTTTAGCATTTTTATTTGAATGTAAAAACACAAGTGGGATTCAAGATTTTAAGCTTGGAACTTTGAGATCAAAAGAAGTCTTAAAATTCAAATATAAATTTAAAAAAAGTCAAATAAAAATTACTAAATTTATAAGCATTGGAAGAAAATCATCATTTGAGTTGAGTTTATTTGGTTGTTAGGTCACAGATCTGCGAAGCCATTTCACTCAGGCAGCCTTAGTAAATAAAGAAAGAATTATGATGAAATATTTTAGATATGAAAAAATGTTTGAATTAAAAGTGAAACATTAGATTTTCGATTGTCGCTGACTGTAGAGAATTTAGTTTAAAATTGGTGTTATGGATAATACAAACTTTCAAAAATTTAATCGTGCATCCAAACCATCAAAGTAGAACTTTTGTTTTTATCAATTAAAAAAAATCCTCAGTTTTAAAATATGAATCAAAATATTTAAAAAAACATTTCATAATAGTTATCTGGTAATAAATATATTGTTTTTATACTAAATTCCTAAAAAAAAAGCAACTCTGGTACTCATTTTCCATCACTGTTCATTTAAACTTTTCGCAAGTGACAAGCAAAGTACGATTTTTACGAGTGGCCTTTTCCATTTAAATCTCGAAGTGGAAACATCATCATTTCTGAAACCAGCTCTTGGACGATTTACATGCACTCTATGTGCGCACGAAGGAGAAATAAAAGGAAAACACTTCATCTATACATATTCGGAGTCACGTGTCGCCAAGGTCAGCTAATCACCATTCATCATCTTATCACCAGCTTCATAAGAAGCTTCATAATTCCAAATACAGAATTGGGAAAAAAATTTTGGCAACTTATTAAATTCCTCATATATCGTATGTAGATTCTCATACACATACTTTTTAACCCCTAAAGGGTCATTTATATAGCTGCTTCAACAACACTGCTGTTGGTCTTCGTGAAGGCCTTCCACGAGCATCATGCTAAAGCTCTAACCTTCAAGAGATGCGTGTGTGAATTTGACAGCTTTCCGATCATTCGTTTGTGAATTATAGCATTTTGAGTGAAGGAACTTTTGTTACTGCGAATAAAATGGTTAGAAAGGAATTTCGCGAGTTGATTAAATATTACATTTGAAGTAAAAACTTGGCTTGAGACGAGTGATGACACTGCCTTAGGAAAATCAGTCATCCAGAATTGTTGGTATACCAAGTTTAGACGTGGTGAAATGAGCACCGAAGACGGTGAGCGTAGTGGACGCTTAAAAGAGGTTGTTACGCAGGCGTTATTGGACTATCTGAAGGACGAAATCGCAGAAAAACGGGCTCACAAAGACAATGTAGCGTGTTACAAGTCAGTGAAATCGAGAGCCAAACTTTATGACTCGGGCTTCAAATTGCTTCCGCATCCACTGCATTCTCCAGCTCTGATCCCCAGCGACTATCTCCTGTTCTCAAAGCTCAGAAGAATGCTCGCTTGGATCGCCGACACTGAGGCCTATTTTGAAGCAAGGACAAATCGTACTAAAAAAAATGGTATCGAATAGTCGAGGGGTCACTATAATCAGTGTATCGCGCTTGAAGGGAACTATGTTGAATAAAAAATTAATTTTGTCAAAAAATGTGTTTTACTATGGTAGGCTGGGGACTTTGAAATTGACAGTAATGATCAACCTTTTCCCTTCTTAATTTTAGAGCAAATTTATATAGTTTATTTAATTGTTTTTGCTGCAAAGCCAGACAGTCTATAATAATCGTTTATGTGCTTATGTGCAAGTAGTGGAAGTTGAAGCGTCAAGTATACCACCATTCCACCGCTAGCTCGATTTTTTTTTCTATTCCGATATTATCAGGTATTCAGTTTCAAGGTTCATAGAACAAAAGCTGGAGAGTTGCCAACATGTTCAACCGTATAATGCTTATGGCCAGTTTTGCCAATACTTTGTATTTAAGTTATTTGACATTTCAAAATACTTATTTAATTTTCAGTTGGATATGGCGGAGATGCGTACTATCATTGACAGTGTAGTCGAATGTAATACACAATATTGATATTCTCCATAGAGAGCATGTAAAGTGTGTTTTTTTATAGAGGTATAGAACTTTAAGTTGGCATTACTTTTCAAGATGGCGACCGATTTAACAGCTGTTAAGTGGTTTATTCTCAGTTTGGTTTGGCAATTCATCATGAATAGACTCACGCCAGAACAACGCTTGCAAATAGTGCAATTTTATTTCGAAAATAATGGTTCTGTGCGGAAAACGCACAATTGCGAATTTTGTTTAGCGATGAAGCGCACTTCTGGTTGAATGGCTACGTCAACAAACAAAACTGCCGCATTTGGAGTGAAGGTAATCCTCAAGTGTATGTTGAAACACCGTTACAACTAGAAAAACTGACTGTTTGGTGCGCTTTATGGGCTGGTGGAATCATTGGTCCGTACTTTTTCAAAAACGATGGTGGCCAGAACGTTACAGTCAATGGTGATCGGTATAGAGCCATGATTACTAACTTTTTCATTCCTGAATTGAATAACCATGATGTCCAGGAGACGTGGTTTCAACAAGACGGCGCAACTTGTCACACAGCTCGTGCCACAATAGATTTATTGAAAGGCACGTTTGGTGACCGCCTAATTTCACGTTTTGGACCTGTGAATTGGCATCCAAGATCTTGTGATTTAACACCGCTAGACTACTTTCTGTGGGGCTATGTAAAGTCATTGGTCTATGCGGATAAGCCACAAACGCTTGACCATTTGGAAGACAACATTCTCCGTGTTATTGCCGATATACGGCCACAAATGTTGGAAAAAGTCATCGAAAATTGGACGTCCAGATTGGACTACATCCGTGCCAGCCGTGGCGGTCATATGCCAGAAATCATATTTAAAATGTAATGCCACAAGATTATCTTTCGGATAAATAAAATTCATGTCAATCGAATAACCCATCGTTGTTTTATTGCAAATTAAAGTTCTATACCTCTATAAAAAACACCCTTTATTTGCACCAAATGAAAATTCCATCGTTCGTCACTTCCGAGTACAGTCGAAGGTCGACAGCAACTCGTAATACTGATGCTAGTCTAAAGTAATTTGATTTCTTGATGTCCAAAAATTATTACTTTATCAGTGTTGCTGCAAAATCTCATTACTCAACACTCATTTGGGGTAATTAATTTACTATTTTTCTCCATTTCAATAACGCAAATATGTTTTCGGACATTTTATTGTCGAAAGGAAAGTTGCTGCAGCACTTTCAGTGACCGACAATGTTGTTTAATTACCTGCGTGTTAAGGGTTCACGGAAATGTATTTAAAGATAGTAAAAAATAGTTTATAAATTGCACTCCTTGAGACGAATAAAATTGGATGTTAAACTTGCAATGTTGGTAAAAATATATTATAAACAAAGAATAACGGAATTATGAAATTTTTTCAATTTGAAAATCACTGCGCTGAATTCAACTTCAATTTTATACTAATAACTTTTTTTTAAGCCTTGATTTTTTCATAAAATAGCAAGATTATGCTGAATCAACTGTTGGAAACAGCGGTAGTTTTACTTCCCATTCTCCTGTCGCAATGCTTGAGTGTGTAAACGTGCTCGAATATATATATGCATATGTAGCAAATTTCCACTTGTTCACAGCTTATTTCGGCTTCAATTGATTTATATGCTTTTAGCACACTTTAAATTGCCAAATTCAAAAAAAAAAAAAAATCTGTAAAAATATTTTACAGCCACTTACACGCACATATACATAGCTACATCCCGCCTGAAATTGCTTTCATTATTTTAATATTCATTTATTTTACTACCTTCCCGCAACATGCACAACCACACTCACACACACACACACACCCCCCTAGAAATAACTTGGTGCCATTCAACTCACCTCTATCCTGAGCTGTCAGCAAAGACGATGACAGTGTCTGTTTCAACTTGCCAAAAGTACCGCCCGTATCAGGTTGATTCTGTGTGGATGGCGTCTCATCTGTGGCGACCATCTGCAAAAAAACGAAAAGAAATGCAAAACAAAAATTGATGAAAAGAGCTAAAGAGAGCAAGCGTATGCGTAGAAAAATGTAAAATTAAAAAAAAAATAAAAAAAAAATTTTTAAAATAAAAAAATTTAATTTTTACTCGCTTTTAATACTGCAAGTAATTGAAAAATGTGCTGAAGAACGTTGTGAGCTGAAAATGCTGTGGCATTGCTTGGTGCACACGGCAACTGTATAGGCGAGTAGGTGGGTATGTATGTGAAGTAAAAGTATATGAATTGTATACATTTGTGTTTAATTTTTATTTTTTTATTTTTTTCCTCCACTATCACACACATACATATACATATACATATATTCAGAGTGCGCGCGCGCGCTCCACAGGTGCATCATTTTAATTAAATTCCTTCGAAAAATGTATAAATGCATAAACGCACATATGTATATAGGTATATAATATGGGTGTATAATATTGGTATGCGCGTATTTTTTACGCAGCAGTGCTCAGGTGATCATAAAAAATACTATAAACCTTGAGCGGCATTTCTGCTGCCAATCAAAGTGAGCGCGCTTTATGCGTGGCAGCACCTCTGTCTGCGGCGTATGTATGTGTGTGTGTAGCTTTTGTTGTTGCTTTATATTTGTTGGTATTTTCTTCTTTATTATTATTTCCACTTCCTCCTTCACTTGGCATACTTTTTATGTGCGCTTTTTTTTACACATTGTCTTTGGGTTCTATTTGCTTGCATTCTTCGCTGTTTCACTTTTTATTAGTCCATTTCGTTGATTTTTATATTTTTCTATACTTTGTTTGCCAAGCACAAATACACCTGCGTTAAATTAACCACACACACACATGTACACAAACATAAATATGCTGAAATTCATATATATATATAAGTGCCCCTTCAGCCTTACTCTCTTCACACTGCCAATCCCATAAGGAGGGAGTTTGAATCAGCACTGATAGCGACAGCAATATCTAGATAAAAGCGTATATATTTTGCTTCCTACACAATGATGTACATACATACATATGTTTCACATATATATTGTATTTTCTGCGTGTGTGCGTGCGTCTCATTCCTTCTCCACCAACTTGAATATCTATCCATTAAACTACAAATACCTTCTGGGTTAGATAATATCATATTATATGGCGGCTAAAGGACACTTTTATGTTGTAATAATTTGGGTTAAAAAATTGATAAGGAAAAAGCAAAAAAAAGCAAAGCACAAAAAACACACAAAAGAGAAATATAAAAGGGAAAAACTCTACACTTTTGTGGTGCAATCAATGGCTGCTGTTATAGAGAATGGAAATTTCATTGCGGTTGCGTGCTAAAGTAAGCGTTTTAGGCATACGAAAAGCATACGAAAATAAATATATATATACAAACATTAATCTGTATAGCACACTGTGTGCCTGTAAAACATTGTATTAAAAAATGTATTGTGTTTAAGAGAATGTGAGTGTGTATAGAAATGGCGTGCAAAGACCTTTTCTGTTGCAGATTCGTAATAATGAGCGGTAAGCACTTTTATTGACTTTTCCTTTGTTCTTTTTTTTTCTTATAAAAATGAGATTAAAAAATAAGTTGGGTTAACATTTTTTCTCACATCTTATATAAGTTGCTAGCCTGCACTGAGAAATTCAACTAGTTCAAATTTACTTAGTAGGGACATAAATACTGTTACACACATTTTATGCTATAAAATAAAAAATAATGAATGTTTTTGGACTAATTTTTTTTTTTTACATATTTATTGATATATATTGTATACAAAAAAGCAGTATTCATTCGAAATGCCCGTCTTTGGCCTTCACGCACACCTTAAGTCGGACTGGCCAATCATCAATAGCCGCACGCACCTCCTCCATCGGGAAATTGGCCACGGCACGAATCAAAGCTGTTTTAAGAGAATCAATGTTTGGGTATCTTGTGTGGCAAACCATGTCCTCTAAAACTGTCCACAATTTGTGGTCCAGCGGATTCAAATCAGGACTGCCAGAGGGTCACTCTTCAGAGGAAATGAATGCTGGTAAATTGTTTTGGAGTCAGATTTGGGTCGTTTTAGTTTTATGGGCCGGCGCAGAGTCTTGCTAAAAAGTCCATGCTTGGTTTTGGAACATGGAATGGTTAAGTGGTCTTACAACAGCTTCCAAAACGGTTTCTTGGTAAACTTTGGCCGATGTTTTGACCCCTTGTTCGCAAAAATGCAAGTCAGTTACCCCATCATAAGAGACACCCCACCAAACCATGACTGAAGCTGGGTGATGACCTTTTTCGACCCGTGGAATCAGTTCAGATGCTTCCGTGGATTACCGTGCAAACACCCTATTATTTTGTTTGTTATATTTTTCCTGCACGGTAAAAATTTTTTCATCGGTAAACAAGATTTTCTGTGCAAGTTATCAGCGTGCTTCACCACCTACACCAAAAGACGTTTGCATTTTATCACCCTATTTTTTTTCATAGCTGCAGTCAACAAATTTCCGGTACGGCGTTTGAAAGCCCCAAGTCCCAAGTGTTTTTTAATAATTCGACTCATGGACTTTTGCGAAACATTCATCTCCCGGGCCATGATTTTCTGTTTTCGGAGCGAATTCCGCAGAATTCTTGATTTGAAAGCTTTGATAACTTGCGACGTTCGAACTGTGCGTGGACAGCCAAACCGGTGGCCGTCTTTAACATCCCCAGTCTCCTCAAACAGTTTTATGCACCGGTAGACGAACATGCGATTAATGCCGAGCGGACGGAGTATTTTGAAAATATCACCTTTTTTCATTTCACACTTAAAAATCGCTATAACAGCGATACGGTTTTCATTATCTGAACGTTCCATGTTGAAAACTCACACAATTTAGAATTCCCGATACCGACCAACGCTTTACAGATTATATTTTATAAATCATATGGGAATTATGTGGTATGATCAATTCTTCTATTGAAATGCGTGTGTTTAATGTTGTAACAGTATTTATGTCCCTACCTATGATCTGTCATATTTTTTTTTTCATTATTATCAAAATAATCGTTCTGCGATTGCAACTTTTCGTGCGCTTTTACCATTTTATGGTTTGAAATAATCGTCCACCTGTACTCGGTATTCGTCGAATTGAATTGAAAATTTCGCGCCTACTATTCCTTATACGATGTTCAAGTGCCAATAAGACAAATAACCAGTTGAAGTAATGAAAATATTGCTGCCGTTCAGGCAAGTGTTGCTTAAGACCGTAATTTGTAAATTCCAAGACGTTCTTCAGCATTGGGACTGTCTCACACCACAACCTGGCAGATTTTGTGAAATGATTTCAGCTTAAATCCATATAAAATTGTTCTCACTCAAGAAATGAAGCCATTGGACCACCATGAAAGTGGTGAATTTGCTGATTTTGCCTTGGCACAACTTGAAGACAAAAAAAGGGTTTTTTTTTAAGAAAATCAACCGATGAGACGCACTTTCAACTGAGTGGTGTGCGATGGTGCGATGAGAATCCACAAATTATTCATGAACCATCATTATATTCACCTAAATTGACAGTTTGTGTGGTGTGGTTTTTGGTCTGGTGGAATAATCGGTCCGTACCTCTTGCGAAATGAGGCTGGTAGCACCTCTACTGTCAATGGAGAGCGGTATAGATCGATGATAACCAACTTTTTATGGCCACAATTTGGAAGAAGTTGATCTTAGCAACATCTGGTTCCAACGAAACGGAGGCTACGTGTCACACAGTACGTGCAGTAACCGAATTATTGCGAGAAAGGTTTGGAGATTCGATTATTTCATCGGATTGTGACATTGAGTGGCCTCCAAGAAGTTGTGATTTAACACCGTTAGACTAGTTCTTGTGGGGTTATTTGAAGTCATTGGTATTTAGCAATAAATTAGACCCTCTTCAAGCTTTAACAGTCAATATTGAACGTGCTATTCATGACATTCGACTTGATTTTGGTGTAAAAAGTGCTCAGAACTTGGGTTCATCGAATTCGTATCTGCAAAAGAAGTCGCGAAGGCCACTTGAATGATGTTATATTCAGAACTTAATTGTATCGATTGTGGTTCATATTAAATAAAAAACATTTGAATTTCCTTAACAATTAGTGTGTTTTTTTTTAAGAAGTCATAACACTCTTACTGGAAAACCTTATATTTTATGAGATTTTGTGGTTTCTCATTAGAATTTCATTATTTGAAATGAATTTTCGCTAATTATATCGGCTTCAGTACAAAATTTTTCTATACCCGTTAAATGCTCTGCAATATTCGCAAAAAAAATTGTGCACACTAAATCATTGTGCAACATGTATGAGTTGGTTATACATATATATATATATATTGGCCACTCCTAATTAACTTTACTTTACTTTGCAGAATCTTCAACGTAATACGAGTATTTAAATATTTACAAAATTTTCAACACAAACAAGTACAACTTACAGACAAAGTAAGCGCACAATAAATTTATAAATTTTTGCCTCATTCATGCATATAAGCAAAGGTGTTGAGTAGATTACGAAAGTAAAGTTTGAGTAGGGAATAAAGTGAATCAGAAACGAGAAGTTGCAGCAAGAGCAACAGAGAGATTATGACAGAGTTAAAACTCAACTATCCTTAATACTTTCTTACAAGAACAACAGCAAGAAGAAAAAAGGTTTTTGCAAATTTCATGAACTTTGCGTCATCACTTTAACCGGAAATATATATATATGTGTACATATATTTATACAAAAGTTTATATTTTCGGCATGCATAAATCGTAACTTTGTAGTGCGGAACAGCAGCAGCACTTAAGCCACAACATATTATGTACGAGTAAATAGTGCTTGCGAGGCGTCTAATAAAGTGCAAAGAAAAAGTTGTAAACTTCCCGCTGCGCATATAAATATTAGTGAGCACTTAGCAGCACTGGGTTTTACTACTTTCTTTCATGGTAGAGGAGTTGTGATTATAACTGACATACTATTTAATATTTATTTTATAATAAAGATTTGAAGTCTAAAGTGGATTTTTCTTAAATTATACTGCCAAAAATTTCAAAACTTTATCAATAAATATAAAATTATTATTATTTTTTACCATCTCAATCTTCTCACTGATATTTCACATTCAATTATTAATTAAATAATTTTTGAGTTGAATAAAAGTGTAATTTTAGCACTGAAAACAGTACTTAAAAATTCAATTGAAAAATAATATTAAAGATGTTTAGCAAGTCACGCACCCTTATAGTGCTCAAAAGAAGAATGTAAGCATTTATTTTCATAAAAATAAAATGTGAATTTGTGCTTTTATATTCATTAACTTTTAATTAATTTTATCAATTAATGAAATCACAAGAAAACTGATTTCTGCACAATACGTTAAGTAAATTATGAATATTACGTAATCAAAAATCAGTTTTGAAATTAGCTTGCGGAAATTAGCTGCTGTCATTGCAAAAACGTGTTATCTACTTCAAAATGAGTGACTTACCAAGTGTTCGACATGTCGTATGAGCAACATTGAGTTAACAGCGAGGATATGCGAAAATGTTGCTCATACGACAAGGCGAAATTTTTATTCTTAAGTTAGAATTTTGCAGTTTAATTCTTAGAAAAAACAATTTAAGGTATAAGTTCGATACACAATTTTTGCTATTTTTAAGTTTTTTGTAAATCACTCGATATTGAACGGCCCAATATGACAAAAAAAAATTGACTCAAGGGATGTAATTAATCGTATTACGGATTTTTTCTTAACAATGACGTTCTTTTTCTCATGATCTCTGTAGAAGAATCCACTCTAACAAAGCTTCATATAGATACACATATATATTTGTAGTTGTCCACCTCCCACCTAAGCCACTCTTCCCTGGAGAGATAGGTAATTTTGAGGGTCGAATGAATTTAAATTCCTTTCGAAAGGAAAACGAAAATCCATAGAATTGAGTAGAAATTGGAAATTTTCTAAGTTGTTTGCAGAGCAAGTCTAAGGGATAGTCATAATGAAGAGGAGTTTGTATCAAAAAATAGAAAAATAAGTTATTCTAAGGCTTTTGGCTGGATTAAAGTTCTGTGTTCACAACGGCAGCCACCTCTTCTTCTTCTTCTTTGGCTTCGCTTACACGATTATAGCCTCCTCAGCAATAGCATGCCACTCGCTTTTGCTGTTTGGCGCCAGTTAGAAATACCAAGTGATAACAGGTCGCTCTCCACCTGATCCTTCCAACGGAGTGGAGGTCTTCCTCTTCCTCTGCTTCCGCCAGCTTGTACTCCTTCGAATACTTTCAAAGCTGGAACGCTTTCATCCATTCGAACGACATGACCTAGCCAGCGTAGCCGCTGTCTCTTGATTCGCTGACCTGTATATGTCAATGTCGTCGTATAGCTCATACAACTCATCGTTCCATCATCTGCGGTATTCGCCATTGCCAACGCGCAAAGGACTATAAATATTCCGCAAAACTTTTCTCTTGAAAACTCTTAGAGCCGACTCATCGGATGCAGACATCCTTCAAGCTTCTGCACTATATGTCAGGCGGCTTGTAGAGTTTGGTTTTGGTTCGCCGCGAGAGGACTTTACTTTTCAGTTGCCTACTCAGTCCAAAGTAGCAGCTGTTGGCAAGAGTGATTCTGCGTTGGATTTCAAGGCAGGCATTGCTGGTGTTGTTAATGCTGCTTGCCAGATAGACGAAATTATCTACGACTTAGAAGTTAAGACTGTCAGCAGTGACGTGGGAGCCAAGTCGCCAGTGCGATGACTGTTTATTTGATAACAGAAGATATTTCGTCTTGCCCTCGCTCACTTCCAGACCCATTCGCTTCACTTCTTTGTCTAGTCTGAAGAACGCAGAACTTAGGGTGCGGTTGTTATGACCAACTATATCAATATCATCAGCGTAGAAGGTGATGAAGAAATCACACGGTAAAGAGCTACCCTGTCTTAAACCTCGTTTGGTATCGAACGGCTCGGAGAGGTCTTTGCCAATTCTGACTTCGCTTCTGGTAAAATTCAAGGTTAGTTTACATAGCCGTATGAGTTTTGTGGGATATCAAATTCAGACATAGCGACGTAGAGGAAATTCCTTATCTTGCTGTCGAAGATAGCTTTAAAATCGATAAAAAGGTGGTGTGTATCGATTCTTTTCTCTCGGGCTTGGCGCAGACCGTGGGGTCTTCCTTTTTCTGGATTGTGCATAGCACACTTAGTTTCCATTTATCAGCCATGCTTTCGTCCGACCATATTCTGCAAAGAATCTGATGCATGCACCTTGTCAGCCACTTCTACTTAGTTAGTATCCATATTAAATACAATATATATTATGCATGTCCTGCACTGTCACGGATTATAAAAATTCATATGCATAAATGAAAGTTCTCCTCACATTCAAATGAAAAGTGGTTATGAATTTCTATTAAGCCAATTTTGGATTATTTAATTGCCATAAAACTATTTAGACTAGCACATACGCCACCAGCTCGAAAACACAGCGATTCTGGTATACATATTTCGACTAATTGAGAGCTACTTATTTTAAATAATAAACTCAACGAGTGGACAGTTTAAGCGCAACACAATTAAAACCTCAACTGCACGTCATTTCATGTCAGAAGTTAGCGTGAAGCTCTGAGCTTAAATAAATTCTCTTTCAATTATTTCGCAGAATAATATTTTTTTTTGTTGGTTTCGTGTAATATGCAAAAATAGAAACAGATAAAAAATAACAAAAAAGAAAAGAGCATAAAAGTCAGTATGAATACAAAACAGCAAAAAATATATAGTAACAATGCAGTTGGAATGTTTGTTGCTTGCGAGCTTCTGTAAAAATTCTAGAGAAAAGTTTGTATTTACAGTTTGTGGCAGTCATTTTCCATTACGAAATGCAAAAAGTAAGCAAAAATGAGGTTTTTGCATATAAAAACCTATTTAGAATGTGCATACACACACACACACACATGTATACATAACGCGCAGCATTATTTGCTTAAGAGTAAAAGAATTCAACTTGGAGAATGTTACGTATACGCCATGTTGTGCCATTTTAACAGACAGCTCCGTGCACACATGCAAATTTCAATGCAATTCCAACTGTAAATGCGTTCACTACCACGGCACGGCGTCTGCTACGTGCATGTATAAGTTGTTAATTAAACTTGAATTTAAGTCAATTGCTGGAATTTAGCTCAGCTTCAGAGCTTCACAGCAAATGGCTGTAAGTGCTACAAGCACGTTTGTGGATGATTTTGGTTTCTTTTATTTTTTAAGAAAATATGCATTTATTTTTCATTGGTTGTGTTAGCGCTTGAATACGTTCTAAATGTGCATTTTTGTGGTTTTTGCCTAAGCATAACGGTATTCGTAAAAATTTGCTATGTGTAAGTAAAATATAGTAAAACAATTGAAGTTGGAAAGTCGGAAATATTATTTTTATTTAAATTTTTACTTTTAATATTTTGTATTTAATTTTATTTTTAATTTTATTGTTATTTTATTGTTATTTTAATTTTTTGTATTTATGTTTTTATTTTTATTTTTATTTTTATTTTTATTTTTATTTTTATTTTTATTTTTATTTATATTTTTATTTATATTTTTTAATTTTATTTCATCTTACTTTACTTTTTGTTTTATTTTATTTTTTATTTTTTGCCAAGATAAGGAAAGCGGTGCGGCAGTCTGCTAACGGCGTTATTATACACCTGCGTTGCAATCAGCACATCGCTCGTCGGATTCGGGTGGATGCAGTGGTGATGACTTTAGATGTAGAATCACACCGCATCAGCAAAGGAAAAATATAGTAACTTTTTGTGAATGTTGTTAATTTCCACTTATCCAAGTCCAGAGTCACTATACGCTCACTTGTCTGTCTCACTCTCCCAAAGCATTTGTCCGTCAGTTGTTGTTGTTGTTGTTGTTGCAATCGCAGAAAGTTCCCCAAATGAGCGACAGTCCTTGGCCGGACAAAAATCCGGGTCGTTCCGGTATAAAGACCCGACTGTCGGGGGACCTATTGGATTTTAGTCGCCTCTTACGACAGGCATTCAGTACCGCGTGTAAATTCTTGAACCCCTAACCCGCAGCGGGTATTTGTCCGCCAGTCCTTCTGTCCGCTTTTTACTTACGCAACCATTCCTTGGCTTGTTGTCTTGAATCAATCAGCCCCTAAACCGTAATGGCCTGTTCGTTCATCGTATTGTCCGTCCGTTGACTAACATCCTTCGTCAAAATTCATACGTCCTGCCCATTTACCTCCTTCACCATCGTAAGCTTCACTCAGCACACACGTATTTACAGTTTTAACAACTCATTTCTTTGCTTTATTTCCTACAATATTTCACATTATTCTCAGTTTAGATAACAAATTTCATTTCAAATATCCGAATGCATTCGCGATTATGTGTTTTTGAATGTGAGAGGTGAAAGGAAAGAGAGTGGTGAGGCACTAGGACTCTCAAGTCAACCTTACTGAAAGTAACAAACTACCTATGATCGGTTTCCAAAGGCGTCTTTAGAAGCAAGGTCACGGTTAACGTGCCTTTATGCACTGCTTCGAAAACTGCTTTGCCCTGCCACCCTCCGATGCACTCCGCAATATTGAAAGTATGCCAACCACTTCCACCACTCTATGAAACGCATAAAATTACACTTATCTCAGTTAATTAAAAACTACACTTCATTAAATTTCCTAAATCTAATCTAAGTTCTAAAATCCTAAGCTAATGTAAAGATTTCATTATTGCACGTCTGAGTTTTATATTTTTCACCCACGTCTAGAATAGGCATAAACGTATTCCCCTTGATTGCTGCTCAAACTAAGCAAGTCTGCTTCGTAGCCACCAGAGCCGAGCAGAGAGTGAATAACAATAAAATAAATTGAAATATGCACCAAAGGTCAGAATTTCACACGTATCGTGTTATGGAGAGTGTTCCTTGTGGTCTGGGTTTCAATACCAATAAGTTGGCGGACGACTGTTGCGACTTCGACAATGATGATTAGCACACCAAAAGGCTTGTGGTGTTAGTGTTGTCGTTATCTTAGCGAGAAACTGTAAAACCACATATGTCGCAGGCTTCACTATTCTCAATTTCCACCTGATTTTGATGGTAATTAACTTAAATAACCTTTCCAGAGCCTTATTTTTCTATCCCATTCGTTAGTAATATTAAAATATTCAACTTTGCTTTGCTATCCTACTTTCTTAATTTTCATTTGAAAAACGACCTATGACGAGACGTCCACACTCTGCTGCATTCCCATAGAAAGTACTAGTAGTGGGACTTGTGCGGTAAGCGTGATTTGTATTTAATTTTTTTTTATATGTTATATTTTTTTAATTTAATTTTCTCTTTAAAAGCTCATCTATCGCAACATATTTTATTTTATTTTAATTTACTTCATTTTATTTTTTTTTTAGTTTTATTTAATTTTATTTAAATTTTTTTATTTTTTTTATTTTATTTTTTTTTGTTTATTGTTGATATTTTATACTTTTATTTTTTATATGGTTTTTTTTACTTTATATTTTTTATTTTTATTTTTATTTTTTTTCTTTATTTTATTTTTTATTTTTATTTTTATTTTTTTATTTTTTATTTTTATTTTTTTTATTTTATTTTTATTTTATATATAAAGAGGAACGAACATCAACAGCTTTATATACATATATTTATACCTATATATATATATATATATTCATCTAAACCTATGTTGAGTTCTTTCAAGCTGGACCTTCGTAGCGATTATTCCTGAATACACTCAAAATCCCTAGAAACTCTTTATCAAGTTCAAATAATTGCTGTTTTTGCTTCTTTTTTCTGGAAAAAAGATTGAATTTTGGCCCACTCATTTCATAAGAATTCAAGTTCCGAAAACGAAGAATTTAGAAATTTCGGGAGAAATCCCATTTCGCTTTTGAGTTCATTAATTTTCTTCTGCTTGAATTCTTGATTTCCCCTGACTTGATGATTACTTTGTGATTCCAATTTCGCTTGAACTTGAATTATTCAAAATTCATGTGCAAACCAAATAAGTTACTTTGGCAACTAAGCGCTGAGAGATTTCCTGAGAAAATAAACAAATTTTCCTTGATGAATATACAAGACACACTCGAGTGTACTTGTGTGTGTGTGTGTGTTATGTAAATGCGTTTGCCTATTCGAATATTTCTCTGAAAACTTTATCTATTTCCAATCGCTCAATCGCTGGTACTCAGGCAAAATAACTTCATTGGATGGACTGTATAATTTCACAGTTTTCAACAATTTATTATTGTCAAAGTTGTTATGTTGTGTTGTTGGTGCTCTTGCTATTGTTGTGCGCAGCTGGTTGAAATTGTAAAATTATCTACTGAACTGTTGCGTGGGATCTTTGTTTTTTGTTTTTTGTTTTTTGTTTTGTTTTATGTGCTTTGTTTTTGTTGCCTTGTTTGTGTTTTGTTTTTCTTATTTCCCTGATTTTTTCATTTTTTTATTATTTTTTTTCCTTTGACAATCAAAATTATACAACATTGACAATATTGCCAAAGTTTCTCGCCCACGCACACATGCCTGCACATGTATGGGTGTGGGTGGTTGTAGAATTAAATGACGATACAATAAATTGCTTGACATATTGGTTGAGTTTTCGGCGGTGAATTTGTTGTTGTTTTTCTCTATATATTTATAAAACTTTCGAATTTCATTTTTATGCGCACAAAGCAGAAGTTGCGGCGTTAGGAAGCGGCGAGGCGTATGAGTAACTTTTTTTTATGGACCTTTTAAGTGCGAACACTTGGAGTGGTTGGCAGCGAAGATTGAGTGAAATAGTAAGCACATCAGGTTGTTTCCAACGAAAATGAGATCACAAAGGCGATTCCGACCCTTGAGTAAGAAAAAAAATTTTAACTGCTTGGGATGATTCCTTAATCAATCAATTACTCACTCTTTGGAACGAGTTAGTTGAATAGTATTGTGTTAACTGTTGAAACGGGTTATGAAGTATTAGTTAGTATAGACTTTCTCAAGTAAAGAAAAGAACGCACCAGATACTAATTTTTTTTTTGGGTATAATGGTCTCTCTCCAATTACCTAGGGATTCTCTGATCGTCAAATTTGACAATTTTGCTTATCTACGTACCCTTCGAGTGAGAAATGTACCTCGTCGCTGAAGAAAATTTTATTGGAAAAATTTTAGTATTGAAAAACTAAATTTTGCTATTTAACAAGTTTTGCTAAAAACATGCCCTTAATATATGTTAGATAGAGTCTGGATTTTTTTTTTCTTTGCTGCGCTGTACCGATTTATGATACAGAAAATTTATAATTAAAATAATTTCAGATTTCAAAAATATATTTTTAACATTTTTCTACTTAACATTAGAACTAATTTAGTTCATATATAATACGTTTATATATATTTTAATTTATATAATTTTTTTTTTGTGCAAAAACTTACCTTTTTCATAAATGTCATAACATTTGTGGGTAGCATTTTGAAGGCTCGTCTGAAATTCGCAAGTAATTAAAGAAATTCAACACAATTATTTCGAACTGCGGCTAAACGCCAATACAAGCTGACAAAGGATGTGTTATTAACACTGCAGCGACCAAAATTGTTTTAAAGTGGGGTCTGCAGTCAATTTATTATAACTTTTAAATGATTTTTATTGCACTTTCACTCTGCCGCACTGTACGCCATGCTTGCTTACTCCTTTCTCTCTTTCGCTCTCTTTCGCTCTCGTTTTTATTGTTGTTGCACATGAATGCACAAATTTTTAATTATTAACTTAATTACGTTGTATGGGGCGAGAGAGTGTTTGTAAAATTGTTGTGAAAAATTAAATTTTTTTTCTCTCTCTCTCTCTCTCACACACACACCTTCCAAATTCGGTTTTGCACAAAATAATACTGATAGTGGAATAATATATTGAAAAATTTTTACAAAATGTAGTAATAACACAATTATAACTGTATTTAATGCTGATAATTTTTGGTGGTTGAAAAATTAGTATTTTTTTTTGTTAAATTTTTTGATTGAGCTGATTCTCAACGCATTGCCATTGTGTTTCAGTAATAACTTTATATTATGCTACACTACTTTAACCGTTATGTTCGCCTATAACAAAGTGTCACAAAACCAGCAACTGTATATTTGTTGTTGTTGTTGTTTTTCTAATACTTCATGCTGACTAATTTCGTTGAATATGCTAGTTTGAGAACGAAACGCACTAACACCAGCATGCACGCTGCATTAACTGTTGCTTAAATTTGCTTTCAAGCATTTACCGTTATTATAGTTGACATTTTTTATTTATTCATTTTTTTTTTACTTTCTTTCTTTTACTTTCTTTCTTTTACTTTCTTTTACCCATCGCACACATAAAAATGTACATTTGCTAACTTTTATACTTTCTGTAGCATACTTTCCGGCGTTCGTTGTGTTCATCAATTGTTATCGTCTTTTTTTTATTTGCTGTTGTTGTGCAGGTAACTTATTCAGCGCTTTCGCTTATTTAACTGTACCAACTCTTATTTCTCTTTATGCTTCCTCTCTTTCTCTCTTTTCTTTATTTTTTTTTTTTTTGTATTTACTTTGCTTAATGCTTTCTTTCTCACACATACATTCAGTCTTCACTTTTCTCACTTTTATATTCTTTTAAAGGAAATTTTCATACACAGCTCGCTGACTCGCTATAGTTTCGTGACATTGTTGTTGTTGTTGTTGTTGTTCGCGTATATTTTGTTTCCATTTGCATTTGAATGCATTCAACATTTTCCTTACATTCTTTCTTTTATTTTCTTTCTCTTTTTCTGTTAAATTTGTATGGCACGGTAGATTGAAACTTTTCAAATAAAATTTGCAGCCAACAACAATAACGTGCTTCGTTTCGTTTCGTTTTTTTATCGTGTTTGAAGCCAACGTTTTATGGCTGATTGTAAAATTTTATAAACGCAAGTGAAGAGTTTCTTCATCCGTTAAGCCGCATTTTCAGCATTTTTATTCTGAAATGAGGAAAAAAAGGAGACAATTATTTCAAAACCTTTCTTCGCAGAATTTTGGTGAAATATTATTATTTTTAAATTTATTTATATGATTTTTTTTTTGTATTTCACTTTATTGTTAGCACTCAGGCTGCCTGGCTGAGTTTTGATAGATCAAACAACTTTTAGGCTATCAACAAACTTCTCTAAGATCTGAGCTAACAGCGGAAGGTCGCGGTTACACTTGCCTCTTACACTAGGCAGGTTTACCCATAAGATACTATAAAGTAATTTGTGTTCAAGAAAAATTGAGTAATAAAGAGTGTATTTAACGGTTTGATAAGTTTTCTTTTCTTTTAGTTCCATTCATTTAGTTCAGCGTTTTTTCAGTTCTAATATTCTTTCCAAATAATAACTTTTCAATGCCCTCAAAATAGGCGTTTCTTTCTTTGATGACCACTTCATTCGACCCAAATCTCTTCAGATTTGGAAGCAAGAAATAGTAACAGGGGGGAGGCTAAATCAGTAGAATATGCTGGATCGGGTAGCAGTTAATTAACTAATTTAATAATGTTTACCATGGCGACTGCAGACGTCTGCCCCCGTGCATTTTCCTGATGGAACAATAGTTTTTTTTCGCCAAATATGGTCGTTTTTACTTCAAACCAATAATAAATCTGTCCAAAATCTCTGAATAATATTCGCCGGTGATCGTTTTAACTATTTTCAAAGTAACCGAGGTGAATGACAACTCGTGCATCCAAAAAAAAAAACAAAAAAACAAAATGTGGGTTCACCATTTTGGGCTTCTTTGGTGGTCGTGTGTAAGCAATCGTGCCACCTAACGCCCGGATAGCTTTTCCATATCAGAATATTCATATAAATTATGATGTAACCGCCAATTGAGATGCCTAAGGGCCTCAACCACCTAACACACTTTTATTCTCCGATCATCCAATATCATTCCATGGATTTTATCGACTATTTCGGCGTGATAACTTATTTTAAGCTACCTGAACGTTTGGTGCCACTTGTACTGGTACGATCGCAACTGAACTCAGTAAATCGTGTCTTCACCATTGAAATTGTTGGTGCAGAGTTCGCATAGTATTTATCAAGTCTTTTCTTGGCTTCCGTAATAGTTTTTTATTCCAAAAAAGGATGCTTAATCAGTAAACGAAATTCACTTTTCGTTAAAAATCACGAGGCCATCTGCTTTCAATGGCTTTCAAACACAAACTTAATGCACCAGTTATTCAGAATTTGACAACAGTCCAATAAGCGACAACATTTACTGACTTATCAAAGAGTATTAAAATCTTTACACCAATATATGAATGGGTAGTGCATTTCAAAGTTTGTTTTTGATGAAACACAAAAAAACAGCCTAAAGTGTCTAGAGGATCCTAAAGGGATACTAAAGTTAAGCTCGTTAAGAAGGAATGGACTATTGATAATAAATTTCTCTTATCAACTTTGTAAAATTAAAAATCCAAGCATCTCCCTATGACTACGGAGTGCATACAGATTAATAAGCCCTAATCGACTTTTAAAACTAGCGAAATTCTTGACAATATCAACATATATAAGTTCTATAGAATGAAGAAGCCCCTTCTGGGAGATCATTATATATATATATATATATATATATATATATATGGCGGTTTTTAACGTCTTGAAGTTTTACCAACAAATCGAGGGACCTACAGTTTATTCTAAACCGCCTCCGAACGGCCGATGGAATTTTATGTGGAGCTTTTAATTTCTTGTCAGAAATACACTTGAAGGGCTTGACATTACCTGCCGAGGGGCGACCGTTATTAAAAATATATATTTTGGATGTTGCTCGAACCCTTCCGAATGGTAGTACGCAATTCTAACCACTCGATTATTGCGGAGATCATTGCTGAATATTAAAAACGGTGGTCGAGAGATGACTGATCAGATGTTACTTATATAACTTGTATTGTGATGTACATGAGTTACACATTACTCTTTGGTTATTATTTCTATAAAATATGATGAAATTAATTTGAGTAAGGATGAAAATTTTTTAGTTGCCTCCTCCTCCTTACCAGTAATTCAGTTTGTCAGTATTGAATTGGCCTTAGTGATTGCGTTGAATCGTATCCAGAATTTGCCGTCAAGCCTAGCTCTGAACACAAGCTCTCATAAACAATTGTGTCAACTGTCGCTTGCTCTCCCTGCTTGCATAGGCTGATAAGGGGTTTGCAGCGTAAACCGTGTGCGTGGCGAAAGTGGTTAGTAGCGTAGACCGAATTGAAATATATGAATACGACAAAACACAAAAATCTCTAAGCAACGAAAAAACAAAATACAGCAATAACAGCCTTGAATGGATCAGTGAAGCAACGGTTTCCCAATCACTAGTGCCACAACGTAGCACAGTGTGACGAAAAAGTGCGAGCTCTTGGCAAGAAAACTGACTCAGATCTCTGAAACAGATATATTTATTCTCTTTCTATAAATATTTCTCCAGCATAAAAAAAACATTGTTTAAAAAAACAATTCGGCACAATTGTGGAGTCGAAAAAGTTCAGTTGTTGTATAACTAACTTCATACTGAGGAAAATTAAGAGCAACGTACATCTAGCTTACTGAATACGGAATGAAATGAAATGACTATGCGCCCCGTTTAAAATGGACATGCGATGGTTAGGAGAAAGATAATATTGTAACAAGTCAATTGAAAATCTCCAGTCTACCATAATAAAACACATTTTTTTTGGAAGAATTCATTTTTTTAACCAACATTGATTATTATTATAGATTATTAATTAATTCTAGTAGCGCCATCTATGTGTCAGGCTGGGGACTTGCCAACTAATCTGTTATATATCAAAGTAAAACAAACTACGTTGTTTGGAGGAGCATCAACGCAAGTTAAAGGAGCCTTATAGATAGCATAATTAAAAAATTGGCTTCTTGTAAGACTACCAATAGTACAAAGATGAAAATAAGTCTGTTTGCCAAAAAGAAGATCAATGAATCAAGAGTGCCTAAGGCAAGCTTATTGATTAGTAATATATCTTAAGAAAAGATAATAATGCCTAATGCCACAAAAGTAAAACAATAACCGATTTTTTCAAGCATACTGAGATTAATAATCGCCAAAATTCCACCTCAAAGTTCAGACTTAAATCTAATTGAGACTTGTGATACTTTTTATAAAACGTTAACGAAGCTTTGTCTACATAAAACCGAAGAAAATTAACCATTTTTGGATTATTTAATTTGGAACGGAATATGCTTAAAAATGTGCAGTTAATTTCAAAACGCCCTCAAAAAGTGATAGAAGTTGTATGATGTATTTTTCACTAACTGAAATCACAGTTTCTAACTTTTTTTTTTTTTTTGAAAATTTAAACACCATTTTTGTTTAATTATATTCATATTACATATGCCAAGGGATAAAATTATTTTCATTAAAATTTTTTTTGAGTTTTATTAAATAATTTTTGCTTAATTACTTTTAAGTTCGTACAAGCAAAAAAGTTTATTATGTTACATCAATCCAATTAAAAATTGAAGAACTAAATAAATCACTTTCTTCGAAATATTTCTCAGAATTATTTTATGTAAGAGTTACTACTCCATTTCCTTTTCCATTTATATTTCTAAATAAAATTTTATGTAATGCACACTAAGCTCATATGAAGCTCTCAGCAAATTTTTGAAGATTCCAAAAACCACAAAGTACTAGCTGTAATCATAAAATTCCCTTAATTGCCATCAACTAAACCGAAATCGATTACTTAATATTGAGTGTATTTGTTTTTCATTTTAGTTAATATTTTTGTAGCATCTCTAAGGCGTTATTTGCAAATACTGCACTGAGCAAGCAAACCAATGCTTAAGCAGACACACACACTTACGCTTATGAATATTTTAATCAAATCCAAAGCAAACCATGTCCATTTGTATGCAAACAGTATAACTATTATATTTGAATTAAGTAAATATTTTACATTCATTTGGAACGAGTAAATACGAGTTGGAGAGCACACAAAAACAAGTGCTGGCCAAACATTTTACGGATTTTGATATACACAGTCGTATGTGTACATACATACATATGTTCAAATGCTCGTTAATAGTTTGAAAAAGGATTTTTATGGAAGTTTTAACTTTTAAAAATCTATAAACTGATTTTCAATCATTCATATTTACATTCATGACATACACATGCATACTCTTTTGTATGAGGGTGGAGTCAAAGTAGTCCAAAAAATACTAGTTTACTACTAGAAACAACTGACGGATGTGGCATTAATACAAGAAATATCAAAAATAAGACAAAATTTTTTTAACTGAGAACTGATATCTAGCAAAATTCTGATATAAAAATTAATTATCGAATTTTTATTTTTTTTATTCAAATTTTTTTTATTCAAATTTTTTTATTCATTTTTCAAGGTGATCCATCTAGAGGTTCCCTACTTTTTTTATGAAAAAAAAACACAGAAAATTCTATTTTAATGGGGAATGCCTATGATCATTCTAAAGAACATTCTTTGGCACTTATTTTTTGAAGATTATCTCTTTCAAAAGTTGGCCTCGGCTACGTCTCAGATGGTCCATCCGTTGAGTAAAATTTTCGATGACTCGTTCGAGCATTTCGACTGGTAACTGGCGAATAACACGCGTGATGTTTTGTTCCAAGTCTTGAAGTCCGCATAGACTTTAGACTTTACATATCCCCACAGGAAAAACACTAACGGTGTGATATAACACGAGCTTGGTGGCCAATCAACCTGCCCAAAACGTGAAGTTATCTGCTCATCGAAATGTTCTCTCAATAAATCCATTGATTGATGTGATGTGTGCGGGAAGTGGCGCCGTCTTGTTTGAAACAAAATGTCGCGAAGATCACGAGCTTTTATTTCAGGCATCAAATAGTCGGCTATCATGGCACGATAATGGTAGCCACGGTTGACGGTTACATTCTCACCGGTATCATTTTTGAAGAAATATGGACCGATGATTCCACCAGCCCACAAACCACACAAACTGTTGTCTTTTCTGGATGAAATGACAGCTCTTGTATCTCCTCAGATTGCTCTTCGTCCCAAATGCGGCAATTTTGCTTGCGTACATACCCATTGAGCCAGAAATAGGTCTCATTGCTGAACAAAATTTGGCTCGAAAATGTCGGATCTTCTTCGAACTTTTCAAGAGCCCATAGAGTGAAGGGATGTCGCTTGGGAAGATCGAGCGGCTTCAGTTCTTGCACAAGCTGTATTTTGTACGCTTTCAATTTAAGATATCGACGTAAAATGCGCCAAGTCGTCCCATGCGCCAATCCAAGTTGCTGCGAACGGCACCGAATCGACTCTCCACAGTCTTCTTGTGTACACTCTCAGCTACGGCCGCTATATTTTCTTCACTGCGTGTATTGGACGTGATCTATTCGGTAGAATATTATCAAATAATGAATGGTGGGTCTCAATATGGGTTATGGTGTTGCGAATAGTACGCTCAATAGGCCGATTATGTTGACCATAAATTGAGCGAAGCGCGCAAAACACATTCTTTAAAGAACGTGAATTTTCGTAATAAAATGGAATGATTTGTAAACGTTGTTCAGGCGTAAGTCTTTCCATGATGGAAAGTTAAACAATACTGAACAAAAAGGACATGACAGCTTGACACGGCTCACGGGTGATCTGTCAAAAAAAAAAATTCTATTTAAAAAAGTACCTACACTTGCATCACTCTTTATGAGCAAAAACTAACAGTTGACTAAATGACTTACTAGTTATGAAGTAGTTTTCAACTAGTTCGTTTCAGTGAAAAACCCTTTTACGGCACCAACTGCAAAAAATTTATTATATTTTTATTTTTAACCACATACAAACTCACAAATTTTCTTTGCCTTCCGTGCTCTCTCCCTCTCTCTCTCTCTTTTTATCTCTTCACCTCCCTAGCCCTCTTATTTTCCCTCTCATTCTTTTAACTAAACTTTCAGTCCATTCGCTTACGCACTCAATTTATTCGATTCGCTTTAATCTCGGCTTGCACACTTGAAAAGACAGACAAAGCGTGTTGGCAATCAATGGCTACATGTGCCGGATGCGCATAAATACACACAAATATACACAGAAACACATATGTATGTCTGCATGCATGTAAATCCTTCCGTTCATTGTTAAGGCGTTGCTCGACAACTTGTCTGGGTGGGCGTGTTATCACTTGTGTCTACAGTCTACCCACACCAACATGCATACAAACCGAGCGAACATTTATGCAGATTGTCTATACATGAGTAAATTCAATGGTATCTTGATTCAAAAACAAACGCCCCCCGCAGACAGACAGACAGACACACGCGCAAGCGAATAGTGAATAAATCTTCATTCATATGCTTGTTGATACAGGCAGTATCTCTCTGGAGAAATTATCAAATCAAGTGACCCAAATAGCAATTGAACTGATATTTGACCGCTTGAATGCTTGGATATCTTCAATGTATTTGCTGTTTCTTAAACAAATTTGAAGGCAACAAAATGATGAGTGTGATAAGTGTATGCAGTACAAGCGTATTAGTGTGCACATATTTATATATAGAGGAAAGTCTTCCAAAAAATATTGAGATTTCATTAAATTTGGTCAGCCCGAAGAATATTTTACATTACCAACTTGGTTCATTTGAATATTTGTGTTTTCACTTGGCAAACAGTAATTTGTATACAGGGTGGCTGTTGAGTATTTGTTGCATTAGAAAGTGAAAAACTTCTCCCTTCACATCAAGCATCCTTTTCAAGCAATTGAAAGATAAATTATATTAAAATAAAAAAATATTAAGTTTTTTTTATTTAAAAACTAATTGAATATAAATAACCTCAATACTCTGCTATGTAAGTTGTCAATCTTAGAATATAGTAATTTTAATGCAATTTACGCAATTAAACGCTGTTCCCACAGGCGCTCAATTATCTAACTTAGAGAATTTCAGAAATCTAATCCCTAAATGAAACAAAATCAGCTTTATAAGACTCAAAAAATAAGCTATTGGTTAGACAGTGCCAAATATTTCGTTTAGTTACTCATATAAATGCTATTCACACAGGCACTCAATTAGTTAATTTAGAATAATTCAGCAAGTTAACCCTGAAATGCAAAAAAACAGCCTTATAAAACTCAAAAATTAATGGATATTTTACAATAATAAATTGGCTTTAAATTATTTATATAAACGCTGTTCACACAGGCACTTAATTAGCTTATCAATAGCTATTCAGCAAGTTAAAAAACTTTATAAAACACAAACAATAAGTTGGCGATTAGATTGTATTAAATTGGCGTTAAATTATTCATATAAAAACTGTTCACACAGGCACTCAATTAGCTTATTATTAGCAATTCAACAAGTTGACCCTAAAATTAAAAAAAAAACAGCTTTCTAAAACTTAAATCAGCTTTATAATACTCAAAAAATAAACTATTGCTTAGATAGCGCCAAATTTTCCGTTAAGTTACTCATATAAATGCTGTTCACACAGGCACTCAATTAGCTTATTATTAGTAGTTCAGCAATAACCCTTAAATGAAAAAACAGCTTTATAATACTCAAACAATAAGCTGGCGACGAGATAATACTAAATTGGCGTTAAATTATTCGTATAAAAGCTGTTCACACAGGCACTCAATTAGCTTATTATTAATAATTATACTAAATCCACGGATTGGTCAAAAATAGAAGATCTGTTATATGGGAGATAGATTTGTATATGAATTTAAGTCAACCATTTTTGGTAGGATTTTAGTATCCATTAAAACTAAGAAGTTTAGTTGAGTTCTGTTGATATGCTCTAAATATACGATCAATTGAATCAAGCGGGTGGTAGAAGGTAGGTTCATCATATGGGACAAATGATTAGTTGTTTTCCGATTGCGCTCATATTTAATTCGTATTCTGACTAAACCAGAGGAATTATAAGCATTAAGTTTTATGGAGTTCTGTTCAGTGTTTCCTGAGATATACCTTGACCTAAATTGGATGATGTCATGACCACACGAAATTTATTACTTCCTCTCATATTTTTCTACCTAATTCGATCATGCTTAACAAATATAATTTGAATTGCATATACAGTTACTGAATTATAGCGATTTATGTAGTTTGTAGTTTTCAAAATAACCATTAATTAAGAATTGGGTTTGAACTTTGTCCGATTGCATCAATTGGCTATAGCATCAGTACTTTTGGCCCACGAAATGTGCCCACTAAGTTTCATCAAATTTTTTCAAACCCTACTTCAGTTATAGTATCACGGAGAAGAGATGAGCAGAAGGAGGAGCAGACGAGCAAACAGACGGACGAAAGAACGAACGGGCAGACAGCCATAGCTAAATCGTTTCGTCTCGTCGTTCCATGGAGTTTGATATATTATCTGCTATGCTTACTTTATGCGTTATATATGCGTTATATATAACCGTTATTATTTTATGCGTTATGTATAACCGTTATTATACATAGTACAGCCCGGTATAAAAAAAGTACGTGGAAAATATCGGAAAACATCATAGGAAATCAATTAATATGTATTTTAGTGTTTCATTTTGAAAATATAATTTACAGATATAGAAGCATACTTCCAGAGAATCACACAGTAATTATTTCGAACTAATTGGGCATGTGTGAACACTTAACTTAATTACGCAATTTCAAGCTTAAATGCCTCAGCTAGTTGATCTGTTTGATTTAGTTATCGCTCAAAATCCAATCAAATAAATTTCTTTACGAATTTTCGTAGCATTTCATAGGTTATTAATACACAACCTTTTTTATTTTTTATTTTTTGATAGCAACTTCTAGCAGTCACCCTGTATATATAAGTACACACAAATTTGTGAAAATTTTTAATCTCTTTGGCAAATAAGAGTTTTAGATGGATCTCTTTGATAAACATATTTGTGGTTATTGGCAAAATGGTTTTCTATCTTTATTTATGGCTCAAACATTTATAACCAGCTTCTTTCAGTCAATTTTTGAATACGGCAAAAACGTATGTATGTATTCATATGAAATACATGAGCATAACTGTGTACAGTTGATAATTGCACTCAATGAAATGTCAATATTTGGAATTCACATCAAATCGTTGTTTGCATGTTTTTTTGAATCCGATTAAGTGAAGTTAGCTGTGTAATTAAAAAAAAAAAATACTTGCAAAACTATTTAACTTGAAATTATTTGTATAATAGAAGATGATTTTCAAATCAATTGTTTCTGATCTAGCTTGTTAGCTAGCAATATAAGTATGCCAGAAGATTTAGTCACAAATATGACGAATCCATAAAAATAGGGACTCCACAACCTGCGCCTTTTATAGTTGAATAAGCGTACTTCATATAACATATAAGATCTTAGCAAGCGTACTTTGGGATAGATTCAAATCCACGATCAAAGAAGTGTTTCAGACCCGGTATATCTTGGTAGACTCATGAGAAAGGGATCTATGCACACCAGCTCTTTATCGATTTTAATGTTGCCTTCAACAGCACGAAAAGTAAGTCACTGAATTTGATATTCGGGGAAACTTATATTTTTCTGTAAGTCGAAGTTGGACAATACCACGTTAGGACTATTCGATATCAAATAAGATTTCAGATAGGTTGACTGTCTAATATGTGATTTCTTCAACTTATTGCTAGTTAAAAAAATGATAGCTGCAGAGTAAGTAGACCAGGTACAATATGAACGGGTGATCCATTTCGGTGCTCCCTACTTTTTTAAAGAAAAAATACAGAAAATTCAAATTTAATGGGGGAAGTTTATTATCATTCGAAAGAACATTCCTTCGCATTTATTTTTTGAAGATTATCTCTTTCAAATGTTGGCAGCGGCTACGTCTCGGATGGTCCATCCGTTGGGTCCAATTATCGATGACTCGTTCGAGCATTTCGACTGGTAACTGGCGACTAACACGCGTAATGTTTTGCTCCAAGGCCTGAATCGAAGCAGGATTGTCAGTATAAACTTTAGACTTAACATATCCCCACAGAAAAAAGTCTAACGGTGTGATATACCACAAGATCTTAGTGGCCAACTTAGCGACTCAAAACGTGAAATTATATGCTAACCGATGTGTTCTCTCAATAAATCCATTGGCTGGTGCGATGTGTGGCGCGATAACGGCCGCCATCAACAGATACGTGCTCACCGGCATCATTTTTGAAGAAATATGAACCGATGATTACACTGGCCCACAAACCACACCAATCCGTTGTTTTTCTGGATGAAATGGTGCCCTTGAAACTCTTCAGGTTGCTCGTCGTCCCAAATGTGGCAATTTTACTTGTTTGCATACCCATTGTGCCATAAATGGGCATTATCGCTGAACAAAATTTGGTTCGAAAACGTCGGATCTTCTTGTAACTTTTCAAGAGCCCATAGAGCAAAGCGATGTATCTTGTACGCTTTCAATTTAAGATCTCGACGAAAAATGCACCAAGTCGTTCCATACGTCAGTCCGAGTTGTTGCGAGCGGCGCCGAATCGACCGACTCTCCACGGTCTTCATGTACACTCTCAGCTACGGTCGCTATATGTTCTTCACTGCGTACTGGACGTGGTCTATTCGGTCGAATATTATCCAATAATGAATGATGGGTCTCAAGATGAGTGATGGTATTGCGAATAGTATGCTCAGTAAACTGATTATGTTGCCGATGAGTTAAGTGAAGCCCGCGAAACACATTATTTACAGAACGTGAATTTTCGTAATAAAGTTGAATGATTTGTAAACGTTGTTCAGGCGTAAGTCTTTGCATGATGAAATGCCATCAAAAATAAACAAAAATAACGTGACAGCTTGACACGACCCACGTGTGATCTATCAAAAAAGGATATTGAAAGTAGTACCTCTATTTGGATCACCCTTTATAAAAATGTAAAGCACTGGTGTATGCTGATGATATTGTTATGATTAGCCTCAAAAACAGCGCCGTTAGTGCCACTTTCTCTAAATTGGATAAGAAAGCGTAGCGAAGATAAGACGATATATCTTCTTCCATCAAACAATAGTCAGCGCACTCGCGCCTTACATTCCACGTCAACGTTTACAGCTGTAACTTTGAATTGGTTCGTCTATCTCGGAGCCAATATGTGCATTAACAGCAATGTTTAACTTGAAATCCAAGGCAGCACTTTTATGCGACGACAATAACATAATTCAGTGAATCATGAAACAGCAGCTAACTGAAATACAAGTAACTGGTTCCGAGAAAATTCCACATAAACACTTGTCTGTTAAGTAAAAATATGCTGAATGCTGGTGAGACACTTGGCGCATGTCACAAATCTACAAATTCACGAAATATCAATGTCTCCTCGAAAATTTTAATTCGCGGCCCTGCTAGATTAGCTTAGTTCATAAGAAAGTGTTTAGATAATTCCATATTTTCTTCAACATAACCACGAGAGTGGGGAGCCGCAAAAATCTCAAGTGATGTTGCGTGAATTCTGTTCGGACAATGCCACTTCAGAACTCCCATTATGTGCGAGAGTTTTGATCTTGAGATGGGGAGAAGCGTTCCTAACCTTTCACAGTTCATACTGGACGAGGAGAATTTCGCAACCGTGAATGTTGAGGTGTTGCCTTAGAAGAAGTTTAGTGCTCCAGTGGTATGAAATTGAGCCGACCAAAGATCCAGAATCCCTGAGTCTTACAACTACTATTGCAGTCCCATATACCTACCTACTACTGCGTCTTCCTACTGAAGTAACAACACCAAATCAGTTTAGTACAGCCCAATCTGTAGGCTGGCGCAGGTTTCTTGCACATCAGCTTGTGCTAGTGCTTCGCTTTACTGGGCCGTGAGTGTAGTAAATATATTGCTAGCGGTATGCTTCTCCCTTCACAACTAACACGAAAAAAATGTTCAAGAAAAACATCAGGATTTCTCCCGGTTAGGGATTACCACAGAACGTTTCTGAAGAAAAATGCAGAAGGAAAGCCTAAACCTGTCGTGTGAACCTCATATCAAAGCTAATCCTAACATCAATTGAGTACATCAATAGTCGGATGGCTAGCCATTAATTCCTTCCTCTCCAGTGTGTGGGAGATGTTCAGAATAAAATTTTATTTTTATTTTATCTTTATTTTCTCCTCATGTTCAGCACCATTGAGCGCAACTTTTTAACTTAGCTTTGTTGAAAGCTTTCTTTATCATAAATTCTATGAATATCAGCAAACAATTTCAAAATTTCTTCCAACCCACTAATTAACCGCAAATATTTGCAAAATGCACGAAAGTATGCTTTGGTGGCGCATAAAGTTCCAAAGGCACACATGGTGATAACACAAATAATAGCAAATATAAGACAACATAAGACTTGCACATACTGCATGTCTGTCGCCTCAAGGCCAAACTGCGCCGGTTTAGCAAATTCTCTGCATTATTTAGTTGCTGGCTTGCAACTTCTTGGAGCTTTCAGGCAATTTCTGCATTTAAATTTAAGTTTTGTTGTATTGTTTTTCTACTACTTAAATTTACATAAATTGCAACAATTTAAGCTTTAAACCTGAGAAGATTAATTTGCTTTGAAGAATTAAATATTTGAAGTTGCTTTACAGCAATTTGGCACTAAATGGTCAGAGGAATTTATTTAAATTCAAACGGATTTGGATTAGCATTAAGGAACATATTTCTTATCGTGTCATGATAACCAACTATTTGATGCCTGAAATTGAAGCTCGTGACCTCCGCGACATGTGGTTTCAACAAGACGACACCACTTCCCACACATTGCATTAATAAATGGATTTATTGAGAGAATACTTCGGTGAGCAGATAATTTGACGTTTTGGGCCGGTCGATTGGCTACCAAGATCGTGTGATATCACACCGTTAGATTTTTTACTGTGGGGATATGTAAATTCTAAAGTCTATGCGGACAATCCCATTTCGGTTCAGACCTTGGAGCAAAACATTACGTATGTCATTCGCCAGTTAACAGTCGAAATGCTCGAACGACTAATCGAAAATTGGACTCAATGGATGAACCGTCTGAGACGTAGCCGTGGCCAACATTAGAAAATCTTCAAAAAATTATTGCCAAAAAATGTTCTTTCGAAAACAACGTTCGTTCCTTTGTTTCCACTTTTTCTGCTGCAAATCTACATTTATTACCTGAAACGACTCACATCTTTGACCTCACTTAAATAATTGAAATTTCAACTGCGCTCAAGTGCCATAAATATGATAAAAGCAATAACAAAATACACTAAAAAACTTCGACTTCATATCCTACGGTCTTGTAGATTTCCATTTGTGTGGCTTTGCATGATTATTGGAATTAATTGCAATCCCTTTGTGCATTGAAATCTCAAAACTCGAACAGATTCTGCCATAACTATTTATGCACACACCCATGCACACATATGTGTATGTATTAATAGTATTCACCAAACTGCCACCAAACAGCAAACCTTCGGCTTCCGTCTTTGCATTACAAACTCATTGTGAAACCAACGAAAATCGTGTATTCAGTTTGACCGCAAACTTTTGTTTCGTGGCTTCCATTGTTCGTCACTTGAGTACTTGAGAGTGTGTGTTGAGTGTGGGTAGGGCGAAGTAACTGAGCGGCGCTCAGCATAAACTTTGTATTTCCGCAGAGACCAGGAATTCCGGCAACGAAATAGTTGAGCGTTCATAGGTGGGCTGATTTGAAGTGCACATTTGCAGGTTTACCTGTAGTAGTAAATTTGACACTCGAGGAAAGTTTGTTGAAAATTTAAACATCCGCTTCACTGAATCTCTGTCTTCTCTCTCTCTCTCGCTCACTTTGCGCTTTCTCACCCTCTTACTCATTGTTTGTCTAAGTCGTAAATACTTTCAATACTTTTATGTGTTCATTTATTATGCGAGTGCAGAGGTGTTTGATCTTCTTTGAAGTAAGAGAGGAAGATACTTCTGGATAAATGCATGCGGTTGTCGGGCGTTAGAAACTCGTTTCATCAGGCTGTGCAGTGCTCATCAAAGTAGGTTTTATTACTAATATTGGTAATCGCTTCGGCAGAGGAAAACATGAAATGGTCTTAAACTCTCTCTGTATCAAGATGAGCTTAATTATTTGAGTTACCTACTAAAGTGAGTGAATCAGGCGGACCGGGTTTTTGGAGATACCCTCTCCCTATTCAAAATTCTATTTACGTGAGATTTTCTAGTGCACATAATTACTTGTATATTCCGAGCCACACTACAAGCAATCAGTCTCTATGATACGATGGTGCTGAACTCTTTAACCGGTTCACTCGTGAGCAAAGGCCACACATTTGTTGTTTATCGTATCTTCTAAAGAATGTATAACGCGTAAGCAGCGTAGCAATCGAGCTTCGATTAGACTCCAGCCAATTGAAAAGTATATTCGTACCTCGACAAAGAAACACCGTTGAGTTTCCCCGAGATAGGTTTTGAGGGGGATTGCCTTCGCGTATTGTCAACGGCGAATATTAGCTACAAAAGACGGACCTATGAGCTATAGGAGAGGTAGCGATAAAAGTGGTTACCGATATGCGAGCATTACTATACCCAGGCCAAAATATGTCCATTGCGAGAGCACGGCAAGTTTGCGCTGACCCCATCGCTCCTTTTGCCTTCACTTAGACTCACTTATGAATTTTATTAGTTCCCCAACTTTAGTTTCTGACACACGGCAATGTCCTTGCACAAAAGAGACTCCAAAATGACGGATACTACTTTTGCTTATAGCACGGCAACCGCATCATAGATGCCAAATTATCTCTTCCACTTCGTCATACGTGCAACTGCTACAGCAACGTTTGAAAGTGGCTGTCAGTATCCTAATTCTTTGAAAAGGTCCACTTTTTTCATAGAATATAAGCCATGCAACCTACTCCGGTCCCAATTTGGCCAAGTTTTGATCGACAGTTCACGTTTCTTTTCCACGTTAATGGGGCTTGTCTGAAAAAAAAAATTGCTTCAGTAGCAGTTAGCATGTGGCTGGAGGAAAAGATGAATCTTCTTGGTTGTAACTTGCCAGCTGTTCCCTTCTATATATCCCTGCTCAGTTATGCTAACGAGTGATAGTACGTTCTGTTAAGCCATCTCCTGAAGAGATCTGCGACAGTCCAGCGCGATTTCTGTGTCTCATATGATTCCTGCTGCTCGCTGAAGATGAAGACGTCTTTTTTTGCGGGTTAGGGGCTCAAGAATTTAGCAGCGAAAACACCAGCAACGTCGCTTTCTTTATATATTTTTTCCAATATGTTTCACGGATTCCCTGATAGCTGATATTTTGGCTTCGAAGACATTTCAATGATCTGATTTCTTCAAGGTGAGTTTCAATGAAGATTTATGCGATAATATACATACTCTCACCCTACCACCAAGTTTTCAACCTTCTGTGTAAACTCTCGGCCGGAGCATCATCATTTTCTTTTTCAAAATTGTTCCCTGTCACGAACCGTAAAGCTGGAACGAGTTTCCAAAGTAGAACCGTAACGGTCTACAAAGCTTGGTAGAGAAGTATAACTCTCTATAATTCTTGAGTGGCCAGCTGCAGGATATATACGGTGGCAATTGAGAAAAAGAAGTCCAACGCTGCCGTCTCCTATA
The DNA here is from genome assembly GCA_030068015.2 of Neoceratitis asiatica. NCBI lineage: Eukaryota > Metazoa > Arthropoda > Insecta > Diptera > Tephritidae > Neoceratitis > Neoceratitis asiatica. The sequence continues at coordinate 66,904,915 of CM061526.1, forward strand.
AACTCCTTGGTCTCTCTGAGTAAGAGTCAGTCTTCAGAGAGACTTGCATTGGTCAAGTTTCCTATTGATTATTACACCAATCTAGTTTTAAGAACAGCGGATGCAGGGATTTCCGCCACTACACCTCGAAAAGGGGATTCTAATTCAGTTAATGCAGCTCAAATGTGAGTGGAAGAGGTCTGGAGGACCAACAAGAGGAATTTTTAACCCAAAATTGGTGCCTTTGCTTCATCTGAGAATTATTTATGGCAGAGATACTGAAATTAGTGCTAGTTGTTAACTCTTATCAGTGGCAAAATGGGCTCTCTCATATTAAAAATTCTCTCTCTCTCTCTTTCGTGTGGGTCTGTTTCGATTGCTCGTAGTGCCGTCGTTACACATTTTGTGAGACTCAAAAATCTGCTTCACGTATATTCCAGGCAGTTCTATTGAGGTAGAGCTTTTCTTAAAACATCATTATTGCTTACCCTACTTTCTTTAGGCTTAATTTTAGATCTTTGGTCCACGCGAACTTCCTTCAGTGTTAACAAAGTATCTCACGTGCGTCCAAGCTGTGTTATTTCCTACAAACGAAAGCATTGTGATGACATTTTATTATAGCGACTCTGTCATCACTGCTCATGTCATTCCACTTTTTATTCATTTTAATCCCTTTTACTAACGCACCGAATGTCAACTGACACATAACAGTTAACTGCAGTTGAGAAATAGTTTTTAGTTAGCACTTGCTGGCACTTGACTTCATTGCTTTCGTCCAACTACCCTACAAAACAGCCTTCAGCCTTCAACCCTTCAACCTACGGTCATCACTTCGGACGGAGTAGAAACTGGGCTCAGCGCAACTCAACGCAACTCAGCTCAACTAAGTTTTTGTCTACTCTGTTCTGTACCGCTCGTACTGTCATGTATATAAAAGTGTCATTTGCCATTTGCCATTCGTGATTCGTGACATATCTGCTAACTCGTTTGCTTGTTGTCCAGCTAAATCTCAATTAAATATTTTGTAGGGGGAAAATGTTTCGGAATTTGTCTGCAACAAATTTTTTTTTTTTTTTTTTTTTTTCATTTTCTTTTTCAGTTTTATTCTATTTAATTTTTGTTTTCCATTACTTTTGACACTTTCATTTGTTTCTTTCTCTGCTTCTAATGTGCGCCACCACCACCACGGAGGCGCTGACATCTGGTTACAGCAACAGCAGCAGCAGCAGCAGCAGCTGAGTTTCGTTGGCGATTTTGTCATTTCGAGATTTTGAATTTGTTGGCCAATTAGTCGGGTAAGTGGTTTTAGAACTTTTGCTGTTTGGTCCTTGGCGAAGTGCGTATTTAACAACATTTTATGTTGTTGGCGTATAAAATTCTTGATACAACGCAGAAGTGAAAATCGAGTAAACACTCACTCACTCACTCACTTCATACTCACTTCAAGAGTTCGCGTCTGTTGTGTATGTTGCAAAATGAAAAATAAATGAATGGAGAATGAAGTTGTAATTGAAGCGAGTTGTTGTACATGTAAGTGATCTTCTGCAAGTAAATGGTTATATTTTTTTCCTAGAATCAAATATAAATTTTTGGAAAACATTTTTTTTCAGTTAAAAACTATTTTGCGATGAACGAAGTGAGTCCTGTTATAGTCAATTCTAAAACGACTTAACGTTTTCTTTAACAAATGTAGACATCTACATTTTTTTGCCTTTGAAAGGCCGATGAATTTTAATGAGGAACTTTTTATTTCATATCAGAATACACTCGGCGGAGTAGACATTCCTTGCCGAGGTCCGACCGCAATTAAAAAAAAATATGTTCTATAATTTTGGATGTTGGTCTGGCCAGTACCTATGATTCCACTTGGCTGAAACAGCACCGAAAATATACTACAGCGTCGATACTATTACGATCTGACTAAACTAACCTAGATGACTTCCAAAATCCTACGAGCTCGATCACTGGATCGTTAAATAAAAGTCGCCAACTAGGCTTGTAGCTTTTTACTTCTACAAAATTAATTCAACTTTCATTTATTACTCAATAACTACAAATTCGCTTCGCCATTTACAATTCCTTATTTTGAAACTCTTATAGTCTACCATTTTCACTATACAGTAGTATTATCTCCAACGAGTTCGCTATAAAACTAACTTGGCATCAGTGTGTGCTTCGTTCTTATATACTACACAGATTGCTGGGAGTAATGCCTGGAAGGATCCAGATATTCGGGAGCATAAAAATTCTCGATAACAACCATTTTCGAATATCGCGCATAAAGGGTTATCCATTTAGTAGTTTCGAAAGTGCTGCAGGGCTGTATTTTGGCAACTGGAAAACTCGACTGTCAAGCCAAACATGTTTTACCTTAGTTAAACGTCAGGCATTTATGAAAATAATTCAAACAAGGCCGTTTTTCGTGCTTTAAGCGGAGATTATGATGCAGATAATCGTCCAACTACTCAGGCAATTGGAAAAGTTTTAAAGAAATTTGAAGATACTGGGTCGATTGCAGATATTGTCTTCAGCGACGAGAAACTTTTCTTACTCGGTGAATACGTCAAAATATAGCTGCTGTAAGTGAAAGTGTAGCCAAAGACCCGAAAGTGTCTATTTCAACGACGGTCTCAAGAGAGTTTTGCACTTGAGCTTACATCTACATCCATGTAAAGGCAAGCTCCCAATAATTGAAGAGAGGTCATTAGACCCAAAAGAACTTACTGCATGGTGCGCTCTTTGATGCGAAGATGTGATTGGTTCACACTTCTTTGAAAACATGAATGAAAATGTATATTTATATCACTGATTTGTGCTTTTGTCTCGGTAGAAGGGAAAGATGGTGTAACTAAACATACCTTCCTGGATGATTGAAAATAAATGTATGGATGCTTCCATCACTGCGATATTAAAAGCGTTTTTATCATCAGAAATTTGTCCTCCATGATCAGACCTTAGCCAATGAATTGACGCTAATCGACTTCGTCAAATACCGAAAAAAATTCATCAAGCATTTTGGCTGTCCACAGATGGAAAGACTAGTATAGTAACCCAATCGACTTGTCAAGTTGGGTATGCTACTCTATGTGGCAAACAACGGAGGTGAATAATCCGAAGAAATTTTTGATCATGAAAAGTTGTGCTCACAACAAGCATCGAAACTATTTACTACTGTAACTAGATGGAAACTAGTTAGTATAATAATATGGCACAGGGTGGATTGCAGAACCATTTGGTATTAGCACTAAATGAAAGGATGTCCTTATGAGCGTATTGATAAGTAATCGATTTAAATTTTGTATATAAAGTCAACGCACCTCTTACCGAGGTCTTCATGCAAAATCCTCCACAAAGAAGTGCGCGAAATGTTCAATTCCCGCGAACAGTGCCAAGTTGATGCTGACGGCTATTCGAGTTACATTGAACGCACTGGATGAGCAAGTATGAGAGTGCGAGTTTTGTCCGAGGACGGGCTAGTTTGGCGAGCTCGCTGCACAAATTGTTCCACAAACTGCCTGGAAGGCGATTTATTTTGACCGAATTCCAAGCGTAATTTTCTTGCAGTTGCACTTGAAGACTCACCATTCACATTTGATGACTCCGCCTGCAAATTATCGCCGATAATGGGCGCGATTACATATTTCATTGGAAAAATTTTCACATCTGTCAACAATAATTAGTATGCATCAGCGTCTGCTTCCGACAACTTTTTTTTTTTTTTGCTTTACGAAAATTCCTCGATTTATGCTAAATAAACAACATTTTCGAGAATTTTTGATTTTCTATTTTAATTGATCGAAAAGTTCAGGTGAAGCCCAATGGATGTTTGTGAAAATTTATGGTGAATCTGCGCCGAGTGCTAAGTCATGCGACGTGGTTTCGACGCTTCAAAGAGGTTATTTTAGCAGCGGCGAAGACAAGAAGAATTTGTCTCAACCAAAAGATGAACTTAAAGATGAATAATGGTAGGCTTTACTGGATCAAGATCCATGCCAAACGCAAAATGAACTCGTTATCGACTACAACTAATGCGTTTGAGTAGTCCATTGTGTGAAAAACAGTCAGAAATTACCAAAGGTCAGGATAAGGTGATTTTGAAAAATGACAATACTCAGCCCGCGTAGCTGTAATGGTCAAACACCAACTAGAAGTGCTGAATTTGGAGGTCTTACTTCATCCGTCGTATTCTCCAGACCTAGCTTTTTCCGACTATTGGCTTTTTCGATGAATGTCAAACGATTTGGGTGGTCACCGTTTCGGAGTTTTTGAAGAAATTGAAGAATTGCTCAATGATGGGATCGGGTACAGAGAGGAATCATTTTTTTTTTTTAGAGGTGGTATACGAAAATTTTCAGAGAGAGATGGGAAAAAGTATTCGCTTCCAAAGGACAATACTTTAACTGATGTTTTCTTATACTTTTTTCAATAAAAAACACTTTTTGAGCACAAAAAATGCACAACAAGAATTTTAATAAATTTATTTAGAAAACTATTAACTGGCGATAGCATAACGCTTAAAATATCAACAAAGAATTTGCGGAGAATCTCAATTCAGTTAGAAATTCCTTAAAGAGAGAAAAAGTTGTCTTTCGAGCAAAATAAAAATTCAACTTGCCTTTAAATATCTCAAGATCTCTACGATTTGGTATGGCTTAACCACTTGTTTAAAATATTTTACAACTCTTCATGGAATTTCATTAACTTTCCATGCCTTTGTCAAACCAATAGTAAACAACTGTCACTTGAGGAGATATTTTACAATGCGAACATGCTGCCACCATTCGAAACGAGCACACACTCAAAGCACTTACATTCAATATGCAACAATACGTACTTGAATTCATATTATTTCAAGAATATTTGCGAGTTCTGCGCTCACACACACACGCTCTATATCTCTCTCCCTCTCTCTCTCTCTCTCTATTCTCTCTGTCTCATTCTCCTCCTAACACACTTCGTACTCGTGTTAAACCAATTATTCGCACTCATTACGCTTACGCCACAAGACAAGTGCATTGTTTACGTTCACCATTGTAGCACAAATTGCAGTACCGTTACAACGACGGCACCCACCATTTAATGGCACAAGTGCACAAATACTACGTTGCTAGCAAGTACTGTAACAATGCGGCATACCAATTGAGTGAAAGACAAGCCAAGCCAAACCATTATCCGTGTCCCGTGCGCTGCGTTCCGTGCCCTGCACTCCGCGTTGTAATGGCGCAAATAACGGTTTATGCGCGTAGAAGCCAAAAGGAACATTGTAACAGCTGTGCGCACATTCGAACGACAGCTGACCGGACCGACGTTATATAGGCTATTCGAGGTTGCTACGCACTCAAACCGCCAGGCGACAGCACATACATGTGTACACATATAAAGGGTGATCCATGGATACGTTCTTTTTTCAATAGCCTTTTTTTGACAGATCACGCGTGAGTCGTGTCAAGCTGTCATGTTATTATTGTTCAGTATTGTTTGGCATTTCATCATGGAAAGACTTACGCCGGAACAACGTTTACAAATCATTCAACTTAATTACGAAAAGTCACGTTCTGCAAAGAATGTGTTTCCCGCGCTTCGCTCAACTCATGATTAACATAATCGGTCTTCTGAGCGTACTATTCGCAACACCATCACCCATCTTGAGGCCAACCATTAATTATTGGCTAATATTCTACCGAATAGACCATGTCCAGCACGCAGTGAAGGAAATATAGCGGCCGTAGCTGAGAGTGTACACAAAGACCGTGGAGAGTCGATTCGGCGCCATTCGCAGCAACTCGGACTGGCGCATGCAACGACTTGGCGCATTTTATGTCGAGATCTTAAATTGAAAGCGTACAAAATTCAAATTGTGCAAGAATTGCAGCCGCTCGACCTTCCCAAGCGACATCGCTTCGCTCTATGTGTTCTTGAAAAGTTCGAAGAAGATAAGACGTTTTCGAACCAAATATTGTTCAGCGATGAGGCCCATTTCTGGCGCAATGGGTATGTAAACAAGCAAAATTTACGCATTTGGGATGAAGATAAACCTGAGAAGATTCAAGGGCTGTCAGAGAAAAACCGACAAACACAACGGTTTGGTGTCGTATGTGGGCCGGTGGAATCATCGTTCCATATTTCTTCAAAAATGATACCGTTGAGAACGTAACTGTCAATGGTGACTCTTATCGCGTCATGATAACCGACTATTTGACGCCCGAAATTAAAGCTCGTGACATTTGGTTTCAACAAGACAGCGCCATTTCCCACACATCGCATCAATGAATGGATTTATAGAGAGAACACTTCATTGAGCAGATAATTACACGTTTTGAGCCGGTCGATTGGTCACCAAGATCGTATGATATCACACCGTTAGAATTTGTGCTGTGGGGATATGTAATGGAGCAAAACATCACGCATGTCATTCGCCAATTGCTCTAACAAATCATTGAAAATTGAACTCAACGGATGAACCATCTGAGACGTAGCCAGGAACAACGTTTGAAAAAGATAATCTTCAAAAAATAAATGCCAAAGAATTTTCTTTCGAATGATAATAAACAATCCCCATTACATTTGAATTTTCTGTATTTTTTCTTTAAAAAAGTAAAAAACCTCCAAAAGGATCACCCGCTACATACTCGTACAAGCTGCCTGAAATTATTACCATTCCCTTCGGTTGGGTCATAAAAATGTACCAAAGAAATTATTATTGTCACGTCGTATATTAAATTACTTACATACACCCACACGTTGTGGCGATGGCAGAGAGTAAGAGAGAGTGTGGAAGTATTGATGAAAGCGCAGAATGTAAAATAATCCTTAAAAAACACAAGGCGTGGCAGGGACATAATGTTGAAAATAAATTGCGTGGCGTTAACATTTGCCAGCTGTTATTGTTGTTATTGTTGTTTGTGGTGTTGGTGGTGTTGGTGGGCAGCAGACACTTCAAAAGTACGACACTACATAAATTACCTGTCAACTGCTGTGCCACCCCAAACTTAATATTGGATGACTTTAGAAAATTTCATAATAAATTGTGGCGAGTGCGGCAGGAGCATGCCAGGGGTTAAAGGGAAGTATGAACAACACAAGCGCATAGAAAAAGTGCTTGAAAACTAATTGGCAAGAATTGTGGTGGTCTTTATGCTCTGTATGGATATATTTCTACTCAAAAATGCTTGAAAAACGCTACTCTGCCACTACTTGGCTGAAAATTTATTCTTAATTGCTGTGTGAAAAGGAAGTTGAAAGCGAACAACAACAACAACAACAAATGCAACTCTAAAATTACAACACATAAGTTGTTGAAAATTGTCTTCGGGAAATCTCAGCTAATAAATACTTACGCTTGAAGTTGGCAATAACATTTTTGCAGTCAACAGCACCCACACCTCTCACAGCGCTGGACCACAACAGCACCACCCTTTTTATTCTATTAAAAGTTTTCTCTATATGTTTCTGGTTACTCTCACACTATCACAGTGCGCGTCAACAGATTAACCCTGCCGCTGCCATGCTCCATTTCTATTTCTCTTGCCTATTTTTCTATTACAGACAATTTGTTTTTTAAATTCTTGTTGCTTGTGATTCGACATTCCCTCTCTTTTTGAAAGTAAAATATAGCGCATGAGAGGATCCGTTATACAAAGCCTGTTTGGTAAGTCAGTGACTTTTTTGGTTTTCCGCGTCGCTACTATAAATACAACACTGCTCCCGTCTACTGTTATCGATTAATAGACTGCTGTCAAATTTTGAGAAAGCTCAAAAATCATCACCGAAATCAAAGAAAGACTTGATAAATGCTGTAGAGTCTCCATACTACTAGCAATTTCAATGTTAAGAAGAGTTTCACTGAGTGCCGTTGTGGTCGTTCCCAACGTTCAGGCCACCCAAAAGGGGATGTCAAGCCAGAAATCGTCGATAGAATCCATGATGGAATGATTTGGACGTTCGAAAAATAACGGTGCATGAGGTGGCTTAAGCTGTCGGCATCTCATCTCAGCGGGTATATCACATTTTACATGGATATTTAGATATGAAAAAGCTATCATACGCGATCATAAATGCAACCGTGTAACCATTTCAAAGGAGTTCTTGGCGATGTTTAGCAGCAATTTGGATGAATTTTCAAGCCTTTTCGTTATCGTAGACGAAATCTGGATCTACCTCGTCGTACCAGAGACCAAACAACAATCAGGACAGTGTTTTACATGCACGAAAGAAGCCCAAGGAGGGTCTGTCAGCCAACACAGATTTTTGTGACGCCCAGGGTGTCATTCACATCGATTACCTTGAAAAGGGTAAACCGATCACCAGAAAATATTATTCAGAGCTTTTGTACAGATTCGATATTGATTTGAAGCAAAAACGTGTACAGTCGCCCAGGCAAAAATTCACTAATTAGCCCAAATGCAATATCCTTCATCTTCCATAATTTATAAGGCACAGCAAGGAAATTTCGTGTGTTGGTGAATTGAACTGTTTGCTTTATATTAGTGTACAAAGTGGGGTTATCTTAGGAGAAAAATTTAAAATCTTGGCTTTATATAGATCAGAGACATCTCATTGCCAATTTTCATCATAATAAAGAAACCTATGAATAAAATTTCAAATTCTGCTAAAAGCGAGACACCTCTCACAACTCTTTCATCAAAATAAGAGAAAAAAGTGTTTGTAAAAGCAAAACAAAAACCGACGTTTTTGGAAAACTGGAATGACATTTTCTAGACAAAAAACATAGATTCGAAGTGTAAGTGTAAAATTTTCAGAGTGGCCATCGTACCTCCCAGACCTATATAGAACAAAAAACGTCTAGGCAAGTGTACGAAGGTGGAAGACTGATCCCAGTAGAGGTAATTTTTTCAATAGCCTTTTTTTGACAGATCACGCGTGAGTCGTATCAAGTTATCATGTTATTTTTGTCCAGTATTTCATCATGAAAACACCATCACCCATCTTGAGATCCAGCCCCTCCCCCCCCATTATTGGATAATATTCGACCGAATAGACCACGTCCTAAAACGCAGTGAAGAAAATATAGCGGCCGTAGCTGAGAGTGTACATGAAGGCCGTGGAGAGTCGATTCGGCACCGTTCGCAGTAACTCGGACTGACGTATGGAACAACTTGGCACGTTTTACTTCAAGCCCTTAAGTTGAAAGTGTACAAAATACAGCTTGTGCAAGAACTGAAGCCGCTCGACCTTTCCAAGCGACATCGCTTCGCTCTATGGGCTCTTGAAAAGTTCCAAGAAGATCCGACCTTTTCGAGCCAAGTTTTGTTCAACGATTCCTGGCTCAATGGGTATGTAAACAAGTAAAATTGTCGCATTTGGGACAAAGAGCAAACAGAAGAGATTCCAGAGAGATATCCAGAAAAAATAACGGTTTGGTGTGGTTTGTGCGCCGGTGGAATCATCGGTCCATATTAAATGATGCCGATGAGAAGGTAACCGTCAATGGCGACCATTATCGCGGCACGACAACCGACTATTTGATGCTTGAAAATGAAGCTCGTGATCTCCGCGACATTTGGTTTCAACAGAGAGAACACTTCGGTGAGCAGCTAATTTGACGTTTTGGGCCAATCGATTGGCCATTAAAATCTTGTAATCCATTTCAGCGTTCCATTTTTTCCTGTGAGGATATGTAAAGTCTAAAGTCTATGCGGACAATCCCTCTTCGATTAAGGCCTTGGAGAAAACATGACTCGTGTCATTCGCCAGTTACCAGCCGAAATGCTCGAACGAGTTATCGAAAATTGAACCATTGAAGGAATGTTCTTTCGAATGATTAAAAAATACTCTCCATTAAATTTGAATTTTCTGTGTTTTTTCTTTTTAAAAATTAGAAATTTAGGGAACCTCGAAATGCATCACCCGAAATATACCTCTACAGAGGATCGCCGTTATAAAATTTGTTTAGACAATGATTACGTTAGATTATATAGAAAAAAGTGTATGATTCTCTCCCCAAGCGAGAATGTGAAGTCCTTGTAAACAAGAGCGGGGCGACTAATTACTCATTTACGTACAATATACTCTAGTTAAAGAACTAAAATTGTTAAGATGAAATTTTTCTACAAAAGGAATTGTCATAGAGGACGCTATCCTTATGACGCAATTTTGTTTAAATTTTTTTTTTTTTTTTTTCATTTTACATTTTCAAAACCTGTAAAAACCTATATTTTCACTGAAAGAATGAACAGAATCTTGTTGGAAAACAAATTATAAAGCTCTTGTTTAGATAGTTAGCATAATAATTCATTTCAGATGAGCATATTCTCAGGGAGGCGCTAACCTGATGACGCGCACTGTACTTTCTACTTTATTATTCTCTTTCAGTTTTTTCACTCACTCACTCACTCGCTCACTTCATGTCATGCAACTCAAATGGGTCATGATGCAACAGTTTCAATATTTAGTATCCTCTTACTGTCTTACTCCCCTCTGCTACTCTGCTCTTTTGCTGTCCTGCTCCCATGCTCCTCGCTCGCTCATTGACTCCCAATCAACAATGAGCGCTCGCATCAAACAAGTTGCTACACCCACTCGCTTGCTCGTTATGTTTCGAATTGACTTGAATTGCAATAAAATGGTGAAATTGTTGCATACTTTTATTATTGCTGTCATATCGTTTGTTAATCGTTATGTACATGCGTATGCACATATTATTTTTACTGCTGTCAAGGCGAGGCAAGTTGAAAGGCAATAATACTCTCTTTTTATTGTGTGTACTTGCATATTTATGCATGTATGCATGTAATGTTGGAATTGACAAAATTATGTCACACATAGTTAACTTTGTGTGGCATTTACTTTATGTCGCTGCAACAACGAGATCATAAAATAAAAGAAATGTGGAATTGACTCAATAAAGTTGGAGTAGAATTCACACAGAGATAAATAAATACTCATAGCCAGGAGATGATTATTTGTTTGTTTTTATTTTTTAATGCAAAACTAGTTGAAAGAATCCGAAAGTTTTGAGGTTTCCTACTTTTTAAAGAAAAAACAAAACAAAGATAGTTCAAATTTATTGGGGAATGTTTCTTATCATTCGAAAGAACATTCTTTGGCATTTATTTCTGGAAAATTATCTCTTTCAAATATTGGCCGCGGCTACGTCTCAGATGGTCCATCCGTTGAGTCCAATTTTCGGTGACTCGATCGAGCATTTCGACTGACAACTGGCGAATGACATGCATGATGTTTTGCATCAAGGCCAGAATCGAAGCGTGATTGTCCGCATAGACTTTCGACTTTACATATCCCCACAGGAAAAAGTCTAACGGTGGGATATCACACGATCTCGGTGACCAATCGATAGGTTCAAAACATTAAATTATCTGCACACCGAAGTGCTGTCTCAATAATTCCATTGATTGATGCGATGTGTGGAAAGTGGCGCCGTCTTGTTGAAACCAAATGTCACGGAGATCACGAGCTTCAATTTCAGGCATCAAATAGTCGCTTATCATGGCGCGATAATGGTCGCCACCGTGTTTAAATTTGACAGCTGTCGGATGATAAGTTTGAAAATTATAGCATTTTGAGTGAAGAAACTTTTCTTGCTGTGAAAAACAATAGCAGGCACTTCAATAATCATATCATTCACGAATATTTGGGTATAAGAAAGCTCTGTGCAAGGTGGGTGTCGCGTGAGCTCACAACGACGAGTTTATGATTTGGAGCAGTGTTTGGAGATGTTTAACCCTAATAAACCCGAGTTTTTGACTCAATATGTGACAATGGATGAAATATGGTTCCATCATTTCACTACGAAGTCCAATCGACAGTCATCCAAGACAGCACACGATGAATCCGCTCCAAAACATGGAAAAATGCAACAGTCGGCTGGCAAGGTTATGACGTCTGTATTTTGAGATGTGCATGGATTACTTTGACTACCTTGAAAAAGGAAGGACCAACAACAGTGACAATTACATAGCGTTATTGGACCGTTTAAAGTACGCAAAAACGGTCGCATTTGAAGAAAAAGAAAAGTGCTCTTTAGCCAAGACAAGGCACCGTGTCACAAGTCAGTGAAATCGATAGCAAAACTCCATGAATTGGGTTTCGAATTGCTTCTGCATCCACCGTATTCTCCAGATCTTACCCCCAATGGCTATTTCCTGTTCTCAGATCTGAAAAGAATGCTCACTGGGAGGAAATTTTCGTCACATACAGAGGTGATCGCCGAAACTGAGGCATATTTCGAAGCAATGGACAAATCGTTCCAAAAAAAAAAAAATATATCGAAAAGTTGGAGAGTCGCTATAATCAGTGTATCACCTTTGTAGGGAACTAAATTGAATAAAAAAATGAATTTTTCAAAACAAAAAAAATGTGCTTTACTATGGTAGGCGGGGGCTTTGCAATTGACCCAGGCAACTTTAAAAGTTTAATTTAGATTTTATTATGTATTAGAAATCGTCACATAAATTTAAAATTTAAATTTAAAACTTCTTTTAATTCAAAATATGAAAAATATTAAAATAATAAGATACCCATAGCTCGCATAGGGGAATAATGCTTATTTTTTGAATTTTCTGCTCACTGCGACTACACAAATTTTGTTGCGATGAAGTTTTTTTTAATACAACTTTTACGCTTTGTTGCTCACCAAACGTCCAACGCGGGCTGCATGTTGAAAAGTTGAATTTATGAGACAGATAGAAGAGCCACAGAATGACTGACATATATACATATGTACATAAATACTCGTAATATACTACGCAATTTCAACAGTGTTTCAACTGTTGCTTTATTTAAGTGTATTGAGCGAGTGAATCTATATAATATACATATCTACTTAACATACAAGTACATTTAAGGGGTTATCCATTTAGTGGTTTCGAAAGTGTATCATCGTTTTGCTCGTTCCACCTCAAATATCGCTGCTGTAAGTGAAAGTGTAGTCGAAGACCCGAATGTGTTTATTTATCGAGGTTCTCAAGAGCTGGACTTAAATCTACATCCATACAGATTCCAGATCCCACAACAACTGAAGCCACAGCCACAACGCCGTAGCCACGTCCAAAGGTGTTATTGGACCTTACTTCTCGCTTTATTGCAAGAGGAATTTCCCGATCGCATAATCTCTCGTATTGGCGATGTCAGTTGGTCACCTAAATCAAGCGATTTCACATAGTTTTTTTTTTTGGCTCTTGAGCACTTGTAGACCAACATTCCTCTAGCTATGGCTGAGATACCGCCAAATATGTGCCAAAAAGTGGTCAAAAATTACCTTAAATGATTCGAAGCTTGCAATAATTCTCGAGGCAGAAATTTGAACGACGAAGAGCTTCACATGTAACGCCAAAGTTCAAACTTTATAATAAAAATAATTTTCAAAAAAAAAAAAAAATTTTTTTGTATTGGCTTTTATTTACGTTTATTTTGGAAACCAGAAAATGTATAACACTGTATGAGTTGTATATTCGACGCAACGTTCTTGCTTGGCTTATTACACGAAGTACAGAGCAAGTAATTTAACTGCGCGTTGGCTCGGAACAGCGTTTGCATATAGATATGTTATGCATGGAGATGTGTGGCTACAAGTATCTCGCAAGTAAATAAACACCAGTGAAATATCAAACTTTGCACAAGAAGTACTATTTTACTATTAGAATTGCACTGGTCTTAAATCGAACTGGTTCGAATTGAACTAATATTAATTTTGACCATTTGGAACTAGTATAGGACTACTATATAACTAACTGAAATTTTACAATTGTTAACTCTGAATACACCGAAATGTTTACAATCAAGAAAGATAAATTTTGTTAATGAAAGGGAACATTTGGTTTGAAAGAGTGCAATTCGTTGACTAGTTCCGACGCAATTTTTAACTAGTACATTTGACTGCAGTCCATTGAAATTCACATACGTACGAAATCTTGTTTATCTAATGTGCTTTAAGATGAAACAAAAATATTTGCACGAACTTTCATTTTGTTTGTCTGAGTATATATCAATGCGAGGGCTACTAATTAAGTGTTGAAATATGCCCACAGCACATTAAATAAATGGTGATCCAAGTAGTGTTACTTTCTCAAAAGCCTTTTTTTTTTTGAAAGATCACGCGTGAGTCGTGTCAAGCTGTCATGTTATTTTTGTTTAGTATTTTTGTGGTATTTCATCATGAAAGGACTTACGCCTGAACAACATCTACAAATCATTCAACTTTATTATGAAAATTCACGTTCTGCAAAGAATGTGTTTCGCGCGCTTCGCTCAACTTATGGTTAACATAATCGACCTACTGAGCGTACTATTCGCAACACCATCACCCATCTTGAGATCCAGCATTCATTATTGGATAATATTCGACCGAATAGACCACGTCCAGCACGTAGTGAAGAAAATATAGCGGCCGTCGCTAAGGGTGTACACGAAGACCGTGGGGAGTCGATTCGGCGCAGTTGCAGCAATTTGGACTGTCATATGGAACAACTTGGCGCATTTTACGTCCAGATCTTAAATTGAAAGCGTACAAATACAGCCTGTGCAAGAACTGAATCCGCTCGACCTTCCAAAGCGACATCGGTTTGCTCTATGGGCTCTTGAAAAGCTCCAAGAAGATCCGTCGTTTTCGACCACAGTTTTGTTCAGCGATGAGGCTCATTTCTGGCTCAATGGGTATGTAAACAAGCAAAATTGCCGCATTTGGAACACAGAGCAGCCTCAAATTCACGCCATTTCAAAAATGATGCCGATGAGAACGTAGCCGTCAATGGCGAACGTTATCGTGCCATGATAACCGACTACTTGATGCCTGAAACCGAAGTTCGTGATCTCCGTAACATTTCAACAAAACGGTACCACTTCCCACACATCGCATCAATCAATGGATTTATTGAGAGAACACTTCTGTGAGCAGATAATTTCACCAAGATCATGTGACATCACACTGTTAGACTTAAAGTCTATGCGGACAACCCCGCTTCGATTCAGGCCTTGTTACCAGTTACCAGTCGAAATGCTCGAACGAGTCATCGAAAATTGAACTCAACGGATGGACCATCTGAGACGTAGCCGCGGTCAACATTTGAAAGAGATAATCTTCAAAATTTAAATGCCAAAGAATATTCCTTCGACTGATAATAAACAATCCCCATTAAATTTGAATTTTCTGTATTTTTCCTTTAAAAAAGTAGGAAACCTCGAAATTGATCACCCGTTATATCTAATACAATTTTGGAAGCTTAAAGAATGATAAAAGATGTTGAAAGTACTGCGAAAATTTTATTTATCACAGGGTGGAGAATTTGGCTCGGCTCCTGCCATGAAATCTTTTTTCCTTGAATCAAAATTATATTGTCAGGCGAGATTTTTTACAAGTATCTTAAGAGAAGTGCAAAAATTGTTACCGAAAATTATTTTATGGACCACGTAAGATTGTGCAGATTTCGATAGAGAATATTTTGAAAAGCAATAATTAAAAATTTATTCAAAAATAATAATTAAAGAAATAATTAATGATAATTTTCAGTTGTTATTTGTTATTTTTATTTATTTATTTATTTTTAACTAATTTTTTCCGGATAAATATTTTTTTAACTTTACCCCAATACTTAGGTAACAACCCTCGTAGAAGTGGTTAACCAACCAAGATTTTTTCACTCCACCCGCACGGTGAATATAAACTTCCTAGAAACGTGAGAAACAATCAGTATGCAGCCTTGTGTAAAGGCTAAAAAGGAGGTAGCTTTGGTATAGAGCCGCTCTAACATATTCGGTTCACTGGAGTCTTCTGCAGACTCCTCCTTCTTTTCTCATCTCAGGTGCCAACGAAGAGGTGTCGGCCTTGAGACCAGTGGCGAGCTGTATGTTACATAAATGTGCCCTAAATCAACACCTACTCGATTTACAAGAGTTTATGCGCTAAGGTTGGGAACCGCCTCAGAGTAACAAGCTCCAATGAAAAAATTACAAAACCCTCAGATGAGAGGTTCCACTTTTGATGACGACCATTGTAAACGTTTTATGGATTCAGGTTTGTGTGAATGCCTATGAAGTGTCCGGTTCCTTCAATGAGAAGTTACCACTGCCCAGCTGGTTGAAGTATTCGTAAAACTTAAGGCTGACATCACTGCCGTCCAATAATTGGAAAGAAGGGCATGTTATTTTAGTTGTTGTAATCGCAGAAAAATTCCCCAATTTGGGCTTCGAGAAAGATTGCGGAAGTAATAGTCCTTGGCCGGATAATTATCCGAGTCTTTTTGGTTTAAAGACCCGACTGCCGCAAGAAATATTAGACGACAGTCATGGCTTACCGAGTGTAAATTCTTGAACCCCTAACCCGTAAGGGTTCTTTGTAGCATATACTGCAGCGGTTATATAAAATAGCGCGAATTTGATGTCAGATTCATGGTGAGAGAGACACTCAGCCGCCAAAACCTATCATTCACACCGCTGGATGAACGTCTAACCCTATCGACATCAAAGCGCATTACCATATCGCTTTTTTGCGCCCTAGGCCCGATGGGAGAAAAATACAATGTTGTCAAAAACTTAAAGGGAGCCTGAATGTCATGATGTTGAATTCATCAGAGCCAGACATATGGTTATCTTTAGCACCAGTTACCGGCACAAGAAAACTCATCAAAGTACTTGGTTGTCTTTGGATCGAAATCCTCTCATTATCTCCAGTGTTCTAGATATGCGTTCTCTGCGAGGATCTAAAATCAAATTTAAGCACACTCTTGTGCGGTACAAGGAACGGTCGTCAACGAATTGAAAGAAATCTCGTCGTCAAAAAGCTGCAATCACAACAGACATCTAAGCGATTTTCTACTCAACTTGCTCTCTCGACGTACAGCGGCCAACGAAACAATTGGTTTTCGAGAAGTTCGAAAAAAGAGCTGGAACGATGAGGAGTGCCACACTGCAGTGCAAAGAGAACTAGCTGTTAATCTTCATATTTTGTGAACGACCGAAGCGCGCTCCGTTAGAAGACGATCGACTCCTCTTTGTAGGTCTTTGAAGCAACCTAGGTGACACGAAAAGAAGTTGGCTCAATTTCAACCTCGAAAAACAATGCAAAATTACTCTTGTTGACTTGGATGGGGAAGTCAGTTGAAAAACAAATTCATTTCTTGAAAAACTAAAAGCAAACTCCATGTTCGCGTCCCCCATTATGCTATAGGAGCGAGGACGATGAGGATATGTACTATGGTGTGTTCTTGAGAAAGATTTTTACGGAAGTTTTTTAATGGTGGGCGTTGCTAAAAGAGAAAAAAACGACCTAATACTCAGAACACAAGCCAAACTTGCCAAAAATTTACAAAAGATATATCATTAAAAATATTTTCGCCGTAAACAGATGTAAGGAAGACAAGCCTGAAGTGAGATGAGATCGATTTGCAGAAATAATCGAAAGCAAAAAAATGCCTAAAAACAAACCTTAAAAGCACAACGTGGGGTGTTTCTATATTTGAGCAGCTCAAAGCAAATTATTTTGCAAATGTATGTGTGGGGCTGTGCGAGGTGTAAATAGGGCATGCCAAATGGTAAGCAAATAACATGAATGAGAAGCACAAAATTGTCCGAAGGCAAAGAAAAATCACTTGTGAATTTCAAGCACGCGCCGAATTACGCATAGCAATAACGGATTTAAGCGCAGGAAATGAAAATATAAAAATAGAACAAAATAAAAAAAAAATACAAAAAATAAAACAGAAATATAAAAAGTCAAATAGGGAAGTGCGAAATTCGGTTGGAAGCGAATTTGCGGAAGCAATAAATGCCTGTTTATATGTTATAATTTTTCAGCAAAGGGTTATACATTTTGAGGTTCCCTACTTTTTTAAAGAAAATATACAGAAAATTCATTCGAAAGAAAATTCTTGTACATTAATTTTTTGAAGATTATCTCTTTCGGATTCGTCGGATCTTCCTAGAACTTTTCAAGAGCCCATAGAGCGAAGTGATGTTGCTTGGGAAGGTCGGGTGGCTTCAGTTCTTGCACAATTTGAATTTTGTACGCTTTCAATTTAAGATCTCGACATAAGATGCGCCAGGTCGTTCCATGCGCCAGTCCCAATTGCTGCAAATGGCGCCGAATCGACTCTCCACCGTCTTCGGTTTTCGTGTATACTCTCACCTATGGCCGCTATATTTTCTTCACTGGGTGCTGGACGTGGTTTATTCTGTCGAATATTAACCAATAATGGATACAGGGTCTCACGATGGGTGATGGCGGTTGCGAATAGTACGCTCAGTAGGCCGAGTATGTTGACCATAAGTTGAGCGAAGCGCGCGAAACACATTCTTTACAGAACGTGAATTTTCGTAATAAATTTGAATGATTTATAAACGTTGTTCAGGCGAAAATCTTTTCATGATGAAATGCCAAACAGTACTGAAACAAAAATAACACAACAGCTTGACACGATTCACGTGTGATCTGTCAAAAAAAGGCTATTGAAAAAAGTTCCTCTACTTGGATCACTCTTTATTTTCATTTTGATTGAATTTGATCTTCTGTATTTAAATAATTTTTGTATATTTAAATTGTATATTTCGATTATTTTCTCACTGTATAAACAACCGCTTGGTGTTCAATATAAATATACCCTACCCGTACCAAGTACAGTGGGTCATAAAATTAAAATTACGAAAATGCCAACAGATGCTTATTGCATATTGCTTTTAGGCTATAATGAATATCAAAAAAAAAAAAAAAACACACCACGAGCATGGAAAATTTTTATAAATGCCGACAGTAATGAAAATTGATAGAAAGAAAGCTATCATAGAAGGTGAAGTGGAAAAGAAAATATAAATAAATACCATTCGAACGTGCTTGAACGTGACGAGCAACAATTGTAAAAATTACAAATAAAGGCGATACTCTCACTGCTACACCGTTAAATTACTTTGAGAATTTCAACAAAATTAGCCAATATGAAAAGCGTTAGGTGTCTGTTGTAATTCGATGTTGCCTCGCTGCAAAAATAAATGAAAAGGTCGCATTCCAGAAGAGTGAAGATATTTTATTGCTTTCGTCAATGGCAAAGTGAAATCGAAAGGCAGCAGGATGCGTGTGCTTAGAATGCGCAATACGTTAAACAGCAACAATTCAATTTAATTGAAAATAAGCCACAAATGAAATGAATTGAAAATTGTTACGATAGGATTTGGACAGAATATGATACAAGATTTGAGTTGTTTGTTGGAAGATACTCAACGTGCTCATATACCTTGCTAGCATATCGAGGAGGAGATGTTCGATGGGGTGTTGGGCCAGCAGGCAAGGCTTGAAGGTAGCGGGAAAAGATATATATAATTGAGGCTTTTTAACCGCTGAGGCGATATTTGGTCGAGCTCCTCCTCCATTTTATGGTTTTTGCCCAGCAAATAGAGTAACCAAGAATTTCTTCTAGGAGCTTTTACTTCATTTTACTTGGAGGGCTTGTTGGGACACAGCGGTTATGTCTATAGAGCGGGGAAAAGAGGATATCATCATCTTAATCTCATGGTATATGAGCGAGGAAGAAGAACACGCTGGACGCTAGAAAGAAAAATGGTGTTCAGAAGATTAAGGAACCTGAAGGGTTCCTTTCTTGAGCTTAATTGACATTTTCACTCATCTGGGAAGGCGTTCTCTTCTCATTTAAAAATACTGTACTAAACTGTACTGGAATCTCTTTCAGTCGTCCCAAAAAGGAATGTTGTGTTGATGGCCGTAGTAGGTAGTTATCAGTTGTGCAATTAGCGAACTCTCACGGATTCTAATCCCTGAGGGATCAACATCTCAAATTATAGCGAAAAAAAATTTTGTTTGATCGACTCTTGGCAGAGAATGTTGAGCCGCCGAGTATATTTTGTTTTACTATTTTATTTATTTTTTATTTTATATTATTTATATTACTGTATTTCATTTAATTAAATTTATTTTTTCGTTTAATTTTATTTGATTTAATTTTTATTTTTATGTTAATTTTTTTATTTTTTTATTTTTTTATTTTTTTTAATATTTTTTTAATTTTTTTTTTTTATATTATTCATATTACTTTATTTCATTTAAGTAAATTTATTTTTTTCGTTTTATTTCATTTAATTAAATTTATTTTTTTCGTTTTATTTTAGTTCATTTTATTTTTATTTTTATGTTAATTTTTTTATTTTTTTATTTTTTTAATTTTTTTTTTTTAATTTTTTTTTACTTAACTTTAATTGATTGATTTTTATTATTTCCTTTTTATTTCTTTATTTCTGTTGTAATTTATACTCATTAATTACAATTATAAATGCCTCCAAATTTCAAAAATTTTCTAACAACTTCCATTGAGTGAGTCGTTGAAACCGAAATCCCTAGCAATTTTATGTGTTGTATTTGTATTTGTTAATGAGCAAATTATATGACCAAATGCACTTATTGATTACAATCAAAAACCTTTCATTTATCATACATACTTACATATGATTATTGACTGTCGGTCGGTTGAACTTCCTCACACTGAATTACGAATTCGAATACAATGAGGCTTTCATTACATTGGCAATTCATGTGAGTAAGTAAATGTGTGGGTTTGTGCTTGAAATATATCCTGTTGTGTTCAATTTGTAACCAAAATAACGGAATCAATATGAAATAGCCAATTCCAATTGGCAAATGATTGCCAAGGCTTGTATGCTGCCGTTCAATGATTATTTAATTTACTCACTTGGTCTCTGACATAAATACATATATGTATAAATGTATATGTGAATATATGTCGGTACTGATACAGTTGTACAACAATAAAGTTAAATAATATTGTAAATTGTACAATAATTCACTCACATACTGCTGCTTTGAGATATCGTATTGGTCAGAAAAGTACTAGTTTTCTACTGTAATAGTCCGAAAAATACTAAATTGCTAGTAAATAGAAAAAACCTAATTTCTAATAAAGTTAGATGAGTAAATAACACAGAAGCGAATGAAAAATCCTTTATAACTAAAAAATATTAATTTTAGTTTATAACTAATGCTACTAGTACTAAAGAATTATCCAAGTAGAGATACTTTCTTCAATAGCCTTTTTTTGACAGATCACGCGTGAGTCATGTCAAGCTGTCATGTTATTTTTGTTCAGTGTTATTTAGCATTTCATCATGGAAAGACTTACGCCTGAGCAATGTTTACAAATCTTTTAACTTTATTACGAAAATTCACCTTCTGTTAAGAATATCTTTCGCGCGTTTCGCTGAACTTATGATCAACATAACCGGCCTACTGAGCGTGCTATTCGCAACACCCATCTTGAGACCCAGCATTCATAATGGGAAAATATTTGACCGAATAGACCACGTCCAGCACGCAGTGAAGAAAATATAGCGACCGTAGCTGAGAGTATACACGAAGACCGAAGACGGTGGAGAGTCGATTCGGCGCGGTTCGCAGCAATTCGGACTGACGTATGGAGCGACTTGGCGCATTTTACGTCGAGTTCTTAAATTGAGAGCGTACAAAATATAAATTGTGCAATAACTAAAGCCGCTCCACCTTCCCAAGCGACATCGCTTCGCTCAATGGGCTCTTTAAAGGTTCCAAGAAGATCCGACGTTTTCAATCCAAATTTTGTTCAGCGATGAGGCCCATTTATGGCTCAATTTGTATGTAAACAAGTAAAATTGCCGCATTTCGGACGAAGAGCAAACTGAAGAAATTCAAGAGCTGCCCTTTGGTGGGCCGGTGGAATCATGGTTCCATATTTCGACTATTTGATGCCTAAAATTGAAGCTCGGGATCGCCGCGTCGTTTGGTTTCAACAAGACGGCGCCACTTCACACACATCGCATCAATCAATGGATTTATTGAGAGAACACTTCGGTGAGCAGATAATTTCACGTTTTGGGCGGGTCGATTGGCCACCAAGATCGTGTGATATCACACCGTTAGACTTTTTCCTGTGGGGATATGTAAAGTCTAAAGTCTATGCGGACAATCTCGCTTCGATTCAAGCCTTGGAGCAAAACATCACGCGTTTCATTCGCCAATTACCACTCGAAATGCGCGAGCGAGTCATCGAAAATTTTACTCAACGGATGGACCATCTGAGAAGTAGCTGCGGTCAGCATTTGAAAGAGAAAATCTTCAAAAAATAATTGCCAAAGAATGTTCTTGCGAATGATAATAAACATTCCCCATTAAATTTGAATTTTCTGTGTTCCTTTTTTCTTTAAAAAAGGAGGATTCCGCGAAATGGATCACCTATTACTTCACAACCATTTTCAACTAGTATAAGACCAGTTCATTTTTGTTCGGAATATGTGCATTAAAAAGCACTTTTGAAAAATTATTATTGACCTACAACTAGTTCCGAAGTAGTTTCCAATTTATTCTCTCCACTACTTATTTGAGTTCTACGTAGTCTAAATATTTGTATCATGGCCGTAGGTGTGGTCTACAATGTCAAACAATGAAAAACCCACGTCCCTCAAACGAGCATAGTTGCATATATATAGCTATATGCGAGTATATGTATGTGTGCGCATTTATAAATGTGTGTGTTTATTATGCATCATACAAGACGCAGCAACCACAATTGTCAATGATGACATCCTTTTCAAAGCGAAATCACAGTAGACCCAAATACTCTCATATACATATATATATATATATATATATATATATATTAGTAAGCCCTTGCATTACAAGTAAACATACATACATATTTATATGTAGCAATAGCAGTCAATTTCGTGTTTTATGCTTCAACTCATTGCGTATGCGTAACCACAAACAGTCATGAATAGAATATGCGGTATGTCGCAAATGCCGTATAAATATGTGCACAAAACACTGTTGTGTGGAGGCTCTATCTCATGTCAGTCCCTTCGACAGGCGTCAACACTCAATTAACTGGGTGGCATGCATTGTGTGTGGTGCAAGAAATTCTCATTTAAATTTCCCTTAACTTCTGGCACCGCGCGAGGTTTCGTTATCTTTAAATACAATTTCGATCAGCAATTTAAGCTTGCGCAACAAATGGATCAACAAATGGATTTCTGCATGCACAATATGTCGATGAGTGAGATGAGATTAAATGTAGATAGTCTTTAACTTTACTAATTATTTAGGAATTTAGAAGCTGCTAAGGACGACATGATTGATGTCAAATTCATGCAGGTTATTGGGGTTGCGGAAGAGTAGCATTTTTTTTGTGTGTGTCTTTAACGAAAGCAGATATACTGCTATTTCTCTTAGAAAGGGGAATTATGAAGGCTATGAAATTTCTAGGCACCACCTAGCAGCTTCTTCCCTATATCAGAAGCATAGAGCGAGCATTTTTTCGCGTGGGAATTGTATAAAGAACCAAAAAACCATATTGAGATTACGCGTTAATGCAATTCTAAGCGAAATTGGGCGTAATGAAGAAGAATAAATCAAATTAAATAAAACAAAATTAAAAAAATTTTCTCAAAAAAAATAAAAAATTAAAAAAAAAAAAACAAGAAAGAACGGCTGTCATGCCGCAGTCTATATACCTTTCATGAACATATCAAATTTATTTCAAATTACAAAATTCGATTTCTTAGATTCTCAGTATCAATATCAACTTGGATTTGCGTCTCTAGAATACCTTTTTAGAGGATTTTTTACCCAAACCGTCATATCTGTATGGGAGCTATATGATTAGTAATCCGATTTCAATTATTTTCACTACCAATATGCAGTTACCAAATCCTCACATCTGAAAATATCGGTGTCGGGAGCTTATCTTATACATAAACGTCCGATTTCGATGAATTTCAAAACCAATATTCAGTTCATTATAACGCGTAATCTTCTGTACTATTTTAAAGAAAAAAAAACAGAGAAAATTCAAATTTAATGCGGAATGTTTATTATCATTCAAAAGAACATTTTTTTAGCATTTATTTTTTAAAGATTATCTCTTTCAAATTTTGGCCGTAGCTACATCTCAGATGGTACATCCCTTGAGTCCAATTTTCAGTGACTCGTTCGAGCATTTCGACTGGTAACTGACGAATGACACGCGTAATGTTTTGTTCCAAGGCCTGAATCGAAGTGGGATTATCTGCATAGACTTAAGACCTTACATATCCCTATAGCAAATGGTCTAACGGTGTGATATCACACGATTTTTGTGGCCAATCGACCGGCCCAAAACGTGAAATTATCTGCTCACCGAAGTATTCTCTCAATAAATCCATTGATTGGTGCGATGTGTGGGAAGTGGCGCCGTCTTGTTGAAACCAAATGTCGCGGAGATCTCGAGCTTCAATTTTGATCATCAAATAATCGGTTATCATGGCGCGATAACGGTCGCCATTGATGGTTACGTTCTCACCGGCTTCATTTTTGAAGAAATATGGACCGATGATTCTACCGGCTCACAAACCACACAAACTGTTGTTTTTCTGGACAGCTCCTGAAACTTTTCAAGTTGTTATTCGTCCCAAAAGCGGCAATTTTGCTTATTTATATACCCATTGAGCCAGAAATGGACCTCATCGCTGAACAAAATTAGGCACGAAAACGTCGGACCTTCTTTGAACTTTTTAAGAGCACATCGAGCGAAGTAATGTCGCTTAGGAAGATCGAGCAGCTTCAGTTCTTGCACAAGCTGTTGCTTCAATTTAAGATCTCGACGTAAAATGCACCAAGTCGTTCCGTACATCAGTCCGAGTTGCTGCGAACGGCAAACGGCGTCGAATCGACTCTGCACGTCTTCGGTCTTCATATACACTCTCAGCTACGGCCGCTATATTTTCTTCACTGCGTGCTGGACGTGGTCTATTTGGTCGAATATTATCCAATAATGAATGCTGGGTCTCAAGATGGGTGATGGTGGTGTTTCGAATAGTACGCTCAGTAAACCGATTATGCTAAACATGAGTTGAGCGAAGCGCGCGAAACACATTCTTTACAGAACGTGAATTTTCGTAATAAAGTTGAATGATTTGTAAACGTTGTTCAGGAGTAAGTCTTTCCATCTTTCCATGATGAAATGCCAAACAATACTGAACAAAAATAACATGACAGCTTGACACGACTCACGTGTGATCTGTCAAAAAAGCGATTGAAAAAAGTACCTCGACTTGGATCACCCTTTAATAATAGATAGGTATACTTTTTATACTGAAGCCTGTTTGAGTTTCTTCCAACATTTTTTGCATGTATACAACCAAAATTCAATTGTCTACAATCCAATTAATTTGTGCTGTGCTCTTAAATTGGTGAATAAAATAATTAAATTTTTACTCAAACAAATGTACATACATACATATAAGTACACACTGGTACTCATATATGTACATTTGTATTTGCTTGTCAGCATTGTGGTTGCCACTGAGCAACAGCCGCACTCATCTCGATGGCTTTGCTACTTACCACACTCCATTGCGGGCAGAACAACCCATACATACTCGTATGTGACTACGCACACACACACTCAGGCGCGTAAAAGCATTTGCACCACGAAAGTCGGTATTGCGAGGTATTCGTTCGTTAAGTGCGGTTTGCCGTGTTAATCCAATTAAATTTAATTTCACACACATTCACACACATATAGAGATGTCAGACTGACAAGAGCACCACCCTTACATGGTCACATAATAATAATAGCAACAACAGCAATAACAACATGCAAGCACAACATGACAGCGTTGCTGCTAATGCTAATACTTGTTGTCATCCTCACGAACTAATTCAATTAAAATTTTAACTTTTCAATGGATTTAAGGGAATTATGCGGCAAAAGTCAAGATGATTTCAGAGTTTGGAAATAAATTGATACAGAGGTGTTTCGAAATTTCAGCAATAATCATTGAAATAAAGTAGAATTAAAATTATAAATAAATTTCTAAGAATTTTATAATCGGAAAATTTATCAAAGTTATTAGCGAAGCCGTTGAAAACATATTATCCATTCCAAAGGCTACAACCAGGGGGCTGGATTTGAATAGATTTGAAAGGAGCCTTCCTGACACCAGTTAATTTCAGGGAGTAACGGCGGCCTTGCCCTGTCAAGGAGTGTCATTACGGTGAACTGTACATTCTCTCACACTCTACCCAGACCACTGGAGAACAGACAGACTGGAGATAATCCAAAGAATCTGTGCTAACATAAAGTAATCTTTTCCCATTGGAGAGTAACTTCAGCGGATGAGAGCCACGTTAAAGGTGAGTAGGGCGCAGTTCGGGTACGAGCGCTTCACCGCAGCCAACTCTATACCACAACATTATCGAGAAAAAGCACGCAAAGTTCGAGTTCGAAAGCTAGCGTTCGAAAGAGTCGGAAAGCTGATCGCAAAGGTGGCAAAGAGAGTTCATGAATAACAAAAAGCCTGAAAAGTTTACGCGGCTTAATGAAGAAATGCCACCCACATAAAGGACAGGAATTTTGGACTATTCGAGGCTGTTAACGCCAGTGGAAAGCGAATGGGCCAAGCAGCAACTGAACGTTGCTCCATGGAGAACGAGCTGCTAAGCCAGATGGCAACTCTCACACAGGTAGAACCTGGCAAACCAATGTCGTCTGAACCTTGACATTATATTTCAAACACTCCATCATTCAAATGACCGTCTCGTTAATTTGCGCAAACTTCGATCCGTTTAAGATAATTTTCGACCACTTTTTGGCACATATTCTGCGGTATCTCCGGCATAGCTTCACGAATCTTAGTTCTCAAGTTCTCAAGAGTTAAAGATTTATCCGCATAAACACGGCTTTTCGCATAGCCCTACCAAAAACTCCAACGGTGTCAAATCGCACGATCTCGGTGGCCAACAGACATCGCCAAGACGAGAGATTACGCTATAAAGCCATATTCGCTCGTGTTGTGTGAGTGGCATGTGGCACCACCTTGTTGGAACCACATATTTTCCAAGTCGTAAAATTTGGTCCCCATTAGGCAGCATCTGATTACCACATACGTTGTTATGCTCATGGAAGTGCTGTTTAGAAGGCGTAGAGAATAAGTACTGTTCTCTTCGATCAATACAGATATATCTAGTTATATTGCATGTGGTTTCATCCCGTCATTTGGGGACTAAAGATCGATTTAAGTGTCGTGTGTATATCTTACCATGGTTAGGACTGTACTCTATTTCAACCACTAGCTGAACTGTGGATAATACTTGACCTACCAACAATTGACAATCTCCAGGAAAAGCACTTCAGGGAAATACGCTTTGCGATTGAGAACTTAAGGTGAAGTTACCGCTAGAACTTTCGGGCACAGCTCTATATGCAGGGGGATGGAGGGCAAAGCAGACAATATACCCCAAAATTCCATCTAGGAAGGAAGGTTTCAAGCTATGTTTAAGGAGGGCTAATGGCGCTAGAACATGGATCAAAATGTGTGATGGAATGGACGCCGGAGTTTATTGCGCTGAGCTGTATCCAGGCAAACCGAAAACCTATAAACATATATGTCTATAGCTAGGCGGCGCTATAAGCAATAATCTTACAGTGAAATCGTATTTCGTCAGGAAATATCCTTAAAAGCAGCGGAGTAGTAGATAGGACACGTATACACTGATTTCCAGGCCGGCTTACGAGCATACTAGCACAGGAAATATAAAAGTTGCCAAAAAACGATGATATTGAACTTTCACAAAGAGCTGCTGCTGGATCAGGGTGAGATGGAACGTATTCTTGCATAAACTGTCACGCAGGAAAGGCCTAACGAAGCTCACAGCCTACTGGCATCCCATTTAAGCAGAATGAACTTTAGTAGCAACGTAAAATGTAGGAAATTCAAGGAGAAAGGCATAAGCGAGACGTTAGAATACCTACATTGTTTCTTTTCGGCTTTAGCTGGAACACGTCTTAGATATCAAGGAGCTGTGCAGTTCTAAGAACAAGAGAAGGTTTCGAAATTTGACATTAAGGCATTGAACTTCACGAAAAGCTTTGCCATTCTTTCTATACGATTACTACTTTAGATCACAATGAAACGGACCTTCATCTGACATTGCAAAGTATCAACGGCTATGCGCAAGACGCAACAGTTCGCTAGTGTAACTTAACCTAAGCTCTGCTTCAAACACGTTGCAGCGGTCGGAAAATCTCTTGCTTGTACCGACTTCAAGTGACTCTGAGTGCACTACACAGTACACACTGTCGTCGGGTTTTGTGCTCTCGATGAAGATGGCTATCTGGCTGATCTATCATCTATAACTGTTAAAGTTTTCCATTCATACTGGTCCGTTTTCTCTCTGGTTGAGACAGCATTGTCAAAACAGAAAATTAAAGTGGAGTAGTCCAGCTGTCCTCAGAATCGTGTAGAGTTTAATTTTCGGTGGTTGCGTTGATGGCTTTGTAGTTCGCGTGAAGCTTACATTTCGGATCTGATGAGAAAATATCAAGGAGAATTTCAATTACTCCAGTAAGGCTTGACCAGAAATTATGTAATAATACTCTATTTAATGTTTTCATCATGATAAGGCGTCCACTCTGCCTGTGATCTCAATGAACAATGTAGATATTTAACTACACCGAGTCATCGAATATTATTTTCTTAAAGCGAACGAGGCGTAGTCAACTGCCCCCGCCGTAAGAATGTTCAGGAGTGTGTATATATGACGAGATCTGTTGAAATGAGCTTTGAATCGACCAATTCCCTGAAATTTTCCCCTAAATGGAGGCATATTCTAAGTAATTGCTTTGTATGCTACTAACGGAGCTGCGTGGCACTCCACTACTTAATTCAATAAAACTTCTATGCTTTTGAGAGCTAAGAACATTCGAATTAATCGAAAATCGAATCTTTATTTACAAAAACTATACATCTTTAAATTCGTTTCAAATATCGAAAAATTCAGAATCTTTCCACTTAGGCGACTGGAGCAAAACCAATACGGTTGTTGCCCATATCGAATTCGGTGTAGTAAAGACCAATGAAGATATCACCCAAAATCCAGAAATCGGTACCCGCGTAGCTAATGGCAGATGAGCACATACCGTCCTCGTTGAGAATGTATTGGGAAGCTGGCACGGCGAAGGTGTTACCGCCAATGATGAATTCGATATCGGGCAAGCTGTCAACGATTGAGCAATCGATGAGACCATCACCATCAGGATCGACGATGGTGCTGTAGGTGAGGTAGGCAAAGAATGGAGCAACCATGAGGGAGGTGCCGGTATCAGCGACAGCTTGGCAACCTTCACCGCACAAAATCTGACCATTCATGGTAGCACCATCCAAACCGAATTGCCAATAGCCTTGCTGGGTGATTGGGGTATAGGTGAGACTGCCTTGGTACAAGCTGGGATCTGAGCCACCCAAAATCATTTGACCACCCTCGTTGGAGGTACCGTCACGAGCCAAGTAGAAGGAGAACAAGTTTTGGCTTATCAAACCCTGTGACCACATGTTGTAGAATGGTGGCACTACATTATCGCTCGAGATCTGTTCGAAAGCCATACCCATAAGACCATCAAAGCCGGAGTAAACAAAGCTGGTACCAGGTTCCTGCACAGCTTCGGCAAACACTTGATTTTGGATTTGGAGTCCAGCAACATTGACGGTATCCTGAGACAAGAAACCAGACAAACTGCCCGAACCATATTGGATGGCGAAAGGAGTACCATTGGCCACATAAGTGCTGGAAGCACTTGAGTTGTATTTGTTATGGAGTTGGCAAGCTTCGTTGCTTAATGGGCAGTTGACAGATGGTACCCACAAGTTGGCGGAACCACTATCGAAGAGTACCAAGAATTCCTGTGGTGGTGTACCGATGGTGACTTGGCCATAGTATTGCATGTTCAAGGTATTGTCCAATTGCTCGGTGGCGGCGCGTGCGCTGGGCAAATTGTACTTAGCGCGCAAATGCACGAGTTCATTCTTGATCGATGCGGCGGTCTTACGGTAGTTGGGGTTCTTGTGGATGGGCACACGCACCAAATTGGCCGAAACGACGGCGGCGCAAATGGTGAAGAAGACGAGGAACTTGAACATTTTTCTGTTGGGAAGAAACAAAGAATGTGTGTTTACTTTAATGTTTTCAAAATGGTTACTGAAAGTGTTTTCTTTAAAGTTTATAAATTTATTTCTCTTACTTTCGGTGTACTTTTTTTAATGCTGTATAGCATCAAACGATGAACTATAACTATGCCATAAACACAACGACTCAGCCTTTTTATAATAAAATTTTTCCTGCTCTATCTTGTCAGCTGCTTCTTATCGATTATTTTCGTGTGTCACTTATCTTTCAAAATTAATTAAGTATTTCTAATCGGCCGTAATGGCGAAGTGGTTAGCATTGCGTACTATCATTCGGACGGTGGAGGTTCGAGTTAAGGTTTGGCTAACATCCATAATTATAGAAAATTGTTTTTCCCTAACTGCGGTCCCTCGTTTTGTTGGTTAAAAAACATCGCGACTCAAAATCACAAATTAGCGGATAATAATCCGGCCAAAAATCACTTCAGCGATTAAGAACCGTCAAATTTATTTAAAAATAATCGCTTTCTGAGATCGACAATGACAGCGCATTTTTGCTCTTAGAAAGCTTCAGTTCTTTTGGTGCGCAACAACTTAAGGGTTTTGTTATGATGGCCTCTTGCGCTTTAAGATATTCTACACCAACTTTAGCAAATTTGAGGAAAAATGCCAACAGCGCATGTTACAAGCATTTCACTTTGAAGAGTATAACAGTGGTCCTTAAAGCTTTCTAACCATAAATTTAATTTAAAAAATTTATTGAAATTTTTGAAAAAATTCATCATAATAATTTATGGAAACAGTAAACTAACAAAAGGAAATTAAATTAACAACAACTGAATATTAAATTTTTTTAGCGTTTGACTAACTTTCAATAAAATTATATTGCTAAATATTATCGTTTTCTTCTTAGATAGCGTAGACACTACTTACACATCTATAGCTGAGTCAACAATAGTCCGTCATTTGCTTCTTCATCTTGACGCTGACCGCCAATTGGAGACATGAAATGAAGCAAAAGCCTGCTCCAACTGCTCTTTCAACGAAGTGGAAGTTTCATCTTCCTAGAGAGAAATACATCGAATACTTTCCAGGACAATATGACCTAGCTTGCGTATCAGCTGTGTCTTAATTTGCAGATCTTTGTCGATGTCACTCTACATTTCATACAGAAACAGGAACTTTCTCAATAACTCACAGGTAAACCCATTGAATATTCTCACCAGCCAAGTTTATTCGGCGCGGTTTTTGAGTCAAGTTAAAAAAGTCTTATAACAGATGAATAGTTTTACTTCTGGATGTGATGTTACAGATACAAGGTTATGTTTAAGATGCAGTAACCGATTCATGTGAAGGTTTTATACTTGTATATATACAAAGCTATTTATTTTGCGATTTCCAAACTAAACGTACATCACTTGCATTTAAAATAATTTTTTATATTAAATACCCTTTTTTATTATAAAATTTGAACCTTGGCATTATATGCGAAATACTCCAACATTAAAATGATCACATAACTTGAAGAATGTTGGTTTTCAAGCGCTTCAGGGTTAAGAGTTTAAACGCATAAAGGCGATCTTTCGTGTCCCATTGACATCGCCAAGACGAGAGTTTACGCGGTCGGGAAATTTCTCTCGCTATAAATCCGTATTCGCTCGTGTTGTGTGACATAAAGAAGATAGTGCTTGTTGGAACCACATATTCTCCAAGTAGTGTTCTTCAATTGAAGGCCAAAAAAAGTCGGTTGTCATCCGACCATAAAATAATGTCCAATCACACCTACGGACCAAATTTTTTCTTTTTTTTATCATAGCCTCTTTTCAATTATCGCTTCACTGCAGAAGAAAATTTGAAAAATTGTAGTCTTCTGCTCCTTGTTCAAGCATACAATCGACGTAACTACGGCGTTGTGAATGGTCAGCTATCTTCAGTTGTTCTGTGAGCTGGACTTTATCTGGATGTAGGTGTAGTAAGTCTAAGAGAATCCAAGCTCTTGAGAACGTCGAGAAATACACAAATTCGGGTCTTCGGATACACTTTCATTTACAGCAGCGATATTGGAAGTGAAACGAGCAAAACCAAGATGCAGAGACCTTACAATATACGTAACCGATCCAGTCTCTTCAAAGTCCTTTCAAATGTTATCAATTGCTTGAGAAGTTGGGCGTATATGTGCACCATAATCTTCTCTTAAAGGATGAAACGTAGCCACCGTTTGAATCGCCATTTTTGTAGTAGATCCATTTTCATAAATGCCTGACTTTTAACTATAACGAAACATGTTTAGTTTGGCAGTGAAATTTAACAGTTCCATTCACGGAAGTTAAGTACGAAAAGTAAATAACCTTGTTTCGTCACACAAACGGACTTTGAGTATCGCTTATGTAAGAACCCAAAAAATCAACCAGTTCAACCTAACCTAAATGATATTAATCCGACTAGGGTGAATATCATATTTCCAATATCTACCAGTGAGAGTTGGTATTGTTCCATTAAATATAGAAAAATCAAAAAGCAGATCCCAAATTTATTTTCATTAGAGCTAAATTTTTAATATATATTTTTTTTTTGCGTACAAAAAAACTGTGCTCATTACACAAACAAATACATATGTGTAAATTTATCTGTGAGCCCAAGCATGAATTCAATAAATTTTGAATTTTGCATTATGTAATAAGTGCACTTACCCAAACAAAATATTCGTTTTTACTTATAAATTGGAAATTAATTGCAAAATTTGTTTGCGAAGCAAATGTAATGTGTTGTAATTCAAAATTTGCATTAGCAAATTGGCAATGCTATTCTAATGGAAAATGTAATTTATAGATATTTTTTTTCGAATAGAAATGAAATAATTTCATATTAAATTTTTATGCCTTGTAATGTCAGCAATGTATGTTATGTAACAGCTGCCGTTGCTGCTGCCTTCATCACTAAATGGGTTGAGCGCGACTATGCATTAGTGTAATTTCCATATTTGAAAAAATATAAAATTTTCTAAAAAAAAAATGATTAAACTATTACCATAGCTTTCCTCAGCAAATATGAACGATCACATGACTAACACATATTAAATAAAATAAATAAAATAAAATTAAAAATTATATGACATAAAATAAACTGAAATATTGTATATGTTCAAAAAAAAAAAAGCATTAAAAAATTTATTTAAAAATAAATAAATAAATAGTTAAGACAGGCCGGAAATATAATAACATAAAGTTCATTTAAGTGGGTATTCTAGTCTAGAATTTTGGAAAATTAGATTTTCTTTTTTTTTTCTTCATATTTTTGATGTTTAACTATTTAAAAATATGTCTGCAAGAGGATTTTTCAAAACTTAAATTATATTCGGAATTTTCTGACGCGGCATCCATGTCGGCTCGGCTTTTACGCGGAACTTTAAACGCATTTTTCTCGAAACTACTTTTTTTGATGCAGTAATATCTCAAGTTCTAATCAGCCGATTCACTTGCCACGAATATTCTTTAAATATTTTTCTATCGCATGAAAATTTGAAATTTGTAATATATTTTAAAAATTTGATAAAGTTAAAAAATTAGCGAAAAAATCGATCTTTATTTTTGAGCAGCCACTTTATGAAAAATTTTTTTTTTCAGTTTTGTAGGTTCATGAGATAGCGACATTCGTGCTAATTAAAAATTTTTTTTTTTTTTTAAATTAATTCTGTGTACTCTTGAAATATAAATAAACAAATGATAGAAAGTAGAAAGTAGTATGCCGAATCTCACGATCTTAGGTACTTTTTTGGTGGATTTGTGATTTGTGGTTCCAACAAATTGATCGTTTAAGGGTATAGGTCTATCTGCCTACCAAGTTTGGTTGAAATATCTGAAAAATGGAGGGACTAATTTGCGTTCTAACAGACAGGTGGACAGAGACACAGATGAACAAACGGACATGGCTAAGTCAACTCAGCTCGTCATTCTGATACGATCGGTATAAATTTCAGTGGGTATATATCAGAGATCTGCAATGAATACAGCAAAAGTAGATGGAGCCGAATGATATTCATAAAATATTTGTGTTTTCATATTCATACGCAAGCAGTTGAAGCACTTCGTACTCAACTTTGAAGTGTAAGAAGCTATTCATACTCATGCTCAACTACAAGTACATGCCTGAGTTGTGAACACCCGAAGTGTAGTAAAGCCGACGAAAATTTTTCACGATTTAATTACTAGAAAGCTGGGCGTGTGTTGGATAGATTCAGTTGGTCGTTACTATGCAAAATACTTTGTGAATATATTGAATCAGACATACAGCACTGAAAAATGGATCATACCATTGACGTGTATTTTTGAGTTTGACGTTACTCTCGCATTCATACCGACTTCAACTCATATTATTAATCCCAACATTTTTTGGGCTTATGAGTGGATAGTAACAGTGGCAGTCAGCAGCATGTTACGCATTGATATTCAAAATTGTATGGATGACAGTGAATAGGGTGCGAACGTATCTCTGGTCTTTATCATCTTCTTCTAGTACCTACATACTTCGGACCAAAGTTAATAAGCCATTTCATATACATGAAATGAATAATATAATATTTAATAAGCTGAAAAAAAAAATTAAAATATTTAAAAATTTAAACTGAAACAAAATAAAATAACATACAATTAAAAAATATTATTATAATAAAATTGTTTCCAAAAAAAAATTTTAATTAATTAAATTAAAAATATAAACCCTAAATAATGTTTCATGTCAGAAATAACAGAAATACAGTCGGTGGGTATTTTATAATGTGTGGATGTTGGTTCTAAAATAAAATTTAAAAAAATAAAATAAATTAAATTAATTAAAGTGGAATACAAAAATAAAAATAAAATTGAAATTAATTTAAAAATAAATTGAAATAAATTGAAAGCAAAATCAAAACTTTAATTAAGGCAAATAAAAAATGTAAAAATAAAATAAAATAATGCCAAATTAGGTTGAGCACTGCACGACCCAGAGTAGAGGGCAATTTCTTATGTAAATAAAGGTAAATTCATATACGGTTGCTACCACATACGATTATGCAAAATAGTATAAAATTGTATAACTCGAAATCAAAATGGTTGTCGTTCACAAAAATGGTTGATGCCAAATGAAATGTCAATCAAACTGACAGCACTGGCAATTCACTTTCATTTCTATTCCATACACGTACACTGTAGTTTTAAAGTGGAGTGAGAGGGGAGACAGGTGAACTATTTTCATTGAATATATTGTGTAATTGTAAATAAATATTTTAAAGATAAGAGTTGTAAAGTTTATATAAGATATAATCTTTAATTAGCATGAACATAGCTTTGTACAATAAAAAGGAGAGAATAATATTTTTTTTAAATAAAAAATAAAAAAATTAATATCCAGTTATTATTATATTTTTATATATATTTTTTTAGTTTACTGTTTCCATAAGTTATTATACGCATTCCAAAAATTTCAATAAAATTTTTAAATTAAGTTTACAAGTAGATAGTTCAAGAGCCACTGTTATACTCTTCAAAGTGAAATGCTTGTAACATGCGCTGTTGGCATTTTTCCTCAAATTTGCTAAAGTTGGTGTAGAATATCTTAAAGCGCAAGAAGCAATGATAACAAAACCCTTAAGTTATTGCGCACCAAAAGAAATGAAGCTTTCTAAGAGCAAAAAAGCGCTGTCATTGTCGATCTCAGAAAGCGATTATTTTTAAATAAATTTGACATAAATTTGATAAAATTTTCTTAATCGCTGAAGTGATTTTTGGCCGGATTATTATCCGCTAATTTGTGATTTTGAGTCGCGATGTTCTTTAACCAACAAAACGAGGGACCGCAGTTAGGGAAAAACAATTTTCTATAATTCTGGATGTTAGCCAAACCTTAACTCGAACCTCCACCGTCCGAATGATAGTACGCAATGCTAACCACTTCGCCATTACGGCCGATTAGAAATACTTAATTAATTTTGAAAGATAAGTGACACACGAAAATAATCGATAAGAAGCAGCTGACAAGATAGAGCAGGAAAAATTTTATTATAAAAAGGCTGAGTCGTTGTGTTTATGGCATAGTTATAGTTCATCGTTTGATGCTATACAGCATTAAAAAAAGTACACCGAAAGTAAGAGAAATAAATTTATAAACTTTAAAGAAAACACTTTCAGTAACCATTTTGAAAACATTAAAGCAAACACACATTCTTTGTTTCTTCCCAACAGAAAAATGTTCAAGTTCCTCGTCTTCTTCACCATTTACGCCGCCGTCGTTTCGGCCAATTTGGTGCGTGTGCCCATCCTCAAGAACCCCAACTACCGTAAGACCGCTGCATCGATCAAGAATGAACTCGTGCATTTGCGCGCTAAGTACAATTTGCCCAGCGCACGCGCCGCCACCGAGCAATTGGACAATACCTTGAACATGCAATACTATGGCCAAGTCACCATCGGTACACCACCACAGGAATTCTTGGTACTCTTCGATAGTGGTTCCGCCAACTTGTGGGTACCATCTGTCAACTGCCCATTAAGCAACGAAGCTTGCCAACTCCATAACAAATACAACTCAAGTGCTTCCAGCACTTATGTGGCCAATGGTACTCCTTTCGCCATCCAATATGGTTCGGGCAGTTTGTCTGGTTTCTTGTCTCAGGATACCGTCAATGTTGCTGGACTCCAAATCCAAAATCAAGTGTTTGCCGAAGCTGTGCAGGAGCCTGGTACCAGCTTTGTTTACTCCGGCTTTGATGGTCTTATGGGTATGGCTTTCCAACAGATCTCGAGCGATAATGTAGTGCCACCATTCTACAACATGTGGTCACAGGGTTTGATAAGCCAAAACTTGTTCTCATTCTACTTGGCTCGTGACGGTACCTCCAACGAGGGTGGTCAAATGATTTTGGGTGGCTCAGATCCAAGCTTGTACCAAGGCAGTCTCACCTATACCCCAATCACCCAGCAAGGCTATTGGCAATTCGGTTTGGATGGTGCTACCATGAATGGTCAGATTTTGTGCGGTGAAGGTTGCCAAGCTGTCGCTGATACCGGCACCTCCCTCATGGTTGCTCCATTCTTTGCCTACCTCACCTACAGCAGCATCGTCGATCCTGATGGTGATGGTCTCATCGATTGCTCAATCGTTGACAGCTTGCCTGATATCGAATTCGTCATTGGCGGTAACACCTTCGCCGTGCCAGCTTCCCAATACATTCTTAACGAGGACGGTATGTGCTCATCTGCCATTAGCTACGCGGGTACCGATTTCTGGATTTTGGGTGATATTTTCATTGGTCTTTACTACACCGAATTCGATATGGGCAACAACCGTATTGGTTTTGCTCCAGTCGCCTAAGTGGAAAGATTCTGAATTTTTCGATATTTGGAACGAATTTAAAGATGTATAGTTTTTAAATAAATATTCGATTTTCGATTAATTTGAATGTTCTTAGCTCTCAAAAACATAGAAGTTTTATTTAATTAAGTAGTGGAGTGCCACGAAGGTCAGCATACAAAGCAATTACCTAAAATGTGTCTCAGTTTAGGAGAAAACTTCAGGGAATTGGTCGATTCAAAGCTCACTTCCACAGATCTCGTCATATATACACACTCCTGAACATTCTTACGGTAGGGGCAACTGATTAGGACTCGTTCGCTGTAAAAAAAATAATATTAGATGGCTCGGTATAGTTGAATATCTAGATTGTTCATTGAGCGTGCTTCTTATCAGTATGAAGAAATGAAATAGATAGATTTCTGGTCATGCCTTACTGGATTATTGAAATACTCCTTAATATTTTCTCGTCAGGTCCGAAAGGGAAACTTCATGCGAGTTGCGAGCCAGCAACGCAACCACAGAAAATTAAACTCTACACGAGAGAAAAGAGGCCGGTATGAATGGGAAATTTTTATAGTTTTAGATAATGACTCAGAGTCACTTGGAATCGGCACGAGCAACAGATTTTCCCACCACTGCAACGTGTATCAAGCAGAAGTTAGGTTAAGTTACACTAGCCAACTGATGTGTCTCTCGTAAAGGCGTTGATACTTTTCAGTGCCAGATGAAGGTCCATTTTATTTCGATCCAAAGTAGTTGTCGTATAGAATGGCAACGCTTTGCGTGAAGTTCAATGGAGCCTTAATATGCAATTTTGAAACCTCCCCTTGTTCTCGGAAGTGCACAACTCTTTGGTATCTAAGACGTATTCTAGCTAAAGTCGAAACGAAACAAAGTAGGTGTTTCAACGTTTCGCTCATGCCTCTTTGTCCCTTCATTTTCTCTAAAGCTACTAAAGCTCATTCTGCTTACTTGGGATGTCGGTAGGTGTTGGACTGTCATGAGCCCTACAATTGCCGTTGAAAGAGCAGTTAGAGCAGTCCTTAACTTCATTTGATCTCTCCAATTGGCGGTGAACAGCAGGATGAAAGAACGACGGGCAAAGTAATGTTGACTCAGCTATAGCTGCGGTGCCAACGCTATCTAAGAAGGTGAAGGTAATATCTCTCACAACCAAGCAAAGTCGCGAGCAAAATTTTGAGGAGAGATCAAAGAACCATAAAAAAATTTCGAGAATAAAACACAAAAACTTGTCTGCTCTGCCTCAATAAGCAATAAATTGGAGATAAATTCGAGATATAAAAATACCGTTACCTACCAATAATTTCAACTGACGCAAAGCTAATCAGTTAGCTCATGATATGAAGAACAACAACAATTATCGAGCAAGGCTATTGGCAATTCAGTTTGGATGGTGCTACCATGGGTGGTCAGATTATGTGCGGTGAAGGTTGTCAAGCCATCGCTGATACCGACACCTCCCTCCTTGTTGCCCCATACTTTGCCTACCTCACCTTCAGCAACATCGCCGATCCTGATGGTGACGGCCTCGTCGAACATGTAAATACAAACCAATATCATAGAGTGAAGCGCGAGAGAGAGTTTCTACTCTCCATATTACAGGCCTATGAGTGTCCATCGCTTGTGCACTTAAACCCGTATCTCTTCAACAAAATCTTTTTTTATGACGTCTCACTATCCAAAAATTCTTATGTTTACACCATAAAATATTTCAATATACTCATATATATATAAATTTGTTCGAATATATCTCTGTATGTTGGTGCGAGTATCAAACATATCTCGATGTGACCAAAGTCAGTAGTGAGTGGTGGCAGGCAATGCTCTAATGACCCACTTGAAAGCAGTCAAAAACGATAATTAGTCGAGCTGCAAAATATTTCCACTAATTTGTTGTATTTGTTGTTGTTACAAGTATTTGTTGTTGTTGTTGGTGTGGCTAAAAAGTGTGCATGCGTTGGGCGGGGCAGTTTTGTTTATGTTGAGTTTAAGTTTTCTGAAATTTGATTGCCCAGTCAAGTGCGTAAAGTGCTGATTAGAAAGTGAGCAGTGAGTGGAGCGAGAGCTCGCCTGTGTTTAATGGTGTATCGGTACAGCAAAAAAAAAAAAAAAAAATTCGAAAGGAAAATAAAATTACATTAAGGTTAAAATACAATACCCAAAGGCATTGCAATTAATTAATGTTGCTGTCATGGGATTTCAGGGATTAACTAAATGCTTTTGCTTTCACTTTCACTTTCGACTTTGCTTCTGCAAATTACCAATCTCTCTTTCTCTTCCTCTCTTCTTTTGTTTTCGTTCAGTTTGTAGTTTTTTTTGTTTCATTTTTTTAATTGTTAGTTGTTGTTGTATTCTGTGTTTACTGTTCTCTGTTGGTTTCTGGTTACACTTTTATCTTGGTTTATTTGGTTGTTTGTCTTTTTAACGCAAAAAGTTGTCCAACAGCTGGAACAAATTGTTGATTTTATTACTGCTGGAATGCTGATAAGAGTAGGATTTGCTTTTGTTGTAAGGAAATTGGGGTCTCCTTCTCGGGGTTAACCTTCAATTACATAATGTTCGCTGAAAAAATAGCGGCTTTAAAGATGTAACCTAAATATGGGTTATCAAAGGGGGTTTCGTGTATTTGAAAAACCCGATCTATGCCAAGGATCTCGCCTTTCGTTGCTCTGTTAAACGTATTTTTCATAAAGTAAACTTTTGCTTTGGCTCAAAGTATATTCGGTTGCTCAGGTCTTGAAAGGAAAGTTTACAAATAAAAGCCCCAAGCTAGTGTACTCTCATTAATATTCTGCCATTCAGACAGGAGTTGAAGAAAGTGTGTTCACTACGCTGACTTATCGGGACATATACTAATACCAACTAACAGGACATATTGGATAAGTAATAAATTCTTGACATGTTTTGTCACTAGATGATGTTAATGCCACTTTTTCGAGTCACACCAATTCAATAGTGTCAAACTAACAGCACTCCAAATGTCACGGTCATTGTTGCTTTTTAGGTGGATTTTTGACCCAAAACATTATATCGGTCGTATACATGCTATAGTAGTTCTGACTGGTTCCGACAAATGATCGTTCAAACGTATAGATCCATCTGCCTACCAAGTTTGGTTGAAATATCTCAAAAGCTGAGGGACTAGTTTGCGTTCAAAATAAAAAGACGGATAGAAGGACAGACAGACAGATAGTCAGACAGACAGACAGACGGACAGACAGACGAACAGACAGACAGACAGATAGACAGGCAGATAGACGGACAGACGGCTAAATCAATTCAGCTCGTGATTCTAATACGATCGGTATAAATTTCTGTGGATCTATCTCTTCTCCTTCTAGTACTTACATACCTCGGACCAAAGTTAATATACCATGTACATAAAACGTATAAAAACGGAAAAGAACACAAAAACGTGTCAAAAACTTTTGAGGTTTGCTGTGAAGAAAGCTGTAAAGGAACCGCGGACCCGGACGTACACGTGTACGTTTCGGAAATTTCGATGTCAAAGTTGCACCACGTTCTGGTCGGTTGGTAACTCAAAAAGCCGATAGGAGATAACAG
Organism: Neoceratitis asiatica; assembly: GCA_030068015.2. Classification (NCBI taxonomy): domain Eukaryota; kingdom Metazoa; phylum Arthropoda; class Insecta; order Diptera; family Tephritidae; genus Neoceratitis; species Neoceratitis asiatica. The sequence goes on from CM061526.1 coordinate 66,945,709, forward strand.
AGGTAGTTGGCATTACTCACGTGACAGCTTAGGTTCATTTAAAAGAAGCTCAATGTTGGGATGCCACATGAATTACCGGAAAAAAACCTATCCACCGAATCACCATCAGCGAAACTCTGCTGAAATGCGACAAGATCGAAACATTACGCAGGCGACTCATAACAGGCAATAAAAAAATTTGTTAAAAAGATGGTATTAAACGAGAAAAAGTATGTGCAAAGACCAGTGATCTTCCATAAACGACCTGGCAATGCTGAGTATAGGGTGGGATTGGTTGAGAATTGTAAATTGTCAGCTGCTGCAACCTGGTCAAGCGTTCAATTCTAAGGTCTGTTGCCAACAGTTAAGCAACTTGCAACAAGCTCTTCACAAAAAAAGCGAGATTTGATCAATGAAAAAGTTGTTATGTGTCACCATGGCAACCCCAGAGCACATACATCTACGACGACTAGGCTAGACTAGAAAAAATAATTGACCAACGGAAGAGCCACTGAAAATAATTTCGCTAAATTCTTCGAGAATAAACCAGAAATGTTTTATACTAATGGAATTTTGAAACCACTCGAAAAATGGCGGTACTTGTTAGAAATAATGGTCATTTTGTACTTCATTAAAATTGATTATAAATCAAAAAAAAAAATTTTATCAAAAATATACAAAAAAAAAAAAAAATCGGAGACTATTTATATAGGGTTTATTAGGTCCGAAGAGTTATAGGAATACTTAGACAGACATGATTACAGCTCGATTTGTCGGAGTTCTATTAAACCTGAGTCGAGAAGTGAGCGCACATATAACAGGTAAATTGAAAAGTCCCTGACCATAGTGAAACACATTTTTTTTGTGACAAAACTCATTTTTTTTTAGTCGATATAGTTGCCTTCAAAGGTGGTACACTGATTTTAGCGACCCTCCAACTTTTCGATAGCATGTTTGTATTACAATTTGTACTTTTCTTCAAAATAAGTCTCTGTTTCGACGATCTTCGAGCGACGAAAATTTCTTCCCAGCGAACATTCTGAGACTTAAGAACAGAAAATATTCATTTGGGGTCAAATCTGGAGAATACGGTGAGTGCGGTAGCAATTCAAAGCCCAATTCATGGGCTTTCCCATCGATTTCACCCTGCGATTTCACTAACTGTTTCATTTTTCCACGGTTTGGAGCGGATTCATCGTGTGCAGTCCACTCAGATGACTAACGATTGGATTTCGGAGTGCATCTCACTCCGGAGGCTTGTTTCATCCATTGTCACATATCGACGTAAAAACTCAGGTTTATTACTCTCGAACAACTCCAAACACTGCTCCGAATCATCAACTCGTCGTTGATTTTGGTCAAAAGTGAGCTCGCGCTGCACCTACTTTGCACAGAGTTTTGTCATACCCAAATATTCTATAATTCTATCTAATTACATCTATGTGTCAGGCCGGCGACTTTTCAGTTGACCTGTTATCTATCGTATGGTGTATGCTCAATGAAATGTGGAGAGCAGTTGTTTGGCCACTACATAGGAGATGTTCATATGAGATGATCATTCAAGAATAATGCATATGAAGACATATAGCAAATTGAGTATTCATCTGTAGTGAAATGCGTTAGAAGGACTGCCCTCAATAAACACTGCAGAGTTAATGTAAAACCCCAGCCCTATGGCCACGTTTTGTACAAAATCTGGTCTGTAGTTTCGCGATTCTGAGCAGAAGTGAGTCGCGTGAGAGCTTAATCGGTTATTTGCATGAAGAAGAGACAAAGAAATTAAAAAATGATTATATTTGAAGAAATCAATCTTAAGACGAATGCCAAAAAACCCTTAGGAGCCTTTGTGGTCTGGCTATTTTCTTATTTCCATTGCTTTAGACTATGGCCTGCACTTTGGAAATGGAGTTTTCGGCGAAAATACCTTGAAACTCTTCAATAGCTCTCGAAAAACTGCAGATTTAATCATCTCACAAACTGACGGTCTTACTTAAGGCGCTACTGAGCGACAAACCTAGGCAACACTGTTAAAATGAGTCGTAAAGTTGTGAAGTAAAAGCTAATTGAAGCGAAAAAAAAAAGATCTAACTAAAGCTAATATATAACATTGCAGAATTTTTACAATGAACACATAAATAATCTCCTTCGCGCCTTAAAGCAACTCACTTCACACAACTCACAAAAAAAAAAAAAAAAAAAAATCAACGCAGATATCTAGAAAAAAAAAACTGTGCAATATGAAGACGCAAGCAGAAGCACAAAACAGATGCAAAAGAGCAGAAGAAAGACATAATGAATAAAAAAATATATAAAAAAAGGTTCACTCAAACAACAATTAAAAATGTAAGGATTTATGAAAGACCAAAATGCCAACTCAGCACTCGACAGAGATACGCAAACACAAATTTGTACGACTGCTGACAAGCCAAGTGTGTGTATGAATGCTAATGAAGCAACCACGTAGAAAAAAAGGATGAAGCTTAAAATGTGCTTGGGGTGGCGTATTGAAACAATTAAATTTGAGAATTAAGGTTAAATGTAAGCTCTTGTTCTTCTTAAATGTAAGTAATTTGGCTGGTTTGGAAGTTGAATGGAAATATGAAAGAAAAGTTAAAATATAACTGTTTCTAGTGTACGTTTAATTAAAAAAAAAAACATTAAAAAGATATGGCTTAAGAAAAAAAATAATTAATTTAATTCTTCGAAAATAAGTTTTAAAATAAACTATAGTTTAAAGATTACTTTTAAAGGGTGATCCAAATAGAGGTACTTTTTTCAATAGCCTTTTTTTTTGACAGATCACGCGTGAGTTGTGTCAAGCTGGCATGTTATTTTTGTGCAGGATTGTTTGGCATTTTATCATGGAAAGACTTACGCCTGAACAACGTTTACAAATCATTCCATTTTATTACGAAAATTCACGTTCTGTAAAGAATGTGTTTCGCGCGCTTCGCTCAACTTATGGTCAACATAATTGGCCTACTGAGCCTACTATTCGCAACACTTTCACTCATCTTGAGACCCAGCATTCATTATTGGATGATATTCGACCAAATAGACAACGTCCAGCATGCAGTGAAGAAAATATGGCGACCTTAGCTGAGAGTGTACACGAAAACCGAAGACCGTGGAGGGTCGATTCGGCGTCGTTCGCAACAATTCGGACTGACATAGGAAACGACTTGGAGTATTTTATGTCGAGATCTTAAATTTAAAGCGTACAAAATACAGCTTGTGCAAGAACTGGAGCCACTGGACCTTCGTAAGCGACATCGCTTCGCTCTATGGGCTCTAGAAAAGTTCCAAGAAGATCCGACATTTCAAGTCAAATTTTGTTCATCGATGAGGCCCATTTATGGCTCAATAGGTATGTATACGAGCGAAATTGCCGCATTTGGGACGAATAACCACCTGAAGAGATTCAAGAGCTGCCATTTCATCCAGAAAAAGCAACCGTTTGTTGTGGTTTGTGGGCCGGTGGAATCATCGGTTCATATTTCTTAAAAATTTATGCCGGTATGCACGTAACCGTCAATGTGGGGATGTGTAAAGTCGAAAGTCTATGCGGACAATCCCGCTCCGATTCAGGCCTTGCGGCAAAACATCACGCGTGTCATTCGCAAGTTTCCAGTCGAAATGCTCGAACGAGTCATCGAAAATTGGACTCAACCCATGGACCATCTGAGACGTAGCCGCGGCCAACATTTGAAAGAAATAATCTTCAAAAAATAAATGCCAAAGAATGTCCTTTCGAATCATAGCAAACATTCCCCATTAAATTTGAATTTCCTGTATTTTTTTCCTTTAAAAAATTAGTGAACCTCGAAATTGATCACCTGTTAGAACAAGGCAAAATAGTATCTTCTGAGTGGCACACAACCACATGTTTATCAGCTGCCTTTCAAGTAGCGAGGAAAACCAACCACCGTAGATAGATCACTCTTCACTACGACAATGCGAGCTCTCACACATCGACTGAAACACATGCATTTTTGAGCACTCAAATCATTGAGGTGATGAGGGATCCACTGTATAATTTTGACTTGGCACCGGATACTTTATTTTACTCCCGTAAGTAGAAAATAAACTGAGAGATCAATGTTTTTTGACACCTGAATAGGCAGTTAATGCGTACAAAACGCAAATTGTAAAGAAATCTCGAACAGAGTGAAAAAAGTGCTTCGACAATTGCTTCAAACGCTTGCCAAAGTGTATGGAACTTAATGTAAAATAATAATTTTGATGAAAAATAATTTATAAATCCTTAAGCCACATTTTTTTTTTCAAATTTTGGCTTATAATAACTGCACACTTTTTCAACGTTTCAAAGTTTTAAACCCAATTTTTTTTAACAAGATTGTGATTAACCATTTAAAGCTGGATATATCATAATCTTTGGCATCTCCCAAATATTGCACCAACTACGTCGTTCAAGATATGATTTTACTCTTGTCGTAACTTTGTACTCCATAAACTGTGATTTTGTGTTGCAAAGTATTCGAAATATGAGTGGCTATGTGAAATGTCTGTCATATGTAGAGTGGTTAAACGTCAAATTGTCTGGCTTTCAAGTTAGCAAATGTGGTGATAAGCAAAAACGCAATAAGGTTGCTCATAGTAAACGCTAAGTGAATATCAATAAAAAAAAATTAAAAAAAAATAAAAGTTCTTCATCCACACGTACGTGCGTGAACATAGCCAAGAGTATACCACAAAATGAGATATTTGGCTCACGATAAGCCATTGAAAATAACAACAAAACACATGGAATACTATATATAATTAATCAATGTCAACTATTTCTTGCAATACATACATACACATCTTTCTAAGCCTAAATATAAATATGGAATTCTTCATACTTCTTTTAGCACATATCTTGGGACGTTATGAAACGCTAGATAATATAGAAATAAATTTAATTAAAACACCTGACTATGTGACTTTTATATAATCTCTGAACCAGAATGATCATTTAGAAAAAACTCGTTCGATCCAGTTTAAAACAGTTAGTAGAATAGAACTGATAAATTTAATTAAAAAAAAGGGTTTTCCAACAGGGACGATATGATTTCTAAGTGTCGTTTTGGCCATTTTTAATTTGTCATGATCTGTCATTTTTTTTCATTGTATTCAGTACTGTTTAAAGTTTCATCATTGGACCACCATAAACGTGGTGAATTTGCTGATTTTGCCTTGGAACAACTTGAAAATGATAACGATTTTTTTTTAAAGAAAATCATCTTCTCCGATGAGGATCACCTTCATCTGAGTGGTTTAGGCAAATAAACAAAACTGTCAATTATATTCACCTAAATTGACAGTTTGGTGTGGTTTTTGGTCTGGTGAAATCATCGTTCCGTACCTCTTCCGAAATGAAGCTGGTAGCACCGTTACTGTCAATGGAGAGCGTTATAGATCGATGATAACCAACGTTTAATGGTCACAATTGGATGAAGTTGATCTTAACAACATCCAGCAGGTTCCAACAAGACGGGGCTACGTGTCACACAGCAAGTGCGACAACCGAATTATTGCGAGAACGGTTTGGAGATTCGATTATTTCATCGGATTGTGACAGTGAATGGCCTCCAAGAAGTTGTGATTTAACACCATTAGCCTACTTCATGTGGGATTACTTGAAGTGATTGCTCTTTAGCAATAAACCAGACTCTGTTCAAGCTTTAATAGTCAATATTGAACGTGCTATTCATGAAATTCGACTTCATTTAGTGGAAAAAGTGCTCAAAAATTGTGTTCATCGAATTCGTTCCAGCAAAAGAAGCCGTGGCGGCCATTTGAATGATGTTATATTCAGAACTTAATTGTATCGATTTTACTTCGCATTAAATAAAAAACATTTGAATTTACTTAAAATTAGTGTGCTCTTTTTTAAGAAATCGTAACACTCTTACTGGAAAACCCTATATATATATTTAAATTTTAAATTTAATCGGCACTACTTTTTATCCCACACTTTTTTTTTTTTTTTTTTTTTTTGTTGAGGTGATAGATAGTCCAAGCAAAAAAAATTACAACAATTCTATGGGTCAACGTTATCAGAATATTGACATTAAATCAAAATTCTCTCAAGAATTATCATTATTATATTTTTATTTTTTTGTTCTAACGCGTTCACAATTCGATAAGGTTTTTCTAAACTATTGGAAATATTAGACTTGCGCATCTTTTTGAGGTTGTTGAGGGTAATCGAAATTCCCTAAAAATCGATTTTTCTTTAATAATCGTAGAGTAAAGTGTAAATAATCTTTCAAAATGTAAAACGATCTCAATAAATAGTTTTTGATTTACTTGATAATTTAGAAAATACGTTTTTCTATGTTTCGAATTTTTGAGAGCCTTCAGAAATAAATCAGGTCAGTCGAATTTCGCTCCTTGAGTAAAAAAAAAAACTTAATGTTGTAGTGTTTAAATAAATAATTATATCTCCTGCATTTTTCACGAAATGCTAATCCTAAATAGCTCAGGTTAAGAAATACGCGTACTGCTCAGCAAAATTTCGATCTCTTAAGCTTCAGCTTTCTTAATATACTTAACAACACAATGCTATGAGCGTTTTCTTTTGCTACGGACCAGCAAAAGAACGCACAGCTGGCTTATTTTCTTCTATTTTATAATTAGCATTTACTTTCCAACACTGGACACTGGTGTTAGCTGTCAAAATATATACAATGTTTTTGTGAAATATTCAAGCTAAAAACCAAAAAAAGTATATATGTGTACTGAAGAATTGTTGATAAATAAATAAATTTACTTAGAAATATTAATAAATATGAACTGAGTGGCACATTCACAATAGTTCCATTTTTTTTACTTTGCCACAGTTCTAGTCAGGTCGGTCATAACTTAAGAGCTTTCAACTCAAACCATTTCAATTAACTGAAGTTGCTTATTTTTTGTTGTTGTTTTCCATGTTTTTCAACAACCTACCTAACGTTCTTTTGCAGATGGAGCGCAAAAGAAAACGATTTTCATTAAATGAAACAAAAGTAGGGATGACTTTATTAATTAATTTAAAATCATATTTTTTTTTTTTCGGAATATTAACTCGCATTCTTTGACATTGTTTAAACTAAGAGGACTGCTAGAAAAGTCAGTGACTTTTTTGGTTTTCCGCGTCGCTACTATAAATACAACACTGCTCCCGTCAACTGTTATCGATTAGTAGGTTGCTGTCAAATTTTGATCAAGATTTACGATTTAATGTGTATTTGACAGCAATTGAAAGCTGATGACCTCGTGAATTTTATCGAAAATGTAGAAAAGTGAATTTCGTGTGCTGATTCAATATTATCTTTTGGCGTAAAAAAAAAACATAAGCCAAGGGAAGACTTGATAAGATCTAATTGGCCTCTGCAACATCAAATTCAATGGCTAAGAAGTGGTGGGAACAGTACAAGTGGCGCGACGAAACGTTCAGATCAACGAGCGACGTCGTCACGCCAGAAATCGTCGATAGAATCTATGGAAGCACATTGGCAGATCGGAGGATAAAAGTGTGTGAGGTAGCTGAGGCTATAGGCATATCAACTGAGCGGGCTAATAATTTTTTTTACGAATATTTGCCCATGCAATAATCTATCCGCGTGATGGGTGCCGCCATTGCTCACACACGATTGCACTTATGCAATCGTGTAACAACTTCAAAGGAGTGTTTGACGATGTTCAACCGCCAGCCAATTAATTTTTGTGCTGTTTCGTTAACGTAAAAGAAACATAGATATACCACATCGCACCAGAGACCAAAAAAAAAAACAATCAGGACGAACGGTTACTTCAGGTGAGCTTGCTCGGCCTACTGGAGTATGGCCACAGCTCTTTGAGATGCACGAGTTGTCATTCACATCGATTACCCTGAAAAGGGTAAATGAAAATGGGTTCTGAATTGAAGCAGAAACGGCCGCTTTTGTCGAAAAATGAGCTGTTCGATCAGGATAATGCACGGATGCATATTCTCCAGATTTAGTCCACTGCGACTATTTATTGTCTCCAAATCTGAAGAAATGGCTGGGAGATAAGAGATTCGGATCGAATGGGTCGAATAATGAGGTCATCACAGAAACAAAGAGCTATTTTGAGGGTATTGAAAATATACTTAACTTGGAAGGAATAAAAAAATTGGATAAATGCTGGACCAAATATATACAGTCAGAAAGCCAGTTGCATGGGCAACGGTAGAAGGCAAACAGCGAGAACTTGTATATTTTCTACCGAAAGCCAGTTGCATGGGTAACGGTAGAAGGCGAACAGCGATAATTGGTCATAAACCATTTCAAAAATGGAAAATTTTAACGAAAGAAAATAACTGAGCGTCTCTTACATGAAAATCGTATACAATTGTACGAAAAATTAAAAACAAAAATCCCAGATTATTAGCTCCAAAATTAACAACAGAGGTTCAGGAGGAATTAAATAAACCATTTTGGGCTGAAACTGTTCCTTGTGTACTACGAACGCACGACTTCCATGGCCGAGTATCGCGAAAGAAGCCACTCATAAGACAAAAAAGAAATCTAAACCGAGCTGCCTTTGCCAGGGAGCTGGAAACCAAGGTGTTTGACTTCTGGAACTCAGTAGCTTTTGCTTATGAATCGAAATTCAACCTTTTTGGGTCAGATGGAATGGCTTAAGTGTGGCAGAAACCCAATACTGAGCTTCAGAGATGTAACATCAGGCCAACTGTTAAACATGGTGAAGGCAGTATTATGGTATGTATTCGGCGTTGAAAATTTGACCTTTGTTGAGGCTATTATGGATACAACGCTGTACCTTAATATACTAAAAGAAAATTAACACCAAAGTGCCAAGAAACCTAGGATGCGTCAAAATTTCCGGTATTACCAAGACAATCATCCTAAGCACAAATCGGCAATAGTGCAGAATATGTTAGGAAATCGAACACTTATTTATCGGGAAAAAAACTGTTTATTCAAAAAGCCACTGATTTATCTAACCACCCTTGTATCGAGTAAGGAAAGCTAAGTTTTGCGGAAACCAAGCACTAAATGCTCGGCAGATTTTTCTTTTAGACGACAGGTGCTCGGGCTTTCACAGACACAACAAAGTCCAGTTATATGGAAAGTAGGTTTGCTTGTGGACTTATATTAGTATTTTTTTGACCAAATTTGGCACTCACTGTATCTATTGAGTAGAACTCGATTTTCTAGACAAATTTCTTAAATATCTGATCCTAAGTCTGCCGATCGGTGAAAATATTTTACATAGAAGTTCTGTTGTATTGTAGGTAGATCTATTTCTGTATATGTGTCAGCCATATGCTTCAAAACTCACGTGCACTATACTGAGCTGTTTAAAATTTTTAAATAAAAAATGAAAATAAAAAATGCATTTTTTTGTGATCGATAAATGAAAAATGATTTTTCTTCGCATCTCTGAGAGCACATTTTGAGCGATGGAAGCATATTTACCGTTACTAAAAAAAATTTTTTTCTTCAAAACTTACTATTTCTGCACGAAAAATGACGTAAACTTTTAAGTATGAAGGTGAAAGCAGAAGTAGAATTTGAAAACATATCAAACTTTCTGCGTTGTGACATATATAGATTTTTTTGCTTGCACTTATAATAGATTAGTGAATTGACGAGCATAAATGCTATTATCTCACAGATCTAGAACTATTTCAGTACATACACATGTCCCATATCATCATACAAACTCGTGGCACACTCCAGAAAGTGTGTCTTGAAAAATTTTCCACATCGTCAAAATGACATTGTTAAATTTAAAATTGTTAAATTTGATTTAAGTACAGACCGTCATTACGTGTTTCAGTGAATTTCCCACGTCAATTGTGTTTTATAAAATTTCGAAAGTGTTTAAAGTATCTTTAAAGTACTCCTCAACAGTTGATGGAAATCGCTTGACGTCATTTTCTGTATGTTAATGTGTCGGCGTTTATTCAAATCTAAGATTAACAGTTGAACACTCAAAATTTCACTTTACGATTAATGTTTTTCTAGTATCGATATGATCCAATTCAAATTGGTATTACGTATTTAGAGCGGAGTAGTGAAATGGAGAGCGTGGTGAGAGAGCCTGCTTGCAGTGATGAGAGAATATACATGAGGAATTATCTAAATTTATTTTAATATAAGTTTTTTCTCAAGCATCTACAAATTGAATTTGAAAAAAAATTGTAAATTTTTATTTAATTTTTAATGTTTAAGTCAAAGACTTTTAACTAAGTAAGATAAATCTATACTGCACTGTTTCATAATGGCCCTAATGACTCAGCCGTAAGCTTTTTATAATTTTTCGAATAAAGAATATATAATACTTTTTTAATTAACTAAAAAAAATATTAATTATACAGGGTTATCCATTTTGTGATTTCCAAATAAGCGCAAAATACATATAAAATATTTTTTTTTCACGAAATTTCTTTTTTAATATAAAGTTTGAACCTTGTGAAAAACTCCATCATTCAAATAACCGTCTCGTGAATTTTTGCAAACTTCGATCCGTTTGAGATAATTTTCGATCACTTTTTGGCATATATTGGGCGGTTCACTCTGCCATAACTTAACAAATTTTGGTTTGCAAGCGGAGTTTTCAGGAAATACCTCAACAGTTTTGGCCATGAAAATTCAGCTTCTTGTCAAATATGACCAGAGTGTGAAGAGGATGCTGTGCACATAATGTTTCGATATCCGAGGTACCGTTCAGACACCACCAGGGCTGTGAATGAAAGCAATTAATTAACTTATATGTTGGTTTACCCTGAAAATTGTTTTAAGTTTAAGTTTAAGTTTAAGACAAGCGGAAATTTTAAGGCACCGGGACCTTTAATAAAGAACTTGCAATGTGGTGCCCATCGCGAAATATGGGAAATCGGGTAAAAGGAAAAGCTAGCGTGGATTGGAAACTCGTCCTTTCCGACCACGCTCAAAGCCTATCAGTAGAGCGGCGCAGAAACAAGGTCTTTCCACCTGCCCTACCTTAATTTGGTACACTCTTGATAACGGGAATATGGAGCGGAAACAAGGCTTTTCCGACCGCAGTAGAATGTCGTGGACTCGAGACTAGACTCCAGCTATTCAGTTATTTGGTATATCAGAGCTTATTGTAAGTGTAACGCGTAATAGACAATATGCTTACCAGCCTTGCGAGGTAATACTTTATTGGTAGTTCCGCGGGGAGGGTGGTAGTGAGTGGAGAGCTGTTTAGTACGTAGGCGCAGCTGTGAGGTTGCAAGTTGTGCATACTGCTATGTCGGTGTTGCAGTACTCATGAGACTTTTCATGGGCGTCATCTCAAAAAAAAAAAAAAAAAAAAAAAAGTGCTCAAGAGTTAGAGGTTTATCCGCATAATCACGGTTTTTCACGTAGCCCCACAAAAAAATTCCAATCGACGTAACAACGGCGTTGTGAATGGTTAGCTGGCTTCAGTTGTTGTGTGAGCTGGACTTTACATGGATGAAGGTGTAAGTCCAAGTGCAAAATACGCCATAATATGCAATAAGAAAGTCTCATCCCTTGAGAACGTCGAGAAATAGGCACATTCGGGTCTTCGGACAAAACGACGATGCACAGGCCTTACAAATCTATTCTATCTGCGACCGACCCAGTCTCTTAAAATTTCCTTAAAATTTAACCAATTGCTTGAGTAGTTGGATGATTATGTGTACCCCTTTTAAAGCACGAAACGTGGCCACGGTTGAATCATCATTTTTGTTTTCAGTAGGTTTCAACAATTTTTAGGCGTTGTGCGATTGTTTAGCGATCCATTTTCATGAATGCCTGACTTTTAACTAAAGCAAAACATGTTTGGTGTGACAGTTAAGTTTGACAGATGTCAAAATACTGCGCTGCACTTTCGAAACCACTAAATGGACAACCTATTTATTTTTAGATTTATAATTTTTAAAATCATAATTTTTTTTTTTTTCAGAATGACTCGATATATCCTCAAATAGTTATTTTATCACCGATTTTATGGTGTTGGTCCACGCACTGTTAGATTATGGAAAGAGCTTTACGAGGATTACCCTCACGGTTTGTGGTTATTCAAAGATGAAACCAGAACCAGAACACACACACAATTTCATCTTTATCCGCTATTCGACACAACAATTCCTTTATTTCTTACAGCAAAATAGCAGAGGCTTGGGATTGATACTATTTAAACTGAACTGAGCGAAGAGCAATGAATGTACATACATATGAATAAAATCTAATTAGGGTGCTGGAGTTAAAAGCGTTATGAGCTTAAATCCACCATAAACAGCTTTAAATTAAAAATTAGACGATATCCTCGTAAGGATATATTTCAATAGTTCTTTACAGTTGAGGGTATCCTCCTATTGTTAATGAAGAAGAAAATTGGGTAGTCGAAGAAGATTTAATTTCAATTTACGTCGACAAGGCCAAAATGGACTGCTACGGAAGCATACAAAATGCAACCAAATAAGCAAAATCCTTCATAATAATATTTTTTTAAACATCTCATGACCTGGTAATTCGAAATACTACATTGCAAAATCTTATAGGGCCTAAAACTTAATTCTGGCGGTTCTTTTTCATAATTTGAGAAAAACATGTACAATAGTATTACTTAAAGCATTGCCCATCTGAAGCTATAACATTCCATTTCTTATTATTCTTGGAGTTTGTGGATTCCATCCACAAGAAAACTGTCCCGGCTTGGCTGGCAGCAATGAAGTAAGCCAATTTTAGATACCCTGTTCTGTTCGACATCGACCGGAACAAATGGTATTTAGCACTGGAAATGTCTGAGCTATAAAGAGGTTGAGACAAAACTGCCCAGCTGCAGTTATCGAAATAGGTTTTGACCGGCGTTTCAAAATGGAACCGAGCATTGCCTCGTGTTTGGTGGCATATTCCGGGTGTTTTTTCAAGAATCGCTTGATTCAAATCTAAATGGTTTAACCCGGTTTTAAAAGCTCATAATACAACACGCTCTTCTGATCCCACCAAATACTCAGCATTACCAGTGCGCTGCGGATCTGCGGCTTTGCCGTTGATTTGACTGGTTGGTGCGGCTTCACGTATGACTTTTTGCACTTGGGTTTGTCGTAATGAATTCATTTTTCATCAACAGTTACAATGACATGACTTTCGGGACTGGATTTCTTCATATAATAAAGTAATGAGGAAGAATTCCCTAAAAAAATAATATTTCAGTTCACGCTTCAAATTATTGGCATACACTCTCTCTCTCTCTCTTGCTCCCTCTCTGTCCTCCTATCGTTTGCAAGATGAGAAGTCCAATGTAAAAGATTTCGTGACCCACAAATCATAACTGAAATAAGTCGCCTTAATCAACGCCACTTCAGACTAAATCGATAAAGTCAGTCATTTGAAGACTCGTTATTATATCCAAATTAACGAAAATTAGAATGTTAAAAATGATTAAAAATATTGATTAATAGACACTTTTCGTAGTCAGTGCGGGTTGAATAGCGCACTGATAAGGAGCTCTGCACTCATGATAACATCGCGCTCTGCGCCTATAAAAGCGCTGAGCTGAATTTGTATGGCACAGTCATATATCATCGCTGCATGTTATATGATATTTTGAAATTAAAAATCAAGGTAAGATTTTTGAGTATTTCTAACCTCATGTATATATTTACAAAATATAATTTTCTTGCAGCAAAATGTTTAAGCTTCTCGTTTTTCTGACCGTTTGCGCCGCCGTGGTCTCGGCTGGTTTGGTGCGTGTGCCCATCCACAAGAACCCCAACTACCGCAGAACCGCTGCATCGATCAAGAAAGAACTCACGCATTTGCGCACTAAGTACAATGTGCCCAGCGCACGCGCCGCTACCGAGGAATTGGACAATACCTTGGACATGTCATACTATGGCATTATCACCATCGGTACACCACCACAGGAATTCTTGGTACTCTTCGATACCGGTTCCTCTAACTTGTGGATACCATCAGCCACCTGCCCATCTAGTGACTTGGCTTGCCAACTCCACGACCAATACAACTCAAGCGCTTCGAGCACTTATGTGGCCAATGGTACTCCTTTCGCCATCCAATATGGTACGGGCAGTTTGACTGGTTTCTTGTCTCAGGATACCGTCAATGTTGCTGGACTCCAAATCCAAAATCAAGTGTTCGCTGAAGCTATGAATGAGCCTGGCACCAGCTTTGTTTACTCGAACTTTGATGGCATTATGGGTATGGCTTTCCAACAGATCGCAACCGATGATGTAGTGCCACCATTCTACAACATGTGGTCTCAAGGTTTGATCGACAACGATGCCTTCTCCTTCTATTTGGCTCGTGATGGTTCCTCCAACGAGGGTGGTCAAATGATCTTGGGTGGCTCAGATCCCAGCTTGTACCAAGGCAGTCTCACCTATACACCAATCTCCCAACAAGGCTACTGGCAATTCAGCTTGGGCGGCGCTACTATGGGTGGCCAGGTTTTGTGCGGTGAAGGTTGCCAAGCTATCGCCGATACCGGCACCTCCCTCATTGTTGCCCCATACTTTGCCTACCTCAACTACCTCAACATCGTCAATCCCGATAGTGATGGTCTCGTCGATTGCTCACTCATTGAAAGCTTGCCCGATATCGAGTTCATCATTGGTGGTAACTTCTTCGCCGTGCCAGCTTCCCAATACATTCTCAACGAGGACGGTCAGTGCACATCTGCCATTAGCTACATGGGTACACCTTTCTGGGTTTTGGGTGATATCTTCATTGGTCTTTACTACACCGAATTCGATATGGGCAACAACCGTATTGGTTTTGCTCCAGTCGCTTAAGTTTCCGAGAGAATTTTGGAAAAGCGAACTTCGTAGTTAACAGGAAAATGTAAAAAGTTTTGTAAAAAGTAATGCCGATTCAAGTTTATAATTTTTTATTTTTTAGTTGGAAATAAATTTTGAAAATATTAAAAAAAAACAAAGTATTTTATGTTTGCATGAGGAAATTATGCTAAGGCGAAGTCAAAGTAGGGGTCAAGAAAAAAAGGCAGATTAAGGATTCGCTTATTCCTACTCTCCACCTGATAAGGCAGTTCTTATTTTAGGGGATAAGAGGTGATTTTCGTTCGGTGTATTAAATTTTTTTTTTCGAATAAATTTTAACAACCTTCGATGTGGATTAATTAACCTAGCAACATTGTGCATTGATGAACTTAATTCCATTTTTGACGATTAAGCTCCATCAGGACCAGTGTTTCTCGATGGTATAGTGAATTCAATAGAGGTCGTAGATTACTTGAAGACGAATTTCGTTAAGTTCGTCCAAAAAGAGTTATTGTTCCTGAAGCTATTGATATTGTGCGCATATGAATATTAAGAGATATATCGTGAGATTGAGACAACTATGAGCATTAGTGGGACCAGCATATATTCAATATTACATGATTGGTTTCCTGTTTCAGTGGAAACACTGGATATGTCGGAACCATACCACTAGGGCAACACAGAAAAGTAAATTCTGAGTGGTAAACAAACATTTGATTGCCTCTTGTCCTTCAAGTAATCAGGAAAACCAACCGCCGTAGATGATCACTCTTCACTATGACAATGCGAGCTCCCACACATCGAATGAAATAATTGCATTTTTGAGCACTCAACCCATCGATTTGATAAGTTATCCATCGGAAAGTGTTCAGAACGTATGTTTTCGAAATAACTCAATCAGAGTGGTGCTTGGACAATTAGTTGCAAAGCATGCAGAAATATATGAAGGGTGAACCAAGTACAGGCACTTTTTTCAATAGCCTTTTTATGACAGTTCACGCGTGACTCGTGTCAAGCTGTCATGGTTTTTTTTTTGGCATTTCATCATGGAAAGATTTACGCCTGTACAACGTTTACAAATCATTCAACTTTATTACGAAAATTCACGTTCTGTAAAGAGTGTGCTTCGCGCGCTTCGCTCAAGTTATGGTCAACATAATCGGCCTACTGAGCGTACTATTCGCAACACCAACACCCATTTTGAGATTCAGCATTCATTACTGGATAATATTCGACCGAATAGACCACGTCCAGTACGCAGTGAAGAAAATATAGCGGCCGAAGCTGAGAGTGTACACGAATACACGAAGACCGTGGAGAGTCGATTCGGCGCCGTTCGCAGCAACTCGGACTGACGTATGGAACGACTTGGCGCATTTTACGTCGAGATCTTAAATTGAAAGCGTACAAAATACATCTTTTGCAATAAGTGAAACCGCTCGACCTTCCCAAGCGACATCGCTTCGCTCTATGGGCTCTTGAAAAGTTCCAAGAAAATCCGACGTTTTCGAGTCAAATTTTGTTCAGCGATGAGGCCCATTTCTGGCTCAATGGATATATAAACAAGCCAAACTGCCACATTAAGGATGAAGAGCAACCTGGAAAGATTCAAGAGCTGCCATTTGATCCAGAAAAAAAAGCGGTTTGGTGTAGATTGAGGGCCGGTGGATGCCGTTGAGAAGGTAACCGTCAATGGCGACCGATATCGCCCCATTACAACTGACTATTTGATGCCTTAAATTGGAGCTCTGATCTCCGCGACAGTTGATTTCAACAAGACGGCGCCAATTACCACACATCGTATCAATCAATGGATTTATTGAGATAACACTTCGGTGAACAGAAAATTTCACGTATTGGGCCGGTCGGTTTTCCACCAAGATCGTGTGATATACACACAATTAGACCGCGGCCAACATTTGAAAGAGATAATCTTCAAAAAGGAAATGCCAAAGAATGTTCTTTCGAATGATAATAAACATCCGCCATTAAATTTGAATTTTCTGTGTTTTTTTTTCTTTAAAAAGTAGGGAACCCCAAAATGGATCACCCTTTAAATATTAATGAAGAATATTTTCAAAAATTATAAAAGGACTTGCGATAATAAATATAGATTTTTGTACCCTAATCACGAAATATATAATGCAACCCTGATACCAATAAAAAAAAAATTAAATTAAAAAATTTAGATTAAAAAATTAAATAATTTTGAAAAGTTTTAAATAATTTTTGGTTACACAGCAATAGTAAAAAAATTACATTCCATAATGCCACACTGTAACGACAATTTGAATACTTTGCATTATTGTAGTAAGCCCACAAACATAACAACAACAGCGATGTATTGTGTGAATTGTTCACAAAAAATCGATTGAAAAACAATAGAAAACAAAATTTCAAAGCCGTAAAATCAACTTAGAATATAAATTTAATACCAGACATATGAATGTGTGTGTGAAGTATTTAAAATTATTGTTGCCAACAAAAACCTCTAATACTTATGAACAAACATATTATGGTATGATGTATCGGCGGCACCAGTAGCAGCAACGGTATAAGAAACAGCACTGTGGGGGGGGGGGGGGGGGATTCGGAGAATTTCAAATATTTTTAAATTCATGGTGGAAAAAAGCTTTTGAATTTCAAGAAAGTGTATATATAACAGGACATTTGAAAAGTCCCCGGCCTACCATAGTAAAACACATTTTTTTTTTTTTGACAAAATTCATTTTTTTATGCGATCAACATAGTTTCCTTCTTGGGTGACACACTGATTAAAGCGACCCTGCAACTTTTCGATACCATTTTTGTAGTGCGATTTTTCCTTTCACTTTAAAATAGGCCTTAGTTTCGGTGATCATCTCTTTATTCGACCGAAATTTCTTACCAGCGAGCATTATTTTGAGATCTGAGGGCTAGATCTGAAGGATACGGTGGATGTGGAAGCAATTCGAAGCCCAATACATTACTTATTGTCATCGATTTCACTGTCCTGTGACGCGGTGCATTATCTTGGTAAAACAGCACTTTCTTTTTCTTCAAATGCGGCTGTTTTTCAGTTATTTCGTCCTTCAAATGGTTCAATAACTCTATGTTATAATCGCTGTTGATTGCCGTTCCTTTCTCAAGGTAGTCAATGAAGACTATTCCATGCACATTCCAAAATACAGACACCATAAACTTGGCAGCCGACTGTTGCGTTTAGCCACGCTTTGGAGCGGATTCATCGTGTGCAATCCACTCGGATGACTGTCGATTGGACTTCGAAGTGAAATGATGAGCTCCAAACACTGCTCCGATTCATCAACTCATCGTTATTTTTGGTCAAAAGTGAACTCACGCGGCACTCACTTTGCACAGAGCTTTCTCATACCCATATATTCCCCAATGATATGATGTACATGTTCAGGTGATATCTTCAGAGTACCTGCTATTTCATTCAATTTCGATTTGCGGCCATTAAAAATCATTTTGTGGATTTTTTTGATGTTTTCGCCGGTAACAAACTCTTTTTGGCGTCCACTGGGTTCACCATCTGCGGCACTCATTACAACACGTCTGAACTTAGCATACCAATCTTTGGTGGTTAATTTTCCTGAGACAGTGTCCAAAAACCCGTAGTCATACCAAGTTTTTGATTCAACTGTATTTTTGCCCTTCAAACTGCAATATTTTATCAACACGAGAAATTCATTTTTATTCATTTTTTTTTTTCACAAAAACAAAAGTTGCTTCATCCAAAATGTTATAATTCACAAACACGCGTCTTTTGGAGGTTAGGGATAACTTCAAATCTATATAGACTTAATTCTACTAGAGCCAGCTATGTGTCTGGTCGGGTACTTTCCAATTGACCTGTTAAGTATATTATTATTATTATTGTTATATATATAAGTATTTACATACATTTATATGTACCAGCAAATATGTTTTTTTTTTCTGACATTTTTCTTTAATACCCTTCGAAAACAATGAAGCATTCAATGAAAGTAATTCTGCGTATTTCATTTTCATTATTTATTGCTTTTTATTCAATAGTGATTATTTATATACATACATATATGTGTGTGTGTGCATATGCAGGCATTCATTTTGTTTGTATTGTATGTGTAAGTAACAGTGTAATAAATGTTCCATTAAAGTAATTGAATTGAATGGAAAAGTCAATCGAATTGAACGATGTGCGGCAATTTTATAATAAACAAACACAACATATATTAAGATGGCTTTAAATGTAGCCGCACTGTAGGGAAAACGCGAATTAGTAGGAAAAAATTCTAGTTCTAAACTAGTACTTAAATGATGGTACTATACTAGTTCACCATATACCCGACTAATACTAGTATTTACAAGCCAAAGGTAAACTATTTTAATATATACTAGAATTACACTAATATTTTTCGGTCAGATGCTGAACTAGTGTATGAAAAAAAAAGGTTCATGAACTGGTATTTCGCGTATAAATTTATACCAGTTCATGGATTCATTACTTCACTATTAGATATATTAATTTAAAATCTACATAAATGCAAAAAAAAAAATCCATTTATTTATTTCATTTAACGCTTAGAACAATTAAGTAGTGGAATTCTGTAGCTTCGAACTCGTTAAAATGATATTTTTATTAGCATGCTGATGTCTGCTATGATATGAAATAACTAGCTCGCCACTTGTAGGCATGAACTAGTCTAAGATACTAATCTTAACTAGTATAAATGAACTAGGCTTTGACTGATACACACAAACTGGTATTTAACTAACTAATCCATTTCGAGATTCCCTACTTCTTTAAAGAAAAAAACACAGAAAATTCAAATTTAATGGGAAATGTTTATTATCATTCGAAAGAAGATTCTTTTGCATTTATTTTTCGAAGATTAGCTCTTTCAAATGTTGGCGGCGGCTACGTCTCAGTTGGTCCATCCGTTAAGTGCAATTTTAGAGGGCTCGTTCGAGCATTTCGACTGATAATTGGCGAATGACATGAGTGATGTTTTGCTCCAAGGCCTGAATCGAAGCGAGATTGTCCGCATAGTCCTTAGATTTTACAAGAAAAAGTCTAACGGTGTGATATCACTGGTGGCCAATCGACCGACCCAAAACGTGAAATCATCTGCTCACCGAAGTGTTCTCTCAACAAATCCATTGATTGATGCGATAAGTGGAAAGTGGCGACGTCTTGCTGAAACCGAATGTCGCGGAGATCACGAACTTCAATTTCAGGCATCGAATAGTTGGTTATCATAACGCGATAACGATCGCTATTGACGCTTACGTTCTCACTGGCATCATTTTTGAAGTAACATGGATCGATGATTCCACCGGCCCACAAACCACACCAAACCGTTATTTTTTTTAGATGAGATGGCAGCTCTTCAATCTCTTTAGGTTGCTTTTCATCCAAAATATGACAATTTTGCTTGTTTACATAGTTATTGAGGCAAAAGTGGACCTCAACGCTGAAAATTTGGCTCGAAACGTCGGATCTCCTTGGAACTTGTCAAGAGCCCATAGAGCGAAGCGATGTCGCTTGTGAAGGTCGAGCGGCTTCAGTTCTTGCACAAGCTGTATTTTGTACGCTTTCAATTTAAGAGCTCGACGTAAACGGCGTCAAGTCGTTCCATAGGTCAATCTGAGTTGCTGCGAATGGCGCCGAATCGACTTTCCACGGTCTTCGTGTACACTCTCAGCTACGGTCGCTATATTTACTTCACTACGTGCTGGACGTGGTGTATTCGATAGAATATTATCCAATAATGAATAATGGATCTCAAGATGGGTGATGGTGTTGCGGATAGTTCGCTGGGTAGGCCGATTATATTGACCATAAGTTGAGTGAAGCGCGTTAAACACATTCTTTACAGAAAGTGAATTTTCGTAATAAAGTTGAATCATTTGTAAACGTTGTTCAGGCGTTAATCTTTCCATGATGAAATGTCAAAAAATACTGAAGAAAAATGACATGACAGCTGGACACGACTCACGTGTGATCTGTCAAGAAAAGGCTATTGAAAAAAGTACCTCTAATTGGATCACCTTTTGGTATGAAGGTGTAGCAAAATCGAACAGTTGACATTTCGCAGGAGATATCTGTGTTAAAAGCACCAGTTGCTAATATAGAAAAAAGGGTGGAAGATGGAACTAGTGGTTGAAAAAATGCAAATCAATTTCATTCTGCTAGTTAGCCAGGAGTATTTTCCCTTGCCGGGTATACTCCTGTATACATCCTATATAAGTGTATGTCAATTTACAAACAGAATGTGAACCATTGCCAAGCCTATCATAAACAAATATAATACAGAAAATACAATATAATGGCATAAATAATAATATGCATATATGTATATATATATATATATATATATATACATGTACTTATACATATAACCATAAATATCTGCACTCATACGTTTTTAAGTATAATTTTTTTCTTACTGAATGTTAAATTTATCGTGGTGATTATGTTGAGCCATAAGCGCTTGTAGTTTCAAGCAAATAAACATATTGAAAACTCATGTAGAAATTACTGTTATATATCATACGTTCAGGCAAAACGAGAGCAAAACAAATAATCGATTTGAATAAATGTGGATTGTAAATATTGTCTACATCAACATTTTCAGAAGCCAAATTTTACCAATCCTTCACAGCTTACATATGGGCAATCGTAGAGTGCACAGCGAAGAGAAATAAAACTGCCAACCACGCAAGAGCTGAAGATTCCTACGCACAACCGCAGAATATTCGCCTTCTCACTTTAGCTCGCCTCCAAGTGGATGTTTGTTGGCTATCCAGAGGATACTTGGCCCAATACCGGCAGTCGTGAGCTGCTTGAGCCATATGTAAAAGAATCGTTTCTGGACAATCCCAGGCGAAAGACAGTCAGAAACTTTCCACACTTGCATGAACTTCTACACACGGCCCGAAATATCTCTCGTATCGCATTCGTGAATTGGTTTTCACGTCACTGTTGACAGTCATAACTTCGAAGTCGTAGATAATTTCGTCTATGTGGGAACCAGCATTAACAGCACCAACAATGTCAGCTTTGAAATCCTACGCAAAACCACTCTTGCCAACGGGTGCTACTTTGGACTGAGTAGGGAATTGAAAATTAAAGTCCTTTCTCGACAAACCAAAACCAAACTCTACAAGCCACTCATCATTACCGTCCTGACAAATGGTGCTGCAGCCTAGACGATGTCGACAGCCAATGAGTCGGCTTTAGGAGTTTTCGAGAAAAGAGTTTTGCGTAAGATTTATGGTCCTTTGCACGTTGGCAACGACGAATACCGTAGAAGGTGGAACAATGAGCTGTAAAAGCTATACGACGACACTGACTGGCTGGCTAGGTCACGTCGTCCGAATTAATGAAAGCGCTCTGGCTTTGAAAGTATTCGATTTAGTATCCGCTAGCGGAAGCAGAGGAAGAGGAAGACCTCCACTCCGTTGGAAGAATCAGATGGAGAGCGACCTGGTATCACCTGGTATTTCCAACTGGCGTCAAACAGCAAATAGAAGAAACGATCGAATCGCGTAAGCGGTGTCTACGACAAATAAGAAGAAGAAGAAGAAGAAGAAGAAGAAGAAGAAGAAGAAGAAGGTTATGAATCTGCAGTCAGATTTTCAAATTTCAAAATAATGGATCCAATACATGCGTCATATGAAGGCATCCAGCCGTTTATCCAGGGACTTAGTCACCGCGATGAGGTGCAAGGGTAAAAAATAAGCAGAAAATTCTTTTTCCTGAAAATTTTGAGATGAGATGTTGGCGTATCAAGACAAATATTACTGCAGCATGTCACCATCAGTGGCGGTTGGACTTGATTCAAAAGTTGCAGACAATATACTCTACCTCACTCAAGGAAAAGACGGCCGCAATAGCCAAGTGGTTAGCGGACAACATTCAAAATTGTAGAAAATTAATTTTTCTAATGGCGTTCGTCCCACGACAAGGAATTTCAAGCTCTCCGAGTGTATTTCTGATATGAAATAAAAAGTTCTTCATTAAAATTCATCGTCCGTTCGGAGGTTGCTTAGAATAAACTGTAGGTCCCTCCATTTTGTTGGCAACAGCATTAAGACGCAAAACCTCAAACTGTTCTCACTCCGCCTATACCCGAAAATTTCATCACTTCCCTACGCACTAACATATTCTGGGATATTCTGGGATATACTGGGATACTTCTCGATTCGGTTTCGGAAATTAAGGAGCTACGTGTTTATTTCGATACAAAATTGAGTTTCTTTAATCACATTAATTATACTGTTTCGAAATCTTACGCAATGCTCTATGTTTTATTCGCCGTAATAGTAATCCATTTTCAGATCCCTACACACTGAAGATTTTTTATGTTTCTCTGGTAAGAATAAGGCTCGACTATGCTTCATTCATCTGATGATCGTACCATTCTCCACATATGAGATGCTTAGAACGGGTACAGAAATTTTTCATAAAATTTGCCTTACGTTCCTTTTATGAGTTATGTTGTCTGCTTTTGAGTACTCAATCTATTAAATCTCTCTCTCTCTCTCTCTCTCTCTTTTTCCTCGCTGCCTCTTTTGTGTTGAATATTGAAAACGGATCAGTCAACTGTCCTTATACTTTAATGTTTCTAGCCGAAACCTTAGACATACAACTCCCTTTTATATTGGGCTTATAAAATGTAATTATGCTAAGAATGCCTCATTAAGAAGAAAGCTTAGGGAATTAAATGGCATTTTGAATCTTGTTTTGCCTCTATCCTTCTATCGTACTATATTAATTATTAATTAACTTTAATCAGCCTTAAGTCTTCTTTCCTCGAAGTTGGTAAAAATTAATTTTTCATTTGACTCAAATAAATAAATAAATAAAAAATTTTGAGCTAAAATATTTTAATTTAAATTTACAAATATAAAGCGGGTTTTTTATAGAGGTATAGAACTTTAAGTTGGCATTACTTTTCAAGATGGCGACCGATTTAACAGCTGTCAAGTGATTTATTCTCAATTTGGTTTGGCAATTCATCATGAATAGACTAACGCCTGAACAACGCTTGCAAATAGTGCAATTTTATTTCGAAAATAATGGTTCTGTGCGGAAAACGTATCGCTCACTACGTCCATTTTATCGTCGACTAAATCGTCCATCAGAGCAGTTAATTCGATTAACCATGGAACGTTTTCGCACCACGTTTACTCTTATTGATAACTCGCATCCACAGAGACGCCGTACGTTGCGTACAGAAGAAGCTATTGCTGCTGTAGAGCGTAGCATTGAGGAAGACCGGAATGAGTCCATCCGCCATCGAGCACAGGAATTGGATCTGTGTCCATCCACTTTATGGAAGATTTTGCGGAAGGATCTTGGTTTGCGTGCTTACAAAATCCAACTCGTGCAAGAATTGAAGCCAAACGATCATCAAGTAGGGCGTAGATTCGTCGATTGGGCCCAAAACGAGATTACCGTTGTTCCCGATTTTCATAAGCGAATTTTGTTTAGCGATGAAGCGCACTTCTGGTTGAATGGCTACGTCAACAAACAAAACTGCCGCATTTGGAGTGAAGGTAATCCTCAAGTGTATGTTGAAACACCGTTATATCCAGAAAAACTGACTGTTTGGTGCGCTTCATGGGCTGGTGGAATCATTGGTCCGTACTTTTTCAAAAACGATGGTGGCCAGAACGTTAGAGTCAATGGTGATCGGTATAGAGCCATGATTACTAACTTTTTCATTCCTGAATTGAATAACCATGATGTCCACGAGATGTGGTTTCAACATCAACAAGTTGGACGGCGCAACATGTCACACAGCTCGTGCCACAATAGATTTATTGAAAGACACGTTTGGTGACCGCCTAATTTCACGTTTTGGACCTGTGAATTGGCCTCCAAGATCTTGTGATTTAACACCGCTAGACTACTTTCCGTGGGGCTATGTAAAGTCATTAGTCTATGCGGATAAGCCACAAACGCTTGACCATTTGGAAGACAACATTCGCCGTGTTATTGCCGATATACGGCCACAAATGTTGGAAAAGTCATCGAAAATTGGACGTCCAGATTGGACTACATCCGCGCCAGCCGTGGCGGTCATATGCCAGAAATCATATCTAAAATGTAATGCCACAAGATTACCTTTCGGATAAATAAAATTTATGTCAATCGAATAATCCATCGTTGTTTTATTGCAACTTAAAGTTCTATACCTCTATAAAAAACACCCTTTACATATTTTTTTAAGCAAGCAAGTATGTGTTAGGTGAACAATTAATCACCTTCAATATATGCATTCAACAGATTTCAAATCATTCGTATAATAATCACTCATATATTAATCATCCACTTACCACAATTGATTGCAAACGAAACCGCAAAAGCTGCTCAGAACATCAAAGCAGACAAATCTGTGAGCAATCATTAATCATGATCATAGTGAAATTCACAAGCTGTCTGTCTCCTGCTGTCTCGTCACCAAACATCATCGCCAATAGAGCTGTAATGATGGATAAAATAATTAATTAGAAATGCGAAAAAGTAAAATTCAAAACCTTATTGACAATTAATTAATATAACAAAAAATATTTATGAATTAATTACTCATTGTAAGATTTTCTCCTTTATTTATGATTAATATTTTTGGGATTTTGCTAAATTTTCCTGAAAAAAAAAATTATGCTAAGAATATTAATAAATACATAAAAAATGTATAATAATTAGCAAAAAAAATATTATTTAACTATAAATAGCTGTAATAAAATGATGATACGATACGCCTTTCCGGATCGAAAGCCTCGTATATAGCTAAGCATGCATGCTAGTTCAAAACAGATCTGCACTCGCCGGATTAGAGTAATTCTTATCTTTGCCTTGTGCAAATAAGAAAAAAAAAAAAGCTGACGGACGGAATATTGAAAACCGGAAATGCTGTCGATCGAACGAGAAAAGCCATAAGACCGCTTCTCTTCAATCCCCTACTCAAACATATGAGGGAGATACTTTTATCTAACATCTCCAATCCCACTCAATACCAAACGAAAAACTAAATCATCTCACAATGATTTAAATAAATATTCAAATTTTGCATTTTGTTGTTTAATTACATACATTTCTATTAATAGAGAATATATATATATACATATTTTTTCAACGGTAGCATCATCTTCATAAGGCAAAGTTAAATGAGTTTAGGAAATATCTTCCTATAAGTGGAAAGTAAACAAAGCAACAACAACAACAACAAAAGCAGAAACAAAAATTTTGTTTGTTTTAATTCAACATAGTTTCCTGCAAGGGTGATACACTGATTATAGCGACCCTCCAACTTTTCCATAACATTTTTGTAGTACTTTTTGTCTTTTGCTACAAAATAGATCTCAATTTCGACGAACACCTCTTCATTCGACGAAAATGTCTTCCCAGCGAGCATTCTTTTCAGATCTGAGAACATAAACTAGTTGCTAGAGGGCCAAGCCTAGTCAATACGGTTAACGGGGAAGCAATGCGAAACCCAATTCATGGATTTTTGCCATCGATTTCAATGACTTGTTACACAGTGCAATGTCTTGGTGAAACAGCAATTTCTTTTCCTTCAAACGCAGCCATTTTTCGGTGATTTCGTTCTTCAAACGGTCCAATAAAGTTACGTAATAATCTATTTTGGTAATGTTTCGTTTTTCAAGGTAGTCAATGAAAATTATTCCATGCGCATTCCAAAATACAGGCGCCATTACCTTGCCAGCCGACTGTTGCGTTTTTCCACGCTTTCAAATAGCCTCATCGTGTGCAGTCCACGCGGATGACTGTCAAGTGGACCTCGGAGTGAAATGATGGAGCCATGCTTCATCTATTGTCGCATATCGATGCAAAAACTCGATGTTTATTACGCATCGCACAACACTGCTCCGAATCATCAACTCGTCGTTGGTTTTGGTTAAAAGTGAGCTCGCGTGGCACCTACTTTGCATAGAACTTTCTCATACGCAAATATGTGTGAATGATATGATGTACACGTTCCTTTTATATCTGTAGGGTGCCTGCTATTTCATTCAATTTCATCTTACGGTCATTCAAAATTATTTTGTGGATTTTTTTTTATGTTTGCGTCGGTAACAACCTCCTTTTGGGCGTCCACTGCGTTCACCGTCTTCGGTGCTCATTTCAACACATCTAAACTACCAACCCTTGATGGTTGATTTTCCTGGGGCAGTGTCCGGAAACTCGTCATCACGCCAAACTCTTGCTTCAACTATATTTTTCCCTTCAAAAAGCAAAATTTTATCAATACGCGATATTCCTTTTTATCGATTTTTTTCACATTAACAAAAGTTGTTTCACTCGAAATGATATAATTTAAAAACTAATGCTCCAACGGCTGTCAAATTTATACAAGAGGCTCTTGAAGGTTAGGGCTAACTATGAATCATAGGAAATTTTAGTAGTGCCATCTACATGTCAGACCGGGGACTTTCCAATTGACCTGACCTTAACACTCCATGTATTTACATATGTTAAAATACATAACAATTAGGAACCAGAGATCTGCCGCCAAGCTATTCACAGTCATCTTTACAATTTTGAATATCAATGTGTAGCATACTGCTGAATGTCACTGCTACTATCCACTCATGCACGCAATCATGTTGGGCTTATTTGCATGAGTTGCAACAGGTATGAATGCGACAGCCACGTCAAACTCAAAAATTGGTATTATCCATTTTTCAGGGCTATTCGATTCAATATATGCACAAATTTGAATAGTAGCAACCACCTGAATCTATCCAACATCAGCCACCATATGCTAATACACTCAGTTCGTGAAAAACTTTCGTCGGTTTCACACTTCGGGTAGAAAATCGTCAGAGTGTACACAACTCATACGTGTTGTTGAGCATGAGTACGAATACCTTCTTACGCTTAAGTTGAATATGAGCTGGTTCGACTGCTAGTTTATGAATATGAATAGATATGAATACAAAGATTTTATGGATATCATTCAGTTATATCTATTTTTTCTGTAACCATGGCAGCTCTCTTATAGAAACATAAAACGAAAAAAAAATGCAAAATAAAAGAGTGATCTCCAAGAGCTCTTATATGTTGTTGTTCTCCAACGATGTCAGCAGGCATTTTCATGAAAGGTATAAAGGCTTCGGCGTCCCGCAGACAGCTCTTCTTACTTGTTTTTTTTTTTTACTTTAGCTTCAACTAGCATTTGGTATGTCTCCTTAGGTGTTCTAGAGCAACAAGAGCTGAATGTTTCTAGGGTCAGAAGCCCTAGTAGTAGTGTTGAGCATTGAGATTTTTTCTAGAAAATTCCTCCTCCAGTGAATAATACAGGCGGGTTCGCGAGATGTATACATCTCGTGTGAAAGGAACTGCACTCGTGCACAGTTTTTCGGAGGATGTATATGATATAGCTGGACTTAGAACTTGTACGATGTATGGACGCTCTTGAGGCTGTCCAAGTTAGTGCTATTGAAGCCGAAACTGAATTTTTTTGTGAACTCTTCCAATCTTTTTTCACGTTTCGAACACTTAATGACACTTTAACATTGATTGTTTTAACTCGTTTTCAATAAGGTGACTGCGCACCACCAAAACTTGCCGAATTTTTATTTATTTACAATTTCAGAACACGTCAAGCCTCGTTTAAGATCTCCATCAAAAAGAAGAAGAGGTCGAACTCGTTCCTGTGGAAAGAGATCTTGGCATTACTTGTTATTATCGTTTCATATCCATGACACTTGTAAGTGTTATGCATTAGTGCCATGTTGAATGATGTTGCCACTTAACATATTATGAAATAATAAAAATGTCAATAAGAAGAAAAATTTATTCTAAAAATATCGCGTTGACATAGGTAAACATTTCTAAAGTCAAATGTACGAGTATGCATATCCTTGCTGGGAACAGTCTTTTCAGCAGTCACAGTCTCTTTACTCAACTCAAAGTAAAAGCAAATTCTCACTCCTTGAACTAACCAGAGACACAAATAAATATAAAAAACACACAGCTTTGAGTTTGCCATGTATATTTAATAAGTACATACATATGTACACATGTATGTATGTACGAACTTAAATGACGGAGAAATTTTCATTTAACAGCAAAATAAGTAACGTGAAAATTCACTAAATTAGCATGAAATGCTTTCGCCAGAAGAGCACTTTAGGTGAAGTACCGCTATTTGGCAACTTAAGGCAGAGTACAGCACTGAGTGCAGACATACACACATACAAACGAATAGATGTTTGTATCTAATTTACTAAAGAAAAGCAACATGAAGAGTCAGTGTGGTTCGCTACGCAGTCAAATATAAATTCTCTCCGAAAATTCTCAACGCCGCGTTGTTCCTTTCCGAAATGTAATGAAGTGTTGATTCCTTTGATTTGTTTTAATAAACTGAGCTGCATGCAGATGAAGGCTTTGGCAAGTGGCAGACTCGCTAGATGCTTTAGAAAGGGGAAGAGTTTAAAATTTTTGTATGAGTAGACAAATGTAAATTTATATATTTAATTAGTTTGAAACAAACTCGTATGTCAAAGACCTTGATTTTAGACACACTCTTCTTCTTCTTCTTCTTCTTCTTCTTCTTCTTCCTCTACTTTGGTGTAGGCACTGCTTACGTGATTATAGCCGCATCAACAATGGCGCGCCACTCGTTCCTTCTCTTCGCTGTTTGGCGCCAGTTGGAAATTCCAAGTGATACCAGCTCGCTCTCCACCTGATTCTTTCCACGGAGTAGAGGTCTTCCCCTTCATCTGCATCCACCAGCGTCAGGACGAGAATGATGAGCGACTTGTAGAGCTTCGTTTTGGTTCGTTGAGAGAGGACTTTACTTTTCAATTGCCTACTCAGTCCAAAGTAGCACCTGTTGACAAGAGTGATTCTGTGCTGGATTTCAAGGTTGATATTTTTGGTGTTCTTAATGCTGGTTCCTAGATAAACAAAATTATCTACGACTTCGAAGTTATGACTGTCAACAGCGACGTGTGAACCAAGACGCGAGTGCGATGACCGCTTATTTGATGACAGGAGATATTTCGTCTCACCATCGTCCACTACCAGATCCATTTGCTTCGTTTCTTTGTCTAATCTAGAGAGCGCAGAACTTACGTAGCGGTTGTTATGACCGACGACATCAATACCATTTGCTTCGTTTCTTTGTCTAATCTGAAGAGCGCAGACATCGATATCATCCGCATAAGCCAATAATTTTACATTCTTTTAGAAGATTGCACCTGTTCTATATAGCTCTGCAGCTCGTTTTACTTTTTCCAGCATCTAATTGAAGAAACTACACGATAAAGAATCACCCTGTCTGGAACCTCGTTTGGTATCGAAAGGCTCGGAGAGGTCCTTCCCAATTCTGATTGCGCCTCTGTTATTATCCAGGATCCGTTTACAAAGCCGTATGAGTTTCGTGGGGATATCAAATTCAGACATAGCGGCGTAGAGGCATTTCTTTACCGTGCTGTCGAAGGCAGCTTTAAAACCGATAAAAAGGTGGTGTTTTTCGATTATTTTCTCTCGGGCTTCTCCAAGATATGGCGCATAGTGAATATCTGGTCAATAGTGGATTTTCCAGGTCTAAAGCCACACTGATAAGGGCCGATGAATTTGTTGCCGCTACCATACTTGGCGCTGAACTTGGGGTCTCCCTTTTTTTGTATTGGGCAGATCACACTTAAGCTCCACTCGTTGTGCATGTTTTCTTCCGGCCATATTCTGCAAAGAAGCTCTTGCATGTCATGCACCTTGTCAGTTCTTCGCCACCATATTTGAATAGCTCTTCCGGTAAGCCATCGGCTCCCGTCGCTTTGTTATTTTTTAGGCGGGCGCTCGCTATTCGAGCTTCAAGTTCGAAGGAAATTCCAAATGAAATAACTAGCCTCCCAGGTAGTTTGCGATTTAATTAGTTCAGCTAGACAAGCTTCTGTCGCTCAAAGTGTGCTCCAGCGGCCATCAATGTTCGCAGGAGTTGAATATTTCGCGAACTCTAAAGCCCAATGGGTCCAAAAGCTAACCATCCGATGTGAAGAAGATGATAATTTTTTACCGAAAATCATATTTTTCAATTAAAACTTTATTTTCAACTCGGCGGCAAAAACGAAACTATCATATTTGAGGCTCCGAAAACACAAACGTTACCATGGAAAAGTTAATGCATCCTCAATGTGACTGTTTGGTGCGGCATTATTGGTTCGTTGTTTTTTTTTTTCTCCTTTCTTTTTTGAAAAAAATAAGGATTTTATCAGAGGAGGCAGCGTCATCTCCACTTAGCTGGCTGGTCGCTTTTGTTTAGTTTTTTTCACACCTTTTTTGTGCGGTAGCTCCTTTTCTTGACGGATAGTGGCATTGTTGGTAGGCTTTGAACCAACAACCACTGAATATACACATACGTTCATATCTACATACGTACAAAGTGATTAATTTGTTTGAAAATGCACAAGAGACTGACATGGACGTTGCGAAGTATTAACAAAGTGACGCTATGCGCCACATAGTAAATGTTACAATCAATATTTTGACCGCTGTGTTCGAAAATCGCACACTTAGCCGAAACGACGATGTCAATTGGCCGCCTTGCAGCTCAGATTCGCTCTACGTTTTAGAGAAACCTTTAAGGACATGTACTGTGCCAAACATACAGAGACGATTATTGACTTGAGACCCGAAAAGGGCCACACGATCAGGAATATGTTGTAAAAATTTGGTCGAAAGATTGACGAAGAAGAAAATATGATCTGCACCAAAGCGACACAAAATCGGAATAGGGATAGTTAAGACAAAATTCATTTTTTTTTCATTCAACATAGTTCCCTTCAAGGGTGATACACTGATTATAGCGACCCTCCAACTTTTCGTTATCATTTTTGTAGCAGGATTCGTCCTTTGCTTCAAAATAGACCTCAGTGTCGGTGAATACCTCCCCATTCTACGAAAATTTCTTCTCAGCGAGCAATCTGTTCAGATCTGAGAACAGAAAATAATCGCCGGGACTAAGATCTGGAGAATACGGTGGTTGCGGAAGCAATTTGAAGCCCAATTCATGGATTTTTGCCATCGATTTCACTGATTTGTGAAACGACGGTGCATTGTCTTGGTGAAACGGCACTTTTTCCTTTTTCTTCAAATGCGTCATATATGCGTCTTTTGAAGGTTACTAAGACTTTTAGTTCGAGTTTTTAATTAATTAACTCTGGTAGTGCCATCTATGTCTCACATCGGGGACTTTTTAATTGACCGTTAGTTTGGGTGAATTTCTCCAATTTGGCTTATGTCAATATTTGAACGTCTCCACTGTTTTCGAGATGACAAGTAATTTCCTTGTTTTTCCAAATTCTATACCGACTTGTCTGCAATCCTTCTTCCAATCTTCTTTATGTCAACTCACAGTCGCTACTACCAAAAAACTAACGTATATCATTCATAGTTGTTAAATATCGAAGAACCTAAACAGAAAGCAGCATTTTCCAGATTGTACAAAACTTCCACAGAAAGTTGTGAAGATTTCAATTGTGAAGAGAGAAGGTATGAGCACGTCAAAGATAAAGAATATGTCGAACAATATCAAAAATAGCGTTATTTAGTAGCGGAAACACCGTTAAAGAAATGATTGAGGACCTACGCACATAATGGCGGCCGCCGTAATGGAGTGGTAAGCAATGCGTGCTATGTTGGTGGAGGTTCATGTCTAGAAACATATCTACACATTACAGAAAACTCATAAGAAAAAATAAAATAAAATTTTCTAATTGCGTTCGCCCCTCTGCAGGGAATGTCGAACTCTCTGAGTGTATTTCTGACATGAAATAATAACTAATAATAAAAATCCATCAGCCGTTCGGAGGCGGCTTCGAATGCAAAGTAGGTCCACTCCATTTTTTGGCAAAACCTCAAGACACACATCACAAATTGAAAGAGGAGCTCCAACGAAATGGATGATGTAAAACTTTCCAAATCTTATACTGCGGCAAATGAGGGTATCTTATTGCGAACAGATATCAACAGCATGGTTGAATCCTGTAAAATAAATCGGATGCCCCTGAATCTTAAGAAATGTAAAGTTATGTGTTTCACACAGACAATTACTTACTACACTATAGATAATTACAGTTTGGAGCAGGTTCGTAGTTTTATTGACCTGGGGATCACTATGGACCTTAAATTGGACTTTACACATCACATTGGTGTGATAGTCAACAGAGATAAAGGCATCTTGGCATTTTTAAAACGGTGATCAAAGGAGTTTAATGATCCTTATGTTACTAAAGCTTTGTATGTAGCATTATCTGAGAGGTTAGAGTATATTCAAAAACAATTTCTCCTATTTGCCTTAAGAAATTTGCATTGGGACTCTCAGTGCAATCTTCCTTCTTATACTAGTCTTCTGAAATTTATCAATCTCTCTGCTCTCGCCAGTCGTCGGAAAATGCTTGGCGTAATTTTCATAGTTAAAATAATAGCAGGCTCAATTTTCAGCCCCCTTATTCTCACGGAAATCAAATTGAATGTTCCGTTCAGAATATCCAGACATTTTTGATCCCTTGTTTCTGAAAACTTGTAAAACAAATTTTGAATCTCAAGAGCCTTTGCATTGTTTGTGTCTTGATTTCAACTCTCATTCGAGTTCATTTGCCAATATCTGACTCGCTTTTTCATATTAAGAAAACTATTTTGTCAACTCTCAACTAACCGTTACATAACATTTGAAATAATTCTTAAAACTCAGCTGATGAATTTTGCTCTGTAGCTGAACTCCTTTAGTGCTCAACACTAAACAAACCTCTCCTCATCGTGACTAGGCATTGATGAAAAACAAAAATAAGTTCCGTACGTCATGCGGACAGCGCCCCTCGTGCGGATGGGCGGGAGGTGGGTAAACCGTTGGGATAAAAAAAGGCCAATTTTATACTAGATGTGTGTTTGTATTATTATCATACATAAATTCTAAAGATATAAAAAAAAAATTATTATTTAAAACCAAATACATAATCGTAATGAGACCGCTGTCTACGGACGTAAATATGTCCAAACAAATTAAAGTCCAAATAAAAGCTGTCCAAGCTGAGAGGATTAGGGGATTTGTGTCACGCAGACTATAAATTATATACAATTTTTCAAATTTCTTGCCACAATTCAAGCGGGTGATAGGCGCTATATGCTACGCCCAAGGAATATCATGAATAAAGGAATATGAAATTCTTTAACTGCCCTAATTTCAATGCCTTTTTGAAAAATTTTTCAGTCGCAATATTTCAGACTTTTATTTATTAAATAATAATATATTTAGGGCATGGGCAGACCATTCAGTGGAATAAAAGAATATCATTTTTGGCAATGTACCACTTTGGCTTCAAATGCAAAATCCAATCAAACAGCACAGGCTGGTGCTGACAGCATTCAGGCATTGAAAACTAATGAAAGAGCAGAAAAAGCGAAATAAATGGAGAGAGTGAATGCTAATTTTGTTGGGGGTGGTTGTAAAATGAAGCTCAATGAACTTT
This sequence comes from Neoceratitis asiatica, assembly GCA_030068015.2. Classification (NCBI taxonomy): domain Eukaryota; kingdom Metazoa; phylum Arthropoda; class Insecta; order Diptera; family Tephritidae; genus Neoceratitis; species Neoceratitis asiatica. The sequence goes on from CM061526.1 coordinate 66,979,952, forward strand.
AAAACTCAAACTCAAACCTCAAACACACAAACACTGCATCTTGAATTGTAAGCGAATAAAAGTTGCCCCATAGCTGTGTGAGGCCCAGTCAAAATTATATATGTGTGTACATACAAAGTAATATTTTCGTCTCATGCCGTACACACCTATTCAATTATGTATGTATATGTGTGTTGTTAATGTTCTTCTAAACCATTTTTTAGATATAGTTTGTACACATCGTCAATTTTTAAGTACACCCATTTGGACTATAATTTGTATGGTGTAGTAGATGGAAGAGTTACCCTGCAGGGAAAAATACTAGTTGCTAACTCGACCTTAACTAGTTTGCATTTGTGCACTAACTAGTTCAACTTCCATATATTTCTCATATAAGCAACTGGTATTCCTAACATGTGGATGTCCTACGAGCCTGTCATAAAAAAGGTGATTCATTTCAAGGTTCCCTAAATTTTCAAAGAAAAAAAAAAGCAGAAAACTCAAACTTAATTGGGAACGTTTATTATCATCCAAAAGAACATTATTTGGCATTTATTTTTTCAAAGATTATCTCTTTCAAATGTTGGCCGCGGCTACGTCTCAGATGGTCCATCCGTTGAGTCCAATTTTCGATGACTCTTTCGAGCATTTCGACTGGTAACTGGCGAATGACAAGCGTGATGTTTTGTTCGAAGTGGGATTGTCTGCATAGACTTAAGACTTTACATATCCGCACAGGAAAAAGTCTAACGGTGTGATATCATACGATCTTGGTGGCAAATCGATCGGCCCAAAACGCAGTGTTCTCTCAACAAATCGGCGGTTATCATGAGGCGGTAAACCACACTAAGCCGTTGATTTTTCTGGATGAAATGGCAACTCTTGAATCTGTTCAGGTTGCTCTTCGTCCCAAAAATGGCAAATTTGCTTGTTTACATACCCATTGAGCCAGAAATGGAACTCATCGCTGTACAAAATTTGGCTCAAAAACGTCGGATCTTCTTGGAACTTTTCAAGAGCCCATAGAGCGAAGCGATGTAGCGAGGGAAGGTCGAGCGGCTTCAGTTCTTGCAAAAGCTGTTTTTGTATGCTTTCAATTCAAGATATCGACGTGAAATGCGCCAAATCGTTCCATACTTCAATCCGAGTTGCAGCGAACGGCGCCGAATCGACTCTGCACGGTCTTCGGTCTTCGTGTACACTCTCAGCTGCGGTCGCTTTATTTTCTTCACTGCGTGCTGAATCGAATATTATCCAATAATGAATGCTGGGTCTCAAGATGGGTGGCGGTGTTACGAACAGTACGCTCAGTAGGCCGATTATGTCGACCATATGTTGAGCGAAGCGCGCGAAACACATTCTTTACAGAATGTGAATTTGAAGTTGAATGATTTGTAAACGTTGTTCGGACGGAAGTCTTTCCAAGATGAAATGTCAAACAATGCTGAACAAAAATAACATAACACGACTCACGCGTGATCTGTCAAAAAAAGGGTATCAAAAAAATTACCTCTACTTGGATAACCCTTTATAAGTATGCGTTGAATTTCTAATTCACAAAAAAAAAATGAAAATAAAATAAAAATGGGCTACAGTGATACACTCTAACCACTCGGCTATCTTAACGGTGTAACTGCGCACCTCAACAGAATTTATTAGGAAATGAAAATTAATCGCGGCTTTCTGAAAATAACAACAACATGCAAGTGACGCGGTGCTGAAAAATAGTATTATTCCCGTTACCTATGAGCTACAACAACATACAAATACGAACTGGTTTGATTTCAGCCGCTTTCCCACTAGTATTTAACCGGAACTTTTGCATACTACTCCAACTTTTCACTGCAGGGTTTATTTAAATATACATACATACATACACATTTACAGTTACATTTAGTTAACAGGCATACGAAAATTGTGACATTTGCAGATTTTGTATGCCTAAACCTAAAGTTAAGCTGATTTTGTATAAAAGTTAATGGTGAGGAAAATATGTTGAAGAAGCAAAAGATTTTATTAACTGTAAGTGAGTGCCTCGATAAGTGTGTATATAAGTATACATATGTGTGAAAGAGTACAAGCAATATTGCTATTTAGTTGCTGCTGACATTTTCAGTAAGTGTATATTTACAGCAAGCATATGGTTGTTAATTCCTCATTCAATTTTCTATAGATTTATGAGGATCGTAAATTTTAAAACAGAGTACGCCATATGGAAAAAATTTTAAAACCGATTTTTTTAAAGATGTTTTGGTTAAATGTTTCATAAATTGACAAAGATTTTTTTATAAAAAAAAAAAAAAAAAAAAAAACAAGAAAGAAGAAAGAAGGGCTGCCTTCGACCATACTGAAGTCATTATACCTTTCATGAACATAAGAAATTTTGTTGAGAATTTCAAAATTCAATTTAGATAATTTTCAGTGTCAATACAAACTTTAATTTACGCCTGAATAATAAAAAATTTTACGCTTTTGGATGGTTTTTTTTGGCAGATTTGGGCACATATCCTCATAACTGAGGCTGTATGATTTAGTATTCCGATACCCTATTCAATATTTAATTCAAAATATGTAAGAATAATATCAAATCCCATGATGACAATGAACCCCAAAGGAGGTTGTTACCGAAGAAAATATCAAAAAGACCCACAAAATGATTTTTGAATGACCGCAAATTGAAAATGAATGGAATAGCAGGGCACTCTAAGGATATCAACTGAACGTGTACATCATAACATTCACGAATATTTCGGTATGAGAAAGCTCGGTGTAAAGTGGGTGTCTCTCAATCTCACTTTTGACCAAAAACGAGCTGATTATTCGAAGCAGTGTTTGGAGACGTTAAAACGTAATAAACCCCTGCACACGATAAACCCGCTTCGAAGCGTGAAAAAACGTAGAAGTCGGTTGGCAAGGTTATGGCGTCTGTATTTTGGGATGTGCTTGGAATAATTTTCATTGACTACTTTGAAAATGGAAGGACCATCCACTATAACATTGCATTGGAACGTTTAAAGAACGAAATCACCGAAAAACGGCCGCATTTGAAGAAAAGGAAATTGCTGTTTCTGTAAGACAATGCACCGTGTCACATCAGTGAAATTGATGGATTGAAACCATGAATTGGGCTTGGAATTACATCCGCAACCACCGTATTCTCCAGATCTGGCACCCAGCGTCTATCCCATGTTCTCAGATCTCAAACGAATGCTTGCTGGGAAAAAATTTCTGTCAAATGAAGAGATGATCGTCGAAACTGATGCCTATTTTGAAGCAAAAAACAAATCGTATTACAAAAAGTTCGAAAATTGAAGGGTCGCTATAATCAGTGTATCACCCTTGAAAGGAACTATATTGAATAAAACAATGAATTTTGCCAAAAAAAAAAAAAAATGTTTTCTACTGTAGTAGGCCGGGGACTTTTTAATTGACCTTCCATGAGTGCATCTTTCTTCCGAGTTTGGTTGAAATATATCAAAAATCCAGGGACTAGTTTGCATTCAAATTGACAGACGGACGTAACAGAGCAAAATTGTCGCATTTGGGACTTCGAGCATTCTCAAATAATTGAAGAGAGGCCATTATACCAAAAAAAAAAATTACTGTCTAGTTTGCTCTTTGGACCGGAGGTATTATTGGATTTCACTTCCTTGAAAACGATAATTACGAGACTATCACTGTCAATTCAGAGCCTTATTGCCTTATGATAAGTTATTTTTTGGCTTACAATTGAAGAAACCGACTTGAAAAATATGCGGTTCCAACAAGGTGGTGTCACATGCCACATAACACGCGCGAATATGGCTGTATTACGAAAAAAAAATTCCCAGCCGCGTAGGCTCTCGTCTTGGCGATGTCAACCGATATCGTGAGATTTAACACCGTTTGATTTTTTTTTTTGTGGGCCATGTGAAAGTCCGATTTTCTGTGTTTAAGCCTTTAACTCTTGAGCACTTGAAAACTAATATTCGTGAAGTTATATCTGAGATACCGCCCAATATATGGCAAGAAATGGCCAAAAATAAACTCAAACGGATTGAAGTTTCCAAAAAATTCACGAAGCGGTCATCGGAATGATTTAGTATTTCACATGTAATGTTAAGGTTCAAAATATTGAAAATAAAAAAAATTCATGAAAAAAATATATTTTAAATGCCTTTTATTTGCATTTATTTTGGAAACTTTCACAGTGGATAACCCTGTAAATATTCTCTCAGCTACTGCTTTCAAAGTATATAGTTTTGAGACTTAAATTTGCTCGATTTATCGGTGCAGTGACGCAGAGATAGTTATTTAACAGAATATTGTCCCTTCCTGATGTAATTAATTTTTTTTTTTTTCAAAAACTTTTAAAAAAGAATTTTTAGTAATTACATTATCGACTAACCAACCTCAAAGTCATGTCCATTATACTGTTTATTCAACAAAAATATTTTATAAGTATACATACACATAGACCATAAAGTCTGCGTTCACCCAACACATTTGTTTAAAGTAAGGTGCAAACACAACTGAAATTGTTAATTCAGTTAAAAAAATTTTACATGAATTTATTCATTATATTTCACAGTTCAAAATGCAAAAACAAAAACATATTTTCCAAATTTCATTTTCGTTATAACGGTATGTAAGTGCAGCAACAAGTCAACATAAGCACCACAAAGTCTGCGTTTGAGAATACCGTTGCTTGATTTGAGAATACCGTTACTTTTCATGAAGTTGGTTCTTCTTTTTTGCATATTTTCTATTGTCTTTTATTCTAATTAATCCTTTAAAGAGTTGGTGACGTGTTTTAATATTAGTTTGAAAAAAATGGAAACCAAAGCGAGAGAAATTGGTGTGTCGGAAAGAGAAATAGTTATTCAACTGTGGAAAGATGGCGAAAGTTTTCGAAAAATTGAACAAACTATTGGAAGAACGTATTCCTCCGTCCAGCGCATAGTAAATAATTTCAAGCAAATCGGTATTTTAACGTCGAAACCCCAATCTGATCTGGCTGTCCAAAAATATTATCAGTACGGGAAGAACGTAAAATAATAAATCTGGTGAAAGCTTACCCGCAAATTTCGTCAACAAATATAGTTGAAAACGTAAAAAAAAAATTTAAAAAAAATAAAAAATTTATGCAGAAGCTGCTGGAAAAATTTTACGTAATGCTGGATATCATGGTAGAGTCGCTCGAAAAAAAACTTTATAACTCACTTATCAACAAAGGAAAGCGCATTGAATCTGCTCAGGATTATATAAATAAGTCTCCGGATTTCTGGAAACAAGTCATTTTTTCGGATGAGAGCAAATTTTGTGTACTCGACATAAAAGGACACCAAATTGTGTGGCGCAAATCAGGAAAAACAAAATCTTGTTGGCACAGTGTAACATGGTGGTGGTGGAATTATGATCTAGGTGTGCATAGCGCTTAATGGTGTGGGGGTCAGCTTGAATTTATCGAATCGACAATGGATAAATGGGGATAATTAAATATTTTAAAAAAGAACTTGATTCAAAGTGCAAAGAATCTAGGCTTATCTTCGACGTTTTAGTTTCAACAGGTTAACGATCCGAAGCATACTGCTCAAAAAGTCAGATTTTGCCTATTGTACTATGCCGCTAGACAGCTTAAAACGACTTCTCAGTCACTTTTTACTTTACCTAAAAAGATGTGTTGGGTGAACGCAGACTTTATGGTTTATGTGTATATATACACATACATAATATATAGTGGCAAACTCATATATAAGTCCCAGCTTATCAATTTATAGCACTCACCTGTACATACGTGTTTGTATGTATGTCTATATCTATATAACTATGTATAAACGTACATTTGGCTTATGCTTATGTATATACTATGATATACGCCATTAGAATATATTTATGTTCACACAATTCAAAACAAAACTCACGCAAATTCACATCACGTTTCAACATTTGCAGCATAAACACGTGAGAAATGAGTGCGTACGAGTGCAGGAAAATGTATGACTGGAATTTTATACCTTCACCGCTACACAACGCCCCTCGAGTGTACTCGTACCGTAAGCAAAATTCCTAGATATTTGATTGCGTGCAAAAAACATTGAGAAAGACACATGTTAGGCATTGGGTGGACTTTAGTGTGTGAGAACAACACACAACACTTACATACTCGTATCTGTTAAACGCACGAACAGGAGCAGCCCACGCAGTTATAGTTGAGCTCGAAGCAGTACTTATATAGTATGAGTGTGCCACATTCATTCATTACAAGTGAGAAGACTGCATTAGGAATCACGCACATTAAATATCACTGGTCTCGCAGTATATAAGTATGTACCTACCCTGTAGGTAAGTTCAAATTAATTCGGCCCGTTCGACCTGCAGTTTGTGGCCGATTTTGGAAGCGATTACCAATTTCGTTGAAAGTGTTTCACAACTTTTTTGTTTTTCTAGTTTAATTGGATGAAAAAAATGCAACTGAAGCCCACCGAACGCTTCTGGAAGTTTATGGTGAATCTACGCATACTGATAAGTCATGCAAAGAGTGGTTTCGACGCTTCAAAAGTGGTGATTTTAGCGTCAAAGACAAAGAGCGTCCTGGCCAACGAATCCAATACAACCCAAAAAGTTTGAAAATGAAACGCAAACTGAACTCGTTATCGACTACAACTAATGCGTTTGAGCCGTGTGAAAACGATCGAAAAACGGCAAGAAATTACCGAAAAGCATGACGAGCTCATTTTGCAACATAACAACGCTCGTCCCCACGTAACTGTAAGGGTCAACTACCTGGAAACGTTGAAATGGAAGGTCTTACACCATCCGCCAGACCTTCTCCACACCTTGTTTCTTCCGACTACTGGCTTTTTCGATAGATGCTATGGAGAGTAACCGGTTCAAGTCTTTTGAAGAAATCGAAGAATATCTCAATGATTGGATCGAGTACAGAAGTTGGCTAATGGATTCGAAAATTATGAGAGAAATGGGAAAAAGTAGTAGAAAAGTTGGTCAAAACAGGACTCGAAACCTAGCCTTTTGAATGGTAGTACGCAGTGCTAGCCACTCGGCTATTACCGCAGTTTATAGTTGGCTAGTGAAACTTTGTGGAGCTTTCGAATTTCACACCATAGTTATAATGGAATTTTCCCCTTGAAATTACCCTTCAACCAACGGTTTCCCACAAAGCAGCTACCTCAAACACTATTACTCCCGAAACTGGCAGACTTTGATAAAAAACCTCGTCTCAAGACCATCTAGAGAAGTCACAAAGAGAGCTTCAATACTCCTTTGAGATCCTAGAGGAATAAGTGTCGACTAAATTTAGCTCGGACAGCTCGGAGTCAATGTAGATACCCACATTCTAATATTTCCACGACAATACATTCTTTATATTGATGGAGCGAGTCCTACCCAGACAACACGTTTTTGTGATGCGCAAGATAAAACTCGAGAGGGTTTTATCCTTATCGACTCTGAAATGGCTTCTACGAAGGTCTTCGCACACCATTTTTCTTTTGAAGCTTGAAGTAGAGAAGCACAATGAGGGGTTGGGTTCTGGTGGAAGTACTGATCGAGAACTCGCTTTGGGCTTAGGTTTTCTAACGAGTTAGGTTTTCTAAAGGAGTCAGCATTTATTTTAATAGCCAAATCTCTATCTTGGTTTCGGTTACAATTATAGGTCTATATATGAAGGGTGATCCATTTCGAGGTTCTCTACCATTTTAAAGAAAAAAACGCACAGAAAATTCAAATTTAATGGGGAATGTTTATTATCATTCGAAAGAACATTCTTTGACATTTACATTTTGGGGATTATCTGTTTCAAATGCTGGCCGCAGCTACGTCTGAGATGGTCCATCCATTGAATCCAATTTTTGGTGAATCGTTCGAGCATTTCGACTGGTAACTGGCAAATGACACGCGTGATGTTTTTTTCCAAATCCTGATTCGAAGCGGGATTGTCCGCATAGACTTTAGAGTTCACAAATCGCCACAGAAAAAAGTCTAACGGTGTGCTATCACACGATCTTGGTGGCAAATCGATCGGCCCACGGCAAAGTGAAATTATCTGCTCACCGAAGTGTTCTCTCAATAAATCCATTGACTGATGCGATGTGTGGGAAGTGGTACCGTCTTGTTGAAACCAAATGTCGCAGAGATCACGAGATTCAATTTCAGTCGGTTATCATGGTGTAATAACGGTCGCCATTGACAGTTACGTTCTGACCGTCATCATTTTTGAAGAAATGCGGACCGTTGATTCCACCGACCCACAAACCGCATCAACCTATTGGTTTTTCTGGATGAAATGGCAGTTCTTGAATCTCTTTAGATTTCACTTTGTCCCAAATGCGGCAATTTTGCTTGTTTGAACCAGAAAGGGGCCTCATCGCTGAACAAAATTTAGCTCGAAAACGTCGGATCTTCTTGGAACTTTTCAAAAGCCCATAGACTGAATCGATGTCGCTTGGGAAGGTCGAGCGGCTTCAGTTATTGCACAAGCTGTGTTTTGTACGCTTTCAATTTAAAATCTCGACGTAAAATGCGCCAAGTCGGTCCATACGTAAGTCTGAGTTGTCGAATCGACTATCCACGGTCTTCGTGTACACTCTCAGCTCGCGGAACTATGAGCTAATACCAGGATGTAAGCAAATATTCAAACCATCTGACCTGGATCGCAGAGTAGTTTAGCGCACACAAAGTCACACTTTGTAGTTTGGGATATGGGTTCTGACTCGTCTCTGTTTAATTGCTACCTAAGATGGTTGAAAGTGCAATCTGATTACTATAGCAGTGAGGTGAAATCATCTCGATCTTTTTGGGGATAGTCGGTTCAAGTACAGGTATATAATAATTTTAATTATGAATTTAGTCTGCCTGCTTTGCCACAGCTTGAAACTGTTGCACCAAAATATTTTATTTCCAGTGGCAATATGTTCAGCAGTTTTCATAAAATTTGGCTAAAAATTTCCTACAGGGTGACTTCACCCACACTGCACTACTCTTATAACCACGACTGCGCCTCGGTAACGAGCTTTGTTACTGTGTTGAAAAAGGGTGTGTCGCCTGTTAGTAGGCGTCCAAACTCACCTACACATTATTAACCGTTGGCAATATTTAATTTTAGAGATATCAAATTGGGCAACAGGCGCCAGGCGCCAGGCGTCATTATCTATAATAAAAACCAAAGTAAAAGCAATGCTTAAGTGAGGACAGCTCACAGAGGACAGTAGTTTTTTTTTGTTTTTTTTTCTTGAATTTTTTGTTTCTCTTTGTTTTCATTGCTCGCACGTTTGTGCTTTTTAGTCTATCTAATTATATGTGAATGTCTGGCAACACTGTTGATAACTAATATTGCTTTGATGCAACAGTGTATAATTATTATTATTATTTTGTTAGTTTTATTGTTGTAATTGCTATGATATATGAGCTTTTAGTCCTTTTTAATAGTAAGTGTTGATATATTCTTACATATGAACACATATAATTTATATATATACATACATATGTACATATCAATTTACAAATATGTAGGTATGCATTGGCCTGTTCGTCTTCTGCTCACTCACATTCCGTCCGTCACTTTCATTATGCGTCACATTTCAAGGTTAAATTGCTCTTTGACATTCACTCATTGTTCCTTGTAAAAGTTAATTCACGGCTATGCACATACACACATACACATACTCGTATATGTATAGGTATGTGAAACATTGACTGGTACAAAGGCGCTTTATTGCGCACACGAAAGCATGTGCCATTGGTGATAAACAAATTTCTGAAATTCCAATTACATTTGTATGTGTGTATGCCTCATTTTTATGTAGATATCCCCCCACTCTGTGTTAACATACATATATACGTGTTGTACTGGTGTATACATCGAGTTATGCATCCAGTTGATGAGCGGCTTTATTTTATGCCTGTGTCAGCTGCCAGTAATGATTTGATATGGAATTTAATTACGTATAATAAAAATTAATTTCCCAAAAAAAAATATTTAAATAATAAAAATAATAATGGAAACCACTAAATAATTGAATAAAAAAAAGGTTTTGTACACAAAAGACGTAATTAAAACGAAAGGAAAAGTTAAATTCGAGTGAAAAAAGCATCAAATATGATTAAATGTATGCCTGCAGAAGTGAGGTAGGGACTAAAGACCCTCACACATGTAAATATACTTATACATGTCATATGAAGAGTGATCCAAGTAGAGGTACATTTTTCATTATCCTCCTTCTGACAGATCACACGTGAGTCGTGAGCCGTGTCAAGCTGTCATATTATTTTTGTTCAGCTTTTTGTAGCATTTCATCATGGAAAGACTTACGCCTGAACAACGTTTACAAATCATTCCATTTTATTACGTAAATTCACGTTCTGTAAAGAATGTGTTTTGCGCGCTTTGCTCAACTTATGGTCAACATAATCGGCCTACTCAGCGTACTGTTCGCAACACCATCACCCATCTTGAGACCTAGCATTCATTATTGGATAATATTCGACCGAATAGACCACAACGGATGGACCATCGGATACGTAGCCGTGGCCAACATTTGAAAGAGATAAACTTCAAAGGAGATAAATGCCAAAGCATGTTCTTTCGAATCATGATAAACATTCCCCATGAAATTTGAATTTTCTGTGTTTTTTTCTTTAAAAAAGTAGGGAATCTCGAAATGGTTCACCCCTTTGTTTTGGTTGATATTAACCTCTTACGATGTCACCATGTTATGAATGCATATGAAAGGAGAAGGTAGTCGATGGGGGTAATATTTGAAATTTCCATTTTGAAAGAGTTGCAATACCTGCGCATAATCATATTGAACTCGAAGTTTTATTATGACGTCTTGCTCTCTTGCTTAATTGCTGTGTATGCGAAAAGCGCTGAGATGACAAGACCGAAACCCCAGCGGATGAACATGGAATAGACTGTCTTACAACCCAATGTGATGTGACTATGATGAAACTCGGAGTAACAATTGCTTGCTTGAAGTACAACAAGGCGGCGGTTGCGGATTTTTTATAGGCGGAGCTATGCCAAAATGTTCCGCAATTGTGGTGAACAACTGAAGAGGAGCATGCATCAGCTACTTTGAAAAATTTAATCGGTTGTTTGCTGCCTGTCTATTGAAACTTAAGTTTGATCTGCCCAATCCACAAAAAAGTAGACTTAAAATCTACATCAACTACGTTTGCGTGAGAGAGATCTTCTCAATATCGCTTTAAGGGTGTTATCAAGTTAGTTGTGTGTAAGTTTGAAGCTCAACGGACTGAACGGAATTTAACGCCTCCGACGTAGTGGATACATCATCGAACAGCTATTCACCATATTTGAAACCTGTGCAAAGACTCATTAGAAAAGTATCGGCACATACCAAACCTTCGTTGGTCTTACATATGCCTTCCACGTATCAACGACTGTTTGAACTATCTCTGAACAACACTTAAGGTTGGGAGCAATTTGACACTGTAAATGGTATCAGATAATGTGACTCTCTGAGTGATTCATTCAATATGATGGTGGTTTCATAAATCAGTGTGCTTTGGGCTAAAATATTTTTTTTTTTTTTGGCAAATAAACGTTTTATTTTTCAACATAGTCTCCTCTAGCGCTCTATCTATTTAGTTCAGCGTTGTTCCAATTTTTGTATTCCTTCCAAATAACATTTTTTTTTCGAGGCCCTCAAAACAGGCGTTTGTTTCTATGTCGACTTCTTCAGTCGACCTGGCATTTTTTCAGGTTTTCAAACAAGAAATAAATGTAGGGGATTAAATCCGGAGAATATGCTGGATGGGGTGGGTAGCAGTTTGCAGCTCAATTTATGATTTTTTGCCGTAGTGACCTTGCACTTTTCTTCTTCAAATGCGGTCGTATCTGCTTCAAACTAGAATTGAAACTGTTCAAAATCTGTGAATAGTATTCGCCGGCGATGGTTTTACACTTTTCGAGATAATCGATGTGAATGACACCTCGAGCATCCCAAAAAAACTGTGGTCATGACCTTTTTGGCCGACAGACCCACTTCGGCCTTCGTTGATGTAGGTTTCCTCGTAGAAACCCGACAATCAATACTTGTTCTTTAGTCTCTGATGTAGTGTGGTGTGGTGCGGTGAATCCATGTTTCTTCTATCGGATCGAAACAGTGCAAAACTTTGTTTGGATTGCGGTTGAACATCGCCAAACACTCCTTTGAAGTGTATGCAGCTATCGTGCGGATAGCTTTTTCATGTCCAAATATTTATGTAAAATGTGATGTACCCACTCAGTTGAAATGCCTCAGCCACATCAGCTACCTCACGCGCTTTTGTTCTCCGATGGTCCAATATCCTTCCTTAGATTCTATCGACGATTTCATGGCATCGGCATAACGATCTGTTTTGGTCAACTTGAACGCTCGGCCTTACTTGTACCGGTACGATCGCAATGGAACTCAGTAAACTATAACTTAGACATTGAAATTGATGGTGCAGAGTCCCCATGGTATTTACCAAGTTTTTCCTTGGTTTCGGTGATGGTTTTTTACGCAAAATGCTTAATCATCACATGAAATTTACTTTTTTTCTCTCCTTCCTCTGTTTGCAAATGCGTTTGGCTTCTCGCTTCCCGTGTTGCGAGCTAGGAAATACTAGGAAATGCCACTGCGACACAGTAATACTCATCTTTTGGATCCACGATCGCCGTCGAAGTCGATTAGCCTCGGCACGTTTGGATGCTTTCTATACTCACCCTGGCGATAGACTCTCCGCATCACAACGCTGACAGTGTGGCTGATGCAGCACTAGTAAGTAAGTTTCAGGCATCGCAATTTTTGAAAGGCGATGATGTTAGCTTTTAGTCGGGCAAGGACATTAATCAGCTGTGCAGTGGTGCCTCCTCAATTAAGGGATAGCATATTACAGATGTATACCCTTAAATCGAGATCCTTAATTCGATGCAAATGGGCTCTCTCTTTCTATTTAGCAGCTACCAAGCCCAGCACACGTCTTCGCAGCCCGTGACCCAAGGTTCCACACAGGTTGGCTAGCGCTTCTTATACAAGGATGGAAAATGTTTTCAGATTGTGCTACAAAGACGAGTGAGTAGGAACTAGCCCTGTTTCCTAGTCTCGCTTTACAACCTGTTACATTAGGAGGAAACGCGCAGGAAAGTCGACACATTTTTTCACCCAGTCATTCGTGTTAATGTGTTGTTATTTATTTGTATTACATTTTTGATATATTTCTTTTTCTTCTTCTTCTTCTTCTTCTTGTTCTTCTTCTTCTGGTTGTACATCGGAATATCTAATTTCACAGTTGAATTCACTTCTTTGCATGCTTCAGCGCAAATAAATAAAATGACAAGGCTAAATGGGAACTATGCGGTGTATTTGTGCATTTGTGTATGTATGAGTATGTGTATGCATGTGTGTGTGTGTGTGTGTGTGTGGGTGTGTGTATTGCAAATTAATAGCGAGCAACAAGTAATAGTTTTACTCCCAGAAGGAGATCGAGCCAAAAGCATAATACGGCAAGGTTACTCGGTACCCCAGAGCTGGGATGTGCGCGTACGCATACATATGTATATATGTATGTGTGTATGTACTCCGCGCTGTAGGCGAATAGCAATGGTGGTCAAAGCAGAAATTCTCTTATAACAACAACAATAACAACAATGGCAAAATTTAATAAAACTTGTCACAGCGCGCTCGGTAAGTGGGTTAGCAACAATGGCTATCACAGTAATTGAAACAACAACAACAACAACAACAACAATAGCAACAACAACAACAACAAATGTTGGTCGCCTTCAGACACAATAGAATTGCCATTGGCGGCGAAGGCCACATACCGTTACACTTCCGCTTCAGCAACGAGTGAGTGACACAAAGCAAATATTGAATGTCATTGCCATTGTTATGAGGACACACACACACACACATATACACATACACACACCCACACATACAAACATGTATGAAGCATACATCCATTCTCGTTCTATGCGCGTCTTTCATTATAATAACTTGTGACATTGCGTCGTTGTCGATGCATTGCCGCAGTGCAGACTTAGAGCTGAGCTGCGAGTACAAAACCAATCAGCGAAGCTCAAATTTAATTCAATAAAAAGGTGCGCTATATGAGCAGACCGCGGCGATCGTGGACAAGGAGGGCATGTGCCGTGGGGTGAGTTGCAAAAAGTTATTAGAAATAACAAAGGTACGCCGCAACAACTTTCACGGAGAGCGAGTCGCTCAGGATAGTTTGAGAATAGTTTGACTTTTGGTTTCCGTTATTAAATGCAACGAGTGCCCGCCGTTGGTTCTAGTGCACTGAGAGTCACATCAGAAGTACTTACCACATAATTGAGTTGAATTTTAAACGTAAGTCTTGCCGCTTTAAAAGATTAAGTTTCGTTCTCGATAAGTAGAATATTATTTTGGCAGACTCAACACTAAGGAAATCTCTTTTTTGAATCCCGTTTCGGTAAACTCATCTGAGTATCTATAAATCGAAGCGAGCTTTATACTTCAAAACCATATATCGAGACCAATCGCATTGGTCGCGTAGTAAGAAGTGTGAAGGGTCATGATTCTATTCTCTCGGGTCTTCTCCAAAATTTGGCGCATGGTGAATATCTGGTCAATTGTGGACTTTGCAGGTCTAAAGCCACACTGATAAGGTCCGATCAGTTTGTTGACGGTGGGCTTTAGTCTTTCACACAATACGCTAGATAGGACCCTATGTACGATATTAGGGAGACTTATCCCGCGATAATTGGCGTGGGGTCTCCCTTTTTTTGGATTGGGCAGAGCACACTTAGGTTCCATTCGTCAGCCATACTTTCGTCCGACCATATTCTGCAAAGAACCTGATGCATGCTCCTTGTCAGGTCTTCGCCGCCGTATTTGAATAGTTCTGCCGGTAAGCCATCGGCTTCCGCCGCTTTGTTATTTTTTACGCGGCCAATCTCTATTCGAACTTCTTCATAGTCGGTTGATGGCACTTCTATACCATCGTCATCGATTGGGGTTTCGGTTTCGCCATCTCCGATGTTTTTATTTTCACTGCCATTCAGCGGGTTGGAGAAGTGTTCCCTCCATACACTAAGTATACTCTGGACATGTATCACCAAGTTGCCTCCATGGTCCCTACACGAGTTTGCTTCGGTCTTGAAACCATCTGTAAGTTACCGCATCTTCTCGTAAAATTTTCGAAGATCATCTCTCTCAAATATTGGCCGTGGCTACGATGACTCGTTCGAGCATTTCGACTGATAACTGGCGAACGACACGCGTGATGTTTTGCTCCAAGGCCTGAATCGAAGCGGGATTGTCCGCCTAGATTTAAGATTTTGCATATTCTCACAGGAAAAAGTCTGACGGTGTGATATCACACGATCTTGGTGACCAATCGACTGGAACAAAACGTGAAATAATCTGGTCAGCGAAGTTTTCTCTCATAAATCCATTGATTGATGCAATGTGTGGGAAGTGGCGCCATCTCGTAGAAACCAAATGTCGCGGAGCTCACGAGCTTCAAGTTCAGGTATCAAATAGTCGGTTATCATGGCACGATAACGGTCGCCATTAACGGTTACAATCTCGCCGGCATCATTTTTAAAGAAATATTGAACGATGACTCCACCGACCCACAAACCACACCAAACCGTTGTTTTCTTCTGTTTCTGGATGAAATAGCAGCTCTTGAATCTCCTCAGGTTGCTCTTCGTCCCATATGTGGCAATTTTGCTTGTTTACATATCCATTAAGCCAGAAATGGACCTCATCGCTGGACAAAATTAGGCTCGAAAACATCGGATCCTCTTTGAACTTTTCAAGAGCACGTAGAGCGAAGTGATGTCGCATGGGAAGGTCGAGCGGCTTCAGTTATTGCATAAGCTGTATTTTGTACGCTTTCAATTTGAGATCTCGACGAAATATGCTCTAGATTGTTCCATACATCCGAGTTGCTGCGAATGACGCCGAATCGACTCACCAAGGTCTTCGTGTCACTCTCAGCTACGGCCGCTCTATTTTCTTCGCTGCGTGCTGGACGTGGTCTATTCGATCGAATATCAACCAATAATGAATCCTGGGTCTCAAGATGGGTGATGGTGTTGCGAATAGTACGCTCAGTAGGCCGATTATGTTGACCAGAACGTGAATTTTCGTAATAAAGTTGAATGATTTGTAAACGTTATTCAGGCGTAAGTCTTTCCATGCTATGAAATGCCAAACAATACTGAACAAAAACAACATGACAGCTTGACACGACTCACGCATGATGTGTCAAAAAAAAAACGCTATTGAAAAAATTACCTCTACTTGGATCACCTTTTATTTGTTTTAGGTCTTTAAAATTAGAAATTCTGTAACCAAATATTTTTAAAATTTTTTTTTTGGTATTTTCGTATTAAATTTAATTTATGTTCGTTTTTTTTTTAAATTTTAAAGTCGCAGATGTGTATAGGCCACACAGTTTTCATTATTAGCAGCGAACACTTTATGAGCCTATTTGTCTCCACACACACACACACACACGGAAACCTGCAGCTGCAGCATTGTACTAAATGCGTGTGTGTGTGAGTATTTATGGCCGTGAAAAAAGAATTCTTTTGTGTTTTTCTGCGGCTTTCTGTAGCTGCTATTTACGACTTCCTGTTGAAAAGTGTCAACATAAATTTTCTCACAATTGGCATTACTACTTTGGAGAAAGAAGTCAAGAAAACAAAAAGCGAAAGAAAAATAAGAGCGAAAAAGTACATTATAAATGACAGTAAGTTGACGCGAGCAGTAGGTGAGGTCGTTTTTTTTGTTTGAGGCATAGTAGACGGTAGAAAGCCATAGGAAAAACTTAAGAAAATTTTTGAAAACTTTGTTGGCACATTTCTTCGTTGGAACGCTTTTTTTGTTTATCCTCTGTGTGGCCTCCGTTTAGCGGAAAGGAATTCTTTCATTTATCGCAACATTTTTTACTACCATTTCACAGGCGGCAAATGTTAGCAAGTAGGTGCAGATAAGAGCAGCACAAGAGAGAGTGTAGAAGAGGTTGTGTGAGGGGAGGGAGAGTGAGAGTTAGAGGGAGAGGGAGGAAGAATGTGAGGAAGAGAGAGAGAGAGAGATGTATTTGGAGTGTTTTTAAGTCTTAACATTTTGTTTGCAATCTTTTGTTGTCATCTCATTGCATGCCACATTTCACGTTGAAGTACCCACTAGGCTCACATACACGCTGTCTCTCTCTCATTTTGTGTATTGTGTTCCAGAAGTGACGCATATATTTGTGGCAGAGCTTGTAATGTGACTTCTATGACTTTTGCACCGTTCCTTGAAATGACAAGTGTGTGTGTATGTATGTTTTTGCTGAGATATATCTTAATGTTTTTGTTGCGGTAATGGAATTTTCACAATGTCAACTTGAGTCACATGGCATAAACTAGCAACCGACTACATACCTCTCCTTCTGACTTGACTTGGTTGTCTCTCCTTTACTCTCTTTCCAGCTCGGTGTGCCACAAAGCAGTTTTTGCATTATTTTAAACATTTGTGAGATGAAAAAGTAAACATTATTAAAGTTATTTGTGTAATTTCTGCTGTAGAGCCTCTATAGTTCTCTCGCAGTTGCGTGACAGGACAGGACAGGGGGTGCGCTTAAGCCAGTTATTGCTAATTATCAATGTAATCATCGACTCCGAGCCGAAGTCTTCAACGTATTTATTGTAACTAATGCTGCAGCAGCAGGATACCTTTTCTTTTTTGGCACCGAAAAGGTGAGCTTAAAATTTTCCAGTTTCGGTGCACTCAGTGGACTCTATAGCGTTCTGTGAGAAGAGCTCTGCATTTTGTTTCCTGAATTCCACAAGCTAAAGAAATTTTCTCTCTAAAAACTGAAAATATTCTTGACTTTTGCTTGGTTTGATGATGAAATGGCAGGTTGAAGACCTGACAGGAAGTGCCCGCATTTAAGCGATTGAGTAGTCTTATTTTTATGCCTCGCATATCGCAACTTTGCTTTTGCGAACATTTTGCTCGATTTAATGAGCTCTTTTAATCATTCTTCCAAGCAGGTGTGCGCACCTCCATAAGGCTGTAGCTGGGAGTAACGGGAGATATAAATGACTTCTCTTTCGACTGATGGGTAGAAGCCTTGTCAATATGTCTACAATATTTGCCGTCCCACAATAATTTAGTGTTACGTCCTACGTTGAAAGTGTTCCCCCCACGGTCGATTGATAATGAAATGCTGTCTGTTTCTGCATCTGTATGACCTAAGAACCAAGTGATATGCATTATATTTTCGCGCAAAAGTCTGCTAATTGCCTCTCTACATGATCTCACACATTTGGTTATTGTTTATTATTATTATTATTATTATTTTTAATATTATTATTATTTTATTGGAGTTTATTTTATCTTATTTTTTATCCAATTTTATTTTTTTAAATTTTTTTTTTTTTTTAATTTATTTTATTTTATTTTATTTTATTTTATTTTATTTTATTTTAATTTTTTTATTTTATTTTATTTTATTTTATTTTATTTTTATTTTTTTATGTCATTTAATTTTATTTTATTTTATTTTATATTATTTTATTTTATTTTATTTTTTTATTTTATTTTATTTTAATTTATTTTATTTTTTTATATGATTTTATTTCATTTTATTTTATTTTATTTTTTTTTTTTATTTTATTTAAATTTATTTAATTTTGTTTTATATTTTTAACTTTATTTTATTTTTTTGATTTTATTTAAATTTTTTACATTATTTTATTAATTATTTTTTTTATTTTTTTTTTAATTATTTAAATTTTTTTTTTTTTTTTTTTTATTTTATATTTTTTTTTTTTTTTTTTTTTTTTATTTATTTAAAATTTTTTTTTTTTTTTTTATTTTTTTTTTTTTTTTTTTTTTTAAATTAATTTTAATTTAATTTAAATTTATATTTTTTTTATTTTTTTTATTTTATTTTTATTTTTTTTATTTTATTTTTTTTAATTTTTTATTTTTTATTTTTTTATTTTTATTTTTTTTTTATTTTTTTTTTTTATTTTTATTTTATTTTAAATTCTTTTGTCATTATTTCATCTTATTTTATTTTATATTTTTATTTTTTTTATTTATTTTTTTTATTTTTTTTTTTTATTTTTTTTATTTTATATTTTTTACTTTACTTTATTTTATTTTATTTATTTTATATTATTTTATTTTATTTTTTAATATTTTATTTTATTTTACTTTATATTATTTAAATTTATTTAATTTTAATTTTTTTTAACTTTATTTTATTTTTTTTGATTTTATTTAAATTTTTTACATTATTTTATTTACTTTTTTTTATTTTTTTATTTTTTTATTTTTTATTTTTTATTTTATTATATTTTTTTTCTTTTTTTTAATTTTATTTTATTGTATTTTATTTTATTTTATTTATTTTTATTATTTTTTAAATTTTTTTTTTATTTTTTTTTTTTTTTTATTTTTTTATTTAATATTATTTTATTTTATATATATATTTTTTTAATTTTTTTTTTACTTTTTTTATTTTATTTTATTATATTTTATTTTTTATTTATCTATTATTATTATTATTATTTTTAATTTATTTTTATTTTTTTTATATTATTTTATTTTATTTTATTTTATATTATATTATTTTATTTTATTTTTATTTTATTTTTTTGTTTTAATATCTTTTTTATTTTTTTTTATATTATTTCATCTTATTTTATTTTGTATTTTTTTTTATTATATTTTTTTTATTTTATTTTATTTTTTTTTTATTTTATTTATTTTTTATTTCGTTTTATTTTATTTTATTCAATTTTATTCAACTTTATTTTATTTCAGTTTTTTATTTTTTTTTACTTCATTTTTTATTATTATTTTTTATTTTATTTTGTTTTATTTTATTTTATTTTATTCTATTTTATGTTATTTATTTAATTTAATTTATTTTATTTTATTTTATTTTATTTTATTTATTTTATTTTATTTTATTTTATTTTATTTTATTTTATTATATTCTTTTTTATTTTATTTATATTTATTTTTTTATTTTTTTTACTTCATTTTTTTTAATAATTTTTTTATTTTAGTTTGTTTTATATTATTTTATTTTATTTTTTTTATATTATTTTATTTTATTTTATTTTATTTTATTTTATTTTATTTTATTTTATTTTATTTTATTTTAATTTATGTAATTTTATTTTTATTTATTTTATTTTAATAACTTTTTTTTATTTTTTTATTTTATAGTATTTCATCTTATTTTATTTTATATTATCTTATTTTGTTTTATATTATTTTATTTTATTTTATTTTTTTTATTTTTTTTTTTTTATTTTTTTTTTTTATTTGAATTTATTTATATTTTTTTATTTTATTTATTTTATTTCATTTTTTTTTTTTTTTTGATTTGTGTTATTTAATTTTATTTTATTTTTTATTTTTTTTACTCCACATTTATTATTTTTTTATTTCATTTTGTTTATTTTATTTTATTTTATTTTATTTTTATTTTTTTTATTTTATTTTTTTATTTTATTTTTTTTTTTACTTAATTTTTTTTATATTTTTATTTTATTTTATTTTGTGTTATATTATTTTATTTTATTTTATTTCATTTTATTTTAATTAGATTTATTTTATTTTTTTAATCTTATTTTAATTAATTTTTATTTTTGTATTTTTTTTTAATGTTTTTTTTTATTTTTATTATAAGCATATGTGTTTTTATGAATACTAATGTATACTTTAAGACCAATACTAACAATGCTTTACATTAGTTATACCAATCAAATCTGTGTGTCAACAATTTAAGTGAATTTCGAAAGTATAAATTCTGCTGTTGGTAAGCTGATTTACAGCAAACATTACATATGTATGTACCTAACTAAGTGTCAGAATATAAATGTGCAAACACGAAAATGATTTTACTTTTAAAACTCTTTGCTTGTGTTTATTTTGTAGAGATTTCGTAGAAAGGATAAAACAATAATCCTTCGTAGCATTTTCAAGTGTCAAATTTTTAAATTTTTTAATCAATTTTTTGTTTATATGTACTCATGCGGTTGTACGTACACACTCATATGAGTGAATGTGTTCAATATGCGAATTGTAAGCAAGTTGAAATCCATATTTAGAATTTACCTGAAAATTTTTCCTTGTGTCTCAAAGTCTGATAGCTTTTTGACATAATGACATCAACACAAACAATACCAAAAAGTGAAGTATACATATGTACACTTGATATTTATGAATTAAATAAAAACGAATCAAATTTCCTTGTTTAATGACAGTGACAAATGAGAATTTTGAGTTTGATAAAATATAGCTGCATCCGGTTTTGGTAAATCAGTTCGCAATGTAGATGTTTCTATATATGTGGATATATGGTTTTTCTTTTTTTTTTGTAATTAAAAATTCATTAAATTATGTTGAGTCTTGAAACTATCCCACGCCATTCAGAATCCATCGTTTTAGGAGAATTTTCACAGGTTGCGTTTAGGGAATGGCCTTTAGATAAGGAGATTAGCTACGAATAAGTATCATATAGTTATAAACAAACGGTTCGGAATAAGTGACGCCCTAGCTGATCAGCGGGGTCTAGTGAGATTCCTCTAGACTTTAAAATTTGAAAGTTCGCTTCGTATGGGTCCCGCCCCATTGAAAACCATAACAGCCTCGGATAAGATACCTGCTAACGTTGACAAACACCATGAAATGGAAAAAGACCACGATATGAGGATATACGCGCCGAATACCAGGATCCTTAATAGGGAAGATGCCACTATCTAATTACCGGAAATCCTCGGAGAAATATAAATTGATATAACCACTATCCAGGAAATGAGATGACGAAGCTCTTTCAAACCAACAAGCTGCGTTATCTACAACATTTGCTATGCGAATAAAAGCGAATGTGGAGGTGGTTTTGTGGTTTGAAGGACGATGCTGTTAACGATGGTTTGTACGCGTGTCTTGAGGAAACCT
Source organism: Neoceratitis asiatica (assembly GCA_030068015.2). Taxonomy (NCBI): domain Eukaryota; kingdom Metazoa; phylum Arthropoda; class Insecta; order Diptera; family Tephritidae; genus Neoceratitis; species Neoceratitis asiatica. The sequence continues at coordinate 67,001,887 of CM061526.1, forward strand.
ACATCCGAACGCATATTTAACTCCACAGCCAGTCAGTTCAGTCTACCTGAGACATTTTCGAATAGAAGTCTGAGGCTGGAGGAGTTGATCGCGATGCAAAGCATGGCAGTTAGCAACACCAGATGTCAGATGATCGAAAAAATCCATGGAATGATATTGTACGACTGGATAACGAAAGTGCGTGAGCTGGCTGAGGCTTTAGACATCTCATCTGAGCTAGCACATTATATTTTGCAAGAATATTTGGACATGAAAATGCAATCCGCATTATAGGTGCCGCGATTGCTCACACATGACCTAAGGGCAATTGGGTAACATTTCGAAGGAGTGTTTGGTGATGTTCAATCGCCATCCAACCGAATGTTTCCGTCGTTTCGTTATCGTAGATAAAACATGGATCCACCACACCACACCATAGAGGTAAAAACAATCAAGGCAGTGAGTTTCTCCGGGTGAACGTGCACCAGAGAAAGCCAACAAAAGTAATGACCACAGTTTTTTCTGATGCACGAGTTGTCATTGACATCGATAGCGAACATCGCTGAATATTATTCAGAGCTTTTGGACAGATTCGATGTTGATTTGAAGCAGAAACGAATGCATTTGGCAAAAAAAAATGTTGTTCTAACGACGCAATGTTCGGGTGCACACGTGTGTAGTCACCACTGTCACCAAAAGTACATAAATTGGGCTATGAACTGTTATTCCATCCAGACTATTTTCCAGATTTAGCGCCCTGCGACTATTGCCTGTTTCCAAACCTGAAGAAATGGCTGGACGACAAGATATTCGGGTCAACTGAAGAGGTCATCATAGAAACGAACGCCCATTTTCAGGGCCTTGAAAAAATCTGTTATTTGGAAGGAATACAAAAATCGGAATAACGCTGGACTAAATGTAGAGAGCTATAAAGGAGACTATTATGAGAAATAAAACGCTTATTTGTCGAAATAAAAAATGAAAAAAATATTTTTCCAAAAACTCAATGACTTACCACCCTCGTATTTATCGTCTTTTGTTATTCTAAAAAAAAGGGTTAAAAAATATAGTTAAACCAAAAGCTTGGCTTGATGACGAGTTTCCGACCACTGCCGCATGAAAATCAACCATCAAGGATTGTTATGCTAAATTAAGAGTGGTGAAATGAGCACCGCAGACAGTGAACGCAGTGGACACACAGAAGAGGTTGTTACCGATGAAAGCATCAAAAAAATCCCAAAAAAAAACATTTTGAATGATCGTAAATTGAAACTGAAGGAATTAGCAAGATATCAACTGAATGTGTACATCATATCAGTTACCAATATTTGGGTATGCTCTGTGCAAAATTAATGACCAAAAACAACGACGAGTTGATGATTCGGAGTAAGTTTTGGAGATGTTCAAGCGCAAAAAATCTGAAATTTTGCATCAATATGTGACAATGGGTGAAACACGGATCCACCATTTCACTACTTACTCCAATCGGCAGTCATCCAAGGGAACTGCAAACAATGAACCCGCGCCAAGGCGTGCAAAAATGCAACAGTCGATATTTTGGAATGCGCATGGAATAATTTTCATTGTCCACCTTGAAAACAGAAGTACCAGCGCGAATATTACATAGCGTTTTTTGACCGTTTGAAGGACGAGATCGCTGAAAAACCGCAGCATTTGAATAAAAATAAAGAGCTGTTTCCCTAAGACAATGTACCATATTATAAGTCAGTGAAATCTATGGCAAAAATTCATGAATTGAGCTTCGATTTGCGCCCGCATTCACCGTATTCTTCAGATCTGACCACCAGCGACTATTTCCTGTTCTCAGATCTCAAAAGAATGCTCGTTGGGAAGAAATTTTCATCGAATGAGGAGGTGATCGCTGAAACTGAGACCTATTTTGAAGCATAGCGCGAGTCGTACTACAAAAATGGTATCGAAAAGTCGGAGGTTCGCTATAATCATTGTATCACCCTTGAAGGGAACTAGGTTGAATAAAAAAAATTTTAATATGCAAAAAAATTGGAAAACTGAAATTTAAGCAAAAAAGAAAAGAAGTCCGAATTAAAAAAAAAACCACTTTTTTTGCAAAATTTTTGCAACGTAGAACTTTTATATATACACTCTGCCGCTCTAAACAATTTTTTAACATTTTATTTTATTTATAAGCTTCTTTTTTATTGATAAAAATTTTTACTTTTCACTTCAACTAACTACCTCTCAGCATGACTTTATCTTTCAATTTACCTTTCAAGTATTTCTGAAATTTTTCTTTACAAATAACAGATTTTCATATAATTTTTATACTTTTTGTATATATATATATACATATATATATATGTAGCTGTATTACATATGTTCAATATTAATATAAATAATCTTTGAAGTTTCGCTTGGGCAACCGGATTTTATCGATTTTCAAAATATTGCAATTTACATAAAATATTTTTCATATTGATAAGTGGATACCAATGCGCATATGTTCATCTATAAGTATTTGCCTGTACACATTTCACAAATGTATCACGCTGAAGTCCTTTTGTTTCACAAATAACACAAAAATTTTCAAAGCGCACAGCATCAAAGCAGATTATTATGTGCAGAGAGAGCTGTCAGCGAAATCAGATCGACGAAGCGCAAATTTTGCCAATATTTTACTGTAATAAATATGTATATCCATACTCACATATATATGTTATGTACATATGTTTTTGAATGATATACTGATAGCGCAAAGTTCTATTTTATCGACATATTTCTAAAGAAGCCAAAGCCTCAGGCATATATACACATTACACACACAAACACATCTCAGCATATGCATATGTGTAACAATATAGCTCCGGGAAATAATTTCACGCTAACTTTTATGGCATAAAGGATGTGGCGCAACAAATCTCTTTCATCTTTCAATAAACGCTAACAAGCGAAATCGAAAAAGCAACAAATAAATATAAATATAAGTACATATATACAAGTACATATGCATATAATGTGTGCACATGTGTGGAAACATAGGACTATATGAACATATAAAGGGTGATCCAAGTAGAGGTAATTTTTCCAATAGCCTTTTTTTGACAGATCATGCGTGAATCGTGTCAAATGTCATGTTATTTTTGTTCAGTATTGTTTGGCATTTCATCATGGAAAGACTTACGCCTGTACAACGTTTACAAATCATTCAACTTTATGATGAAAATTCACGTTCTGTAAAGAATGTGTTTCGCGCGCTTCGCTCAACTTATAGTCAACATAATCGGCCTACTGAGCGTACTATTCGCAACATCATCACTCCAGACCGTGGAGAGTCGCCGTTCGCAGCAACTCGGACTGACGTATGGAACGAAGACTTGGCGAATTTTGTGTCGAGATCTTAAATTGAAAGCATACAAAATACAGCTTGTGCAAGAAGTGAAGCCGCTCGACCTTCCCAAGCGACATCACTTCGCTCTATGGGCTCCTGAAAAGTTTCAAGGAGATTCGACGTTTTCGAGCCAAATTTTGTTCACCGGTGTTGCCCATTTCCGGCTCAATGGGTATGTAAACAACAAAATTTCCACTTTCTTAATGAAGGCCAACCTAAGGAGATTCGAGAGCTGCCATTTCATCCAGAAAAAACAACGGTTTGGTGTGGTTTGTGGGCCGGTGGAATCATCGGTCCATATTTCTTCGAAAATGATGCCGATGAGCACGTAACCATCAATGGCGACCGTTAGCGCACCATGATAACCGACTATTTGATATCTGAGATTGAAGCTCGTTATCTCCGTGACATTTGGTTTCAACAAGACAGCGCTACTTTCCACACATCGCATCAATCAATGGATTTATTGAGAGCGCACTTCAGTGAGCAGATAATTTCACGTTTTTAACCGGTCGATGGGCCACCAAGATCTTATGATATCTAAAGTCTATACGGACAATCCCGCTTCAATTCAGGCCTTGGAGCAATGCATTACGCGTGTCATTCGCCAGTTACCAGTCGAAATGCTCGAACGAGTCATCGAAAATTGGACTCCACGGTTGGATCATCTGAGACGTAGCCGCGGCCAACATTTGAAAGAGATAATCTTTGAAAAAATAAATGCCAAAAAATGTTCTTTCGAATGATAATAAACAGTCCCCATTAAATTTGAATTCTCTCTGTTTTTTCTTTAAAAAAGTGGGGAACGTCGAAATGGAGCACCCTATACATACAATTATTTCGCTCATTCAATGTTTGAGTATGTATATGATGCACCTTAGCAAACAGTTAAAGTGAATTGAAATTTCACATTTTCCGTTCTAGCGGAATTTTCGGGACTTCATATTTATGAGTTTGTCCATATTTCTCTGCTAACACACACGTGCATACATGCAAGGGTCATAAATAGTGCGCAATGCAGAAAGAGAATTTTCAGACAAGTATTGTATCAATATTGAAATTTCATATGATTTTATATGACTTATATATGTACGTATGTATTGGAAAGTACACTTTCACTGAGTTATGCATCGCTCGGTTAGGAGTTCAATATTATATTTATTGAGCTCTAAACCGATTTTCATATTAAATTTTTGTAATAAGCTTGAGCTAGGATGAAGTCGTCATAGAACCACTTCATCTTGGTCGCGCTAAAAAAATTATATGTTTGTCTGGACAAAAGAATTTTGCCTCCCAGCACCTACTAGCGTACAATTGAAGTTTGGCGAGCTGGCGTGAGATGCATGTATAGAGAAGAAAAAAGGCTTTGATTAGAGACATTCTAGAACTGTCCAGTGATATTAATTCAAAGATTTCATCAAAATCAGTAATATAGAAAAAAACTCCAGGTTATTGATAACAAACCTCTGGCAGTTTTAGTAAATGCTGTAAGGACATCAGCATTTATATATAATATATAGACTTCAGCTGCTAAATCTTCTTCAGCGCAAACAATTTTGTTTAAATAACGCTACATCGGCCTAGGGGCTTAATTCACTTTGCAATCACTCACTTGAAATTTTTAAGTTGGAGTAGGCCGTTCGAAATCTACCAGAAGTCACTTTTTGTGGTATTTTTTTGTAGTTCTCCAGGGACGTTAAATTCGTTCAAACATGCACTGTATATAGTAGAACTCTAGATACTCGAGTATCGAGCACTGCGAGCAGCTCGATGCTTGCTCGATACTCGCTCATTGCTCAACTGCTCAGCAGAACAAAAAACTCTAAATTTTGTTTGTCAAAAATTCTTTCTCATTCAATGACTTTTGCACTTTGCATAAATAAATTTCAAATTATTAAAAAAAAAAAAAGTTCTGAGAAAAAAGTTCAGATTTTGTCAAAATACTCAAAAATTGCATGCTCGTGCTCGAAAAGTTTCGAGTAATGAGCAATGAACAAGTGTGCAAGTGCTCGTTGCTCAACTGCTCGCTCTGCTCGAAATTGTTTGAGCAAAATCTTGAGTTCTAGTACCTTCAACTGTCAGAGTTGCTGCTTATGGTGGCGCATTTCATGTTTTTCTGTACTCTTTGAACCAGTGGAGCAATATAAAAGAATGGCTTGATAATTCAGTGACTTTTGAAATACATTTTTTTCTCGGAAAACAAGCTTCTGATTCCTCAACAAAGTCTCCTTTTAGCTCTACACATTTAGTCCATTTTGTATTCCTTTCAAATAAAAGAGTGTTTTCAAGGCCCTCTTCAGCCGACCCGAGTCTCCTACCACCCAGCCATTTTTCAGGTTTGGAAGCAAGAAATAGTCGCAGTGGATCATATCTAAAGGATACGCTGGATGGGGTTAACCCAACTTATTTACGTACTTTTGCCGTGGTGACTAAACACATGTGCACACTTGCATTGCGCCGATAGAACAGCATTTTTTCTTCCAATGTGTTCCTTTCTGCTTCAAATCAATATTGAATCTGTCCAAAATCTCTGAATAATACTTGGCGGTGATCGTATTACCCTCTTCTAGGTAATCAATGTGAATGAAACCTCGTGCATCCAAAAAAACCTGGACATGACCTTATTGGCCTTCGTCTACGGTAACGAAATGGCGCAAATATCGTTTGGATCGCAGTTGAACATCGCCAAATACTACTTTGCAGTGGTTACACGTTGCACTTATGGTCGTGTGTGAACAACCGCAGCACCCATCGCACAGATAGCATTTTCGTGTCCAAATATTTTAGTAAAATGTAGTGTACCCACGCAGTTGAGACGCCTACAGCCTCAGCCATATCACTTACGTTTATTCTCTGATCGTTCAATCTCTTTCCATGGATTTTATCGCCGATTTCTGTCGTGACGATCTCTTATGGTCGACTTCTACGTTCGCCATCACTTGTACTAGTACGACCATAACAGAATTCAGTAAGACACTTCCTCACCATTGAAATTTATGGTGCAGAGTCCCCATAGTATTTATTAAACCTTTTCGTGGTTTCGGTGACGGTTTTTTACGCAATTAATAATGCTTAATCAGTGCAGTAAATTCACTTTTTTTCTTCTTCGTTGAAACTATTTCGCAGTCACGCACTTGTCAAACAGCCCTCGTAAGTTGTTACTTCACTTTCCTCCTTATGTCAGGCCATGTCCAAACGAAACGTGAAATTCCATTTCCATAATTCAACTTCAATCGAGTTATTGGTTTTTAAGCACATCTGCGGAGTGTTAGGCGGAGAAACATTCGATTGCCTGATATGATTGGAAACTTTTGGCATCGAACTCTGTAGAGAAACATTCTTTATTGCACTGCGTGTGTACATATTGGCTGCAACAATATATCTAATCAAAGTAAGGAGTTCAGAACGAAAGCAATAACAGTAGAAATACCTTCCATTTATTAAAATATGAACGACCGCAGGCTGTGCGTCTTTCGATGCGAACACATCAAGCGAAACAGTTGATAAATTACTTTGTATAGAAATCGTTTACGAGATTTCGGGTGCCAAGGAAGTTAATAAGCCTCAGCTCTTTTGTGAGGATTCATTCCAAGTATTTCATTTTTCGATAGTTTTGCCGTGGAAACCGCCCTACAATTTTGCACCTTATTTTCCTCCATCATTCGTTATACCCATAAATCCTTTATATAGGTCGAAGATAAGCTGACAAAGCAGTAGTTTCAGTTTTAATATGCTTAATGTAGTCATCGCATCGATAATCCCTGTTACTGCTGTTGATATCTCAGGATTTTTTCACATCACTTACAAAGAGCATCCTTGTCCGTACCTATATTTTTTTTTTCTTTTTTTTTAACTGAAACAGTCTCTGCGCGCTTTTTGTCACTAGAATGTGTTCATACTCTTATTCCAGCCAACACTAATCCGATTGCATCGAGCTATCCTGCGTTTGAAAGCTGAAACTTCAGGTAATTCACATGAAAATTTATTTTGATTTGAAAATGAGTGAAATTTCCAAAAAAAAAAAAACGTTATGCAATGCTTTTTTAACAATAAAAAGTAGTTTTGTGTTTGGTATGGTGGGAATGTTGTACGTGAACAACAGACCCAATGATACTTTCTTTGATTCCGTTCCAAAAATTTTGTTGTCAAAGATGACTCTCATTCTGGTCGGCCAATTAGTCAAAAATCCGATGCAATTCTGTAACTGTTGGCGAAAGATCGGCATGCAAATTCTCAGGAGAAAACAAAGGCATTAGGCATCACTTATGTGACCATTTGGAATTATTGAAAAAATTCTGACTATTCAAAGAAGCGCGATGCTTGGATGTCAAATGAATTAATGCAAAACTTCAGCAATAAAACGCTTTTGAAACACGAAAAAATCGAACCATTGCTGAAGCGAATTCATGAAACGATGAAAACTTAATTAAGTATGAGATTATCAAGCGAAAATACCGTTGTTTTTCCAAAACCACCTTCAAGACCTAAATTGGTGGCAAACAAGGTTGTTATTGTTGTTGTTGTTGTTGTTGCTGTTGTTGTTGTTGTTGTTTTTATTATTTTTATTATTATTATTATTATTATTATTATTATTATTATTATTATTATTATTATTACTATTATTGTTGTTGTTGTTGTAGCGGCTAGCCAACCCTGCCTCAGGTCAGGTAGGTCCAGTCTTATTCATCGAGGTCATCTAACGAAAGGCTTAGGAAACGTGCTATTTCGACGGGTTCGGACCAGAGGGAGAGGTGTGTTAAATGAGTCGGGTTGAGTGAGCATGCAAAATGGTGGTTAGTGTCATGCGAGAGATCTTTGCATGCGGGACATGCATTGGGTACGTCAGTGTGGAATCTGGATAGGTAGGAGTTGAGCCTGCTACAATATCCAGACCTTAATTCTGCCTGGGTTATACGCGCCTCTCGAGGCAGCTCGAACTCTTGTTCTGCGATGGGAGGTAATTGGATTCCGAGAACACCATTCATAGGAAAACAGTTAACAAAGTTATTAACGGATTCTCGGTGAATGGTGTTTATAGCCTGTCTGTACTCCGTCCTGTCCAGCGGGCCTTTTCTGTATTGTTGTACGTCGTTCCAGTAGTCAAGTACTCCTTTTCTGATGTGGTTCATCTTCCAATAGGTGTCTCTGCTGGGCTGCTACGTAGGAATCATCTCAGCAGATACTGCTTACATAGCATAACATTATGCTCCTTAACTGGGAGCATAGATGTTTCACTGTGTAAGTGATGGTCCGGCGTCATCAGGAGCTTCTTCAATTGCGTGTCGCTAGTCTCCCGGGCGGCCAGTTGCCTAGTACCTTTGCCAACAACGTTTCTTTGTCCTTTCCCCAGGTGCTACCGGCTAGCGATTTGAGGATTTTGTTGTAGCTATGTTTGCTCTTTGGTGGCAATTGAAGTCGTATGCGGAGTGAAGGAGTGCAGGCTGTCAAAAGTGACTCCCAGTAACTTTGGGTTGTTTTTGGTCTGCATTTTAACGTCATCGACCTTCACATTGAGTTCTAGCCGGTACTTCTTCGTTCAGCTGATGAAAAGGGTTTCAGAGCATTTCGTTGGTTGTATGTGAATATGTCGTGCAGTGAAAAAGTGGGAAAGGTCGGCGATGTGGGTGCTTACTTTCAAACAAAGGCAATCAATATCCTACACAGAAGCCAAATTTAAACAGACATCGTCATATGAGATCAAGGAGATGCCCTCTGGTGGTAGATGGAGCCTGGAAATATAAGAATTAAACAGCATCAGGGAGAGGACACTACCCTGCAGAACCCACCGTTTAATTTTTCGTTGCTTTAATGTTTGACTTTGAATTATTGTCGACCACTCAGCTAATTTATGGTCCAGCTCTTCAACCTAGGCGGTTATGAGAAGTTCTCAATTTCCGATAGTAGCACTGCGTGATTGACAGTGTCGACAGCTTTCAACAGGTCCAGTGCTACTAGGAAAGTTCGCGCACAGCGCTGATTTTGGTTATGGCCATGAACTACCTAATTGTTTATGGCGTCAAGTGTTGTTGTGGTGCTGTGCACTTTCTTGAAGCCATACACATATATGTAGCTGGACGCAGATGGTGTGTGAGAAAGGCGGAAACAGCAAGGCCTCAATTGCCTTCGCTACTGGGGAAAGGAGAAATATCGGTTGATAGGACTCTCCTTGGGCAAACAAAGTGATGCTGTACGGTGTTATTGGAAAGGAATTGTCCGTTGTGGGCTGACACAACTTGCGAAACGAGCATCATTCTGAGCTTTACAGTCAATAATTAAGCAGCTTAGATCAAGCTCTACATAAAAAGCGTCCAGTGTTGATAAATAAAAAAGTTCTTCCAGAGCGCATACACCTATGCAGACTAGGTAAAAATTGACGGAGCTTGGTTGAGTAGTGTGGATGCTCCCACCATATAGCCCCGACATCGCACCATCTGACTACCGCTCATTTCGGTCTATAAAAAACTATTTTTATGACAAATAATTGGCCAACCAAAACGTCTCTGAAATGTATTTGGCCAAGTTCTGCGCCGATAAACCAAAGAAGTTCTACACTGAAGCAATTATGAAACTACCCGAAAAATAGCTAAATGAAATGGATAATAATTGTAAATATTATTCACAGTCTCCTAGGAGCGTCTGAAATACACCTGGAGAGGCTGATATTCCCTATCGAGAAGCGGCCACTATTAGAATTTTTTTTTCTTTAGTCGAGAGAAGTATTCCAGGCTCTTTTCAATTCAAAAATTATGTGCAAATAATATATATGTATGTATGTATATAGCCACCAAACATGTACATATACACTATACATTCATCAGTAAAAATTTAAATGAAAATATTGTACATATATATATATATATGTGTTTTTCGTTAAACAAATGCCACAATTGGCACACTCATTGTTGGCAATCTCAACCAAATGTCGCTCATACGACCCGTCATGCGTTGGCATTACATGCGGTTAAATTGTATTGACATGCATATATTATCAATGTAGATTTGTTTGTACATCTGTTTCATACAAATATAAAAGCAAAATATATGCAACAACACACAGGGATATATGTAAATATTTGCAGGGCTGCTTTTAGCATTTGCGGGCGCAAATAAATATTTATAAGCACACAATATATTTACATATGCATGTACAGTGGATACGAAAAGTAAGTTATCAAAGCAACCAGCGCTTTTTTATTTAAACGCTCTCGAATTTTTCGCTTTATCAATTTTTTTTTTTTTTTTTTTTTTTTTTTTGTCTATGCTCGAAAAGCAGAAAGTTATCAATGATGATTTTATTGGCGATCGCTTGTCTGGCAAGAAATTTGCGTGACATTCTACAGGGCGAGCCACGTAGAGATGCGTTTTTCAATAGCCTTTTTTTTGACAGATCGCGCGTCAGTCGTGTCAAACTGTCATGTTATTTTTGTTCAGTAGTGTTTGGCATTTCATCATGGAAAGACCTACGCCTAAATAACGTTTGCAAATCATTCAATTTTACTACGAAATTTCACGTTCTGTAAAGAATGTGTTTCGCGCGTTCAGCTAAACTAATGGTCAATATAATCGGCCTACTGAGCGTACCATACGCAACACCGCCACCCATCTTGAGACTCAGCATTCATAATTGGATAATATTCGACCGAATGACCACGTCTAGCATGCAGTGAAGAAAATGTAGCGGCCGTAGCTGAGAGTGTACACGAAGACCGTGGAGAGTCGATTCGGCGCCGTTCGCAGCAACTCGGACTGAGGTATGCAACGAAGACTTGGCGCATTTTATGTCGAGCTTTCAAATTGAAAACGTACAAAATACAGCTTATGCAAGAACTGAAGTCGCTCGGCCTTCCCAAGCGACATCGCTTCGCTTTATGGGCTCTTGAAAAGTTCCAAGAAGATCCGACGTTTTCGAGCTAATTTTGTTCAGCGATGAGGTCCATTTCTGGCTCAATGGTTATGTATACAAGAATTGGCATATTTGGGACGAAGAGCAACCTGAAGGGATTCAAGAGCTGCGATTTCATTCAGAAAAAACAAAGGTTTGGTGTAATTTGTGGACCGGTGGAACCATCGGTCCATATTTCTTCAAAAATGATGCCGGTGTGTACGTAACCGTCAATGGCGACCGTTATCGCGCCATGATAACCGACTATTTGATGGCTGAAATTGAAGCTCAGGATCTTCGCGGCATCTGACTTCAACAAGATGGCGTCATTTCCCACACATTGCATCAGATTTATTGAGGGACCACTTCGGTGAGCCGATAATTTCACGTATTGGGCCGATCGATTTGCCACCAAGATCGTGTGATATCACATTGTTAGACTTTTTTTGTGTGGTGATATGTAAAGTCCAAAGTCTATGCAGAAAATTCCGCTTAGATTCAGGCTTTGGAGCAAAACTTCACGCGAACGAGTCATCGAAAATTCGACTCAAAGAATGGACCATCTGAGACGTAGTCGCGGCCAACATTTGAAAGAGATAGTCTTCAAAAAATAAATGCCAAAGAATGTTTTTTTGTTCTTTTATTATCAGTAAACATTTCCCATTAAATTTGAATTTTCTGTGTTTTTTTTTTTATAAAAATGTAGGGAACTTCGAAATGGAATACCCCTTAGAATTCCATGTTTTAAAAGAGTACGCCGACTAACGTCAACAGCTAATTGAACCAAATTCCCTTCTTCAAATGAAGCGTATAGCTGAAGAGAGAACCCAAAACATGGCTGATTTGAAGTACCGCATTTACTGGTATAAAACTTGGACAAATGTTGCTCAAAATGAGTGCTTGAAACTTGTCAAATCCATGCAACAACGATTGGGTAAACTTACTTTTTCTACCCACTGTATATTTGCATATATCTCTGACACAACTACATAGCTATAAAATACTGTGTTTTGCTTGGCTGTCTAAGGGTTTATCGTATAGCCTAAACACCGCTGATCGGAAAGAACTGATATTTGAAATGTGTGTGTTTCTTTTTTTGAAGATATTTTAAGGCATTTTTTACCCCAAAGTTTGGAAAAACGAAATTTTATTTGCTGACAAAAAATTATTGCATTTTTTTTTTCTTTTCAAAAATTTTCTTATATTTTTGTGTGCAGAACTTTCTAAAAAAGTCTTATAATCTACACGTATTGATATCATATTATCACACGTACGCTTATGTACATACATACATACATAAATTCAAGCGGCGCACCAACTTTTATCTTCACACTTATACATCTACATCCTTCCATATGCACATACATTCATTTGCTTTCATTTATTCATTTACATTTCCATTTACCTTTTCCTTCTCATTTATTTTGCACTCAACACACATTTGCATATATATATATATGTGTTTTGTATGTGTAGTCTTATGCAAATGTCACACCGCCTATACGAGTACCCTTTATCATTGGCATTAGGTAGCAGTGAAGTCAATTCGGTGGCGGTATAATTCACTGCAATATTTGCCTCATTCGCGTATATCATGCAGAGGTGTTGACGAGTTATTATGTGTGACATATGTACCCTGCAGGGCAAAATACTAGTTGTTAATTAGAATCAAATTAGTTTTACACTAACTAGTTCATCTTGCTTCCATTACCCAAGTAAGCAACTGATTTTTTTTTAGCATGGTGATGAACTCTCAATTGTCCTACTATGCATCAGCTTCATACTAGTTAAATACTAGTTCATCTATGTGTGTTGAATTTCTACTTGAGCAAAAATAAAAAATTTAAATATATTTACCTGCGACGAGAGTCGAACTGAAAATCTCACGCGCTACAATGTTTACATCTCACCACTCGGCAATCGTAACGATGTATGTATAAACAATTAAATGCGCCCTTCGGAAATCTCATCCAGCATTAGGTCAGAAAAGACACACGCTAAAGAGTAATTTTGTAAGAAACCTCGATTAGTATCGAACGTTTTGGGGCGGTAGTTCCACAGCAGCGCGCTTTTGGTGTTGCTCATCGACAGTATATGCGGTCATAAAAGATTTGCGGAGTCATCCAATTCGAGCATATCGGCGTAGGAGCTGCACCTGCTTTTCGTGCTGTGAAAGAGTGATTTAAATCGACAAAAAAGTTGTATGGATTGATCCTTACCTTACGACTTTTTGCCACGATTTGGCTCATGAGGAATTTTCCAGGTCTGAAACCACGGAACGTTGTCAAAATGCAAAATTTCTGAAAATTAAACATTAGGTCGCGCAGGATGACATCCTTTTCCCAGTGTTGTTTAGTTTCTACATTTCTAAGCTCCCTCCACCACCGGAGAGCACTTCTCTCATCTCATATATCGATAACTATTCGATCTTTGCTTGGATCGTTGTACGAAAGTAAATGATTCTTTCGCTACACAACAACCAGCGATATTCTCGGCTACCCTCTTCACCAGCTGGACGGAGGTGTACCGACTCGAACTGAATGTGAAAGTTGATAATGCCAAACTAAAGTTGCATGGCGTCACTTGCGACAGCCTACAGTCCCGCACTCCACATAATCGTATGACTACGATTGCTATCAAAGTACAGAGCTGCAAATTGAAAATCTTCAAATCGATTGCCGTCAGCACATGAAAAGATGAAGAACTCGAGCCAATTGGCATGTAAGTTGATAGACATGCCAATTGGCTCGAATTACACTGCTTCGTTCTGAAAGCCGACGACTATCGAGATGCGGTTGATGCAAATACAAGCCTTCCAAAATAGCGCCCTGATGACCGGGGAACAGGGAGCCTACTAACGCCTCTTATGAAGCACTTATACAGTGAAATATGCTGTGTAAGCAATATCTGTGAGGTTGTTACCATAGGAACCATCATAACAGACGCCTACCTCAAGCGGCATCACTGCCTAGGCACAGTTGCAGAAAGGGTGTACTTGACTTGAGGAACTTCCTTCAGCACCATAGAACCGAACTGCTGAATGGAACGGCATACTGGTAGGCCATAAATGCTATTAACAGAGAGTTTGTCAACACTTTTACAAAACTCTCTTCCATTAGCAGACTAGGGGCTCGAAAAATTGCCTCACGAGATCCGAGCAATACTGACACAATTAGGTGCTGGATACTTTAGCAGACCCTAGTCTTACTTATCTAGACTTGACATCGACATACTTAACGTATTTATGTGCTGCACGCATAGCGTTCCCGTACGGCACTTACTCACCTCTTTTCATGGTTACACAAAGCTCACTCATCTAATACCTCTCTCCCTGTGCTCCGTACTCTTCGAAACAGCTCGTTTCCTGAATTTTACTGTTAAATTATCTATTTTACCTACTCCTAGGTTGGGTGGGGCATTCCGCGAAAACAACAACAAAAAACCATAACAGCAATACATCATCTAGTAAGTCACCCCCACGGCGGGGGAGGTCATTCTTCAAGCAAGCAATCGCTATTCGAACTTCGTTAACATCGATTGGTGAATCGGAATTGCCAGTTCCGGGCATTGCTTTCATTTTGCAATTAAACAGACTGCTGGATAAATGTTACCTACACAAACTCAGTAAACAGTGGAAATTGGTCGTCAGACCACCTCTTTGGGTACTAACATACATCACTATGCTTTTATCTTGAAACTTTCTGTAAGTCACTGCATCTCCTCATCGAATTTTCATAATATCATATTTCGGCCTCTCACTTTCTCTCTCTCTCTCTCTCTCTCCCTCCCTCTCTCACTTGACAAAAAGTAAATCCTTAATCTGCTTGTCTTTTTGACCCCTATTTTAAATCTTACATACGAGTATTACTACTGGGTTGTTTGATAAATCATAATTTCCTCATTCAAACACAAAATGTTTTTTTTTTTAATATTTTCAAAATTTATTACAAATTAAACAAAAAAAAATCATAAACTTGAAACCACATTACTTTTTACAAAACTTTTTACATTTTCCTGTTAACTACGAAGTTCGCTTTTCCAAAATTCTCTCGGAAACTTAAGCGACTGGAGCAAAACCAATACGGTTGTTGCCCATATCGAATTCGGTGTAGTAAAGACCAATGAAGATATCACCCAAAATCCAGAAAGGTGTACCCATGTAGCTAATGGCAGATGTGCACTGACCGTTCTCGTTGAGAATGTATTGGGAAGCTGGCACGGCGAAGAAGTTACCACCAATGATGAACTCGATATCGGGCAAGCTTTCAATGAGTGAGCAATCGACGAGACCATTACTATCGGGATTGACGATGTTAATGTAGTTGAGGTAGGCAAAGTATGGGGCAACCATGAGGGAGGTGCCGGAATCGGCGACAGCTTGGCAACCTTCACCGCACAAAACCTGGTCACCCATAGTAGCGCCACCCAAGCTGAATTGCCAGTAGCCTTGCTGGGTGATTGGTGTATAGGTGAGACTGCCTTGGTACAAGCTGGGATCTGAGCCACCCAAGATCATTTGACCACCCTTGTTGGAGGAACCATCACGAGCCAAATAGAAGGAGAAGACATCGTTGTCGATCAAACCTTGAGACCACATGTTGTAGAATGGTGGCACTACATCATCGGTTGCGATCTGTTGGAAAGCCATACCCATAATACCATCAAAGTTCGAGTAAACAAAGCTGGTGCCAGGCTCATTCATAGCTTCAGCGAACACTTGATTTTGGATTTGGAGTCCAGCAACATTGACGGTATCCTGAGACAAGAAACCAGACAAACTGCCCGTACCATATTGGATGGCGAAGGGAGTACCATTAGCAACATAAGTGCTCGAAGCGGTTGAGTTGTATTGGTCGTGGAGTTGGCAAGCCAAGTCACTAGATGGGCAGGTGGCTGATGGTATCCACAAGTTAGATGAACCGGTATCGAAGAGTACCAAGAACTCCTGTGGTGGTGTACCGATGGTGATAATGCCATAGTATTGCATGTTCAAGGTATTGTCCAATTGCTCGGTGGCGCGTGCGCTGGGCACATGGTACTTAGTGCGCAAATGCGTGAGTTCTTTCTTGATCGATGCAGCAGTCCTGCGGTAGTTGAGGTTCTTGTGGATGGGCACACGCACCAAACCAGCCGAGACCACGGCGGCGCAAACGGTCAGGAAAACGAGAAGCTTAAACATTTTGCTGCAAGAAAATTATATTTTGTAAATATATGGTTGAGGTTAGAAATACTATAAAAATCTTACCTTGATTTTTAATTTCAAAATATCATATAACATGCAGCGATGATATATGACTGTGCCATACAAATTCATCTCGGCGCTTTTATAGGCGCAGAGCGCGATGTTATCATAAGTGCGGCGCTGCTTATCAGTGCGCTATTCAACCCGCGCAGCTAATTAGGCACATACTGACTACGAATAGTGTCTTTTAATCAATATTTTTGATATTTCTTAACTTTCTAATTTTCGGCAATTTTGAGATAATAACTTTGATGAAACGTCAAATGACTGACTTTATCGATTTAGTCTGAAGTGGCGTTGATTAATTATGGTTCAAGGAGATTTCTTCAAATCTAACGAAGATCACAATAAAAAATGTATGACTGTTTGTATTTATTTTTAATTATTTTCATAAATATATTTACATTCTCTACGTACATACATACATTAAAAGTAGTACATATAAATACAACGCATTAGAAAGCACACGCACGTTTAGTCGTATGTAAATGAGTTAATGATAATCCTTCGGAACGAGCCATTCTATCAATGTGATAATCGTAGAAACAATATTTTGTATTCAACAAGCAAGATAAGCATTACATAGACACGCCCCTTTTACGAAATCACTTTGGTAGTTTTAATAATTACTTGTTGCAATTTACTATATTTACAACTAAAAAAAAAATACTAGTTCCTAACTAGATTGCTACTAGTTTGTACTTTACAGTAACTAGCCCTGTTTCCATCATTTACCTTTTTTAGCTGCTGGTAGTTCTTTTGCCGCGAAGAGCTCCACTAAAATGTCAATTTCAGACAATTTATGAACTCCATACCAAAATGTGATCCTAGTGAAGGTACTTTTTACAATACCCTTTTTTGACAGATCACGCGTGAACGAAAATTCACGTTCTGTAAAGAATGTGTTTCGCGCGCTTCGCTCAACTTATGGTCAACATAATCGGCCTACTGAGCGTACTATTCGCAACACCATCACCCGTATTGAAAACCCAGTATGCATTATTCGATAATATTCGACCGAATAGACCACGCCCAGCATGCAGTGAAGAAAATATAGCAGCCGTAGCTGAGAGTGTACACGAAGACTGAAGACCGTGGAGAGTCGATTCGGCGCCGTTCGCAGTAACTCGGACTGACGTATGATCAAGATCTCAAATTGAAAGCGCACAAAATACAGCTTGTGCAAGAACTGAAGCTGCTCGACCTTCCCCAGCGACATCGCTTCGCTCTATGGTCTCTTGAAAAGTTCCAAGAAGATCCGATCCGTGTTTTCGAACCAAATTTTGTTCAGCAATGAGGCCCATTTCTGGCTCAAAGGGTATGTAAACAAGCAAAATTTCCGTATTTGTGACGAAGAGCAACCTGAAGAGATTCTAGAGCTGCCATTCCAGAAAAAACAACGTTTTGTTGTGGATTGTGGACCGATGGAATCATCGGTTTTTGGAAACGGAGCAAAAATTCTTTTGGATTGCGGTTGAACATCACCAAACACTCCTTTGAAGTAGTTACACAGTTGTGCTTATTGTTTGTGTGTGAGCAGTCGCAGTACCCATCGTACGGATTCATATAAAATGTGATGTACCTAAGCTAAGTTGAGTGGCTATGAGGCCTACAGCTTCAGCAACCTCACGAACTTTTTTTTATCTGATCGTCCAAAATCATTCAATGAATTTTGTCGACGATTTCTTTCGTGACAACCTTTTTTGAGCGACCTGAATATTAGACGTCACTGGTACCGGTATGACCACTGAAATTGATGGTGCAGAGCCCCCATAGTAATTAACAGGTTTTCCATGGTTTCGGTGATGGGTTCTTTACGCAAAAAGGATGCTTAATCAATATATGAAATTAGTTTTTTTTTTTTTAATTTTCGTCAAATTTTACAGCAGTATATTAATCGATAACAGTTGGCGGTAGCAATATTCAAAAAAACGGAAAATTCAAAAAGTCACTGACTTATCAAACAACCCTTACTGGTGTTTTTTTTATTACCAATTAGCTAATTATCACGCCGATGTTCGTGTGACTTCATGCACAAGAATTTAGAATAAGTGCGATAATCATCTACTTTTCCTACAAAAAAAAAAAAAAAAAAAAAAAAAAATTAAAAAAAAATTAAATAACTGACGTCAGCGAAAATTATGCAAAATTAAATAAAATTGTGCAGTTAAATTGAACACTTCAACGAAATTATTATTTTTTTTCACAAATTAATTATCCAACTAATCATATATACGCACGAACATGTTTCGGTTGTGAACGTCACAACATTCGATCAATCAGTTATGGAGTGTATCAACAACATTTTATATGTGTATATGTGTATACGCACGTAACATATAAATATAAATATGATTATGAGAAGACCTGGGAAAAACATAAGTTTTTAGGTAAATAAACACAATTTTATCGATAGAAATTCAGTAGTTCAAGGCGCGTGTTATTTGATAAAATAATATAAATAATTGTTTTGTTTTTCACTTATTTTATGATTAATTACTATAAAATGGGCAATTTACAAAATATGTCAATAAAAAAAATTTACAAATATTTTTAATTAATGGGAAATTTATGAATTTCTATACTCAAGTTCAACATATTACCACAAGGTGGGTTATATCGGCCGAAAAAATTCGGAAGAGCCAAGAAATAAAATGATAAAAATATATAAAATAACTAATTTGAAGAACTAGCACACGCCTCTTTTCGCTGGCGAAGAAATGTAAAATTTATCTTCACACATGCAGTCATGTTCACTTGATTAAGCAAAGTAAGTAGAGCGATGCTCGACGCTCGCTTGATACTCGCTCATTGCTCAACTGCTCAGCAGAACCAAAAAATTTCAATTTTCTTTGTCAAAATTTCTTTGATGTTTCAAGGTTTTTTACACATAAATAAATTTAAAACAAACAAAAAAATTGAGAAAGAACTCAAACTGTTTGTCAAAATACTCGTAATGTTCGAGCAGGTATGCGAGTGCTCGTTGCTCAAATGCGTGCTGCGCTCGAAAATGGTCGAGCAATATCTGCAGCTCTACTTCAAATATCTAAAAAATCGGTTGTAGGTGGGTAACATGACATGGTTTTCCGATTTCGATAATTTTCAGTGCCTGTATTTTTTGAATTTTTGAACTTGCCTTTTTTTGAATACCAAATTTCACTCTCGTGGTTGCTTTCTTGTTGCAAAATATCAAATCTGAAAAAAAAAACGGTCGTATATACTTATAGGCAGACGGATATGCCTAACCTTAAATAGGCAGACGGATATGCCTAACTCAACTTAGCTCGTCCTTCTGATTCAGTGACTACTTTAAGAGAAACTTTCTAACGGTTTCCCCAAAGAAATCTAAAGCTACGAGTGTTTTCTTTTCTAATAATTCCCTTCCAACACAGTTTCATATCTGGAATTGTTTCCGAATATTTTACTTTCTCGTACAAATGAAGGCGAACGTTCCGTATCTAGGGAGACACCGAGTGAATCGGAAAAGCTTTTTCTTGCTGGAGTTTACGACAAGACTACTTTGCGACGCTCAATTTTTTTCCAAAAAGCCACTGTGTGATTTTGTACAAAATATTTAATAATTTATGGCTTATGGCTGACCACGAGGGCGACATTATCTGCCTAGGTGACCACCTTGCAGCCACCATGTAAAAGTCAAGAAATTGGTGCACCAAAATCGTCGTTTGGCAACTGTAGATGTTGCCAATAGGCTTGATTCTTCAATAGATCAATTAACATTTGGCTCTGAATGGTTTTTTTTATGCTTAGGATAAGTTAAATCTCCTTTGGTCCCAAAAACACTTCATATTTTCGTAATAAATCCGTGTTTTTGCATCGATAAGTGACAATGGATGAAACATGGCTCCATCATTTCACACGGAAATCCAATAGATAGTTATTCGAGTGGACTGCGCACGGTGAACACGCGCCAAAGTGTGGCAAATCGTTACAGTCGGCTGGCAAGGTTATGGCGTCTGTATTTTTGGATATGCATGATACAAGTTTCATTGACTACCTTGAGAGAAGAAAAACCACTAACAGCGTTCTTTACATAGCGCTATTTGACCGTTTGAACAACGAAATCTCCGAAAAGCGGCCGCATTTGAAGGAAAAGAAAGTGCTGTTTAACTTAGACAATGCACCGTGTAACAAGTCAAATCCATGAATTGGGACAAGAATTCCTCCCCCTTCCACCGTATTCTCCAGATCTGGCTCCCAGCGACTATGTCCTGTTCTCAGATCTCAATGCAATGTTCGCTGGGAAGAAATTGTCGTCGAATGAAGTGGTTGTCGCAGAAACTGAGGTCTATTTTGAAGCAAAGGACAAATCGTTCAACAAAAATGGTATCGAAAAGTTGGAGGGTCGCTATTATCAGTGGTTTACCCTTGGAAGGGAACTATGTTGAACAAAAAAATGAATTTTGCCAAAAAAAAATATGTTTTACTATGTCAGGCCGGGGACTTTTCAATTGACTTGTTATATAAATAATTTTATTTGGGAACGTATTCGCAATTTTTTGCTCCTCAATTTTATATAAATAATATTTTTATTTAAAAAAATACAAAAATATGTAGACAAAAAACCTTGAAAATATTTAAAAAGAATCACTGAAGCTCCTTTTTTATTGTAAATATAAAGAAATTGACTATACATACAGTATAAACACCTATAATATATATATGTGGCAGCACAGCAGTTCACTTGTCACTTTACAATTTGGTTATAAAAGCCATCTGGCATCGCAATTATCGGAAGTTTCTTTTCTACTTTCATTCTTACATTTTTTGCACTTGATCGAACCTTCTCCTTTTGGATCTGACAGCGACAAGACGTATTTTAATCACGTTTTTAAATAACCAACACTAAATAAAAGTTTAATTAATTATTTTTTTAAATATCAAATCAGTCTTTAATTTTATTAATAACAATCATCATCGTCAATCATAAAATATATGACATATATATTTTACATATGTTTTGATGCTCATATTTCGTTTCTTGTTCTTTCGTTCAACATATTCAGCAATGCTCTCTCCACATTTTGTCTGCCGTTGCTGGTTTTCTTTTATTTTATTTTATTTTTCCTTTATCTTTTTTTTTTTTTTTTTTTTTTTTTTTAATTAACTTTTTGTTGGTAACTTACGAAATATTAAATTTCAAAATAATGAGCTCTTGTTGTGTTGTGTTGAATTTTATTTATCTTTTAATTAGTTTAGCATGTACTACACACAAATTTGAATTTATATTATTTATATATGTACATATGTGCACACATACGCATTTATATACAAACAATATGTATGTATAGTATTGTAATAAAAGAAGCAAACATTATGAGTGTGCTGTGACGAGATAAACACAACACAAAAAAAAGAAAAACAAAAGCAAGCGAGAGCAGATCAACAAAATTTTGTTGCATATTCTTGGGCGTTCGTTCTTTGTGTATTTTCCTTTTCGAGTGTGATGGGGGTGTGCCTGAAGTTTTGTTGTTAATTTATGTCTTCATTTCAAAAATTTCATGTATTTGTGGCTTGATGATAATAAGTCAAGCCAAAACTGTGTGAATATATTAAAAATTAAAGAATGTTTTAATAAGCACTCGGGCGAAGCTCAATATTTTTTGGCTTTTGTGGCATTTTTAGTTCATGCCGCGGCTGCAAGTAGCTTTTCATCAACAAGCTTCATTATAATCATGTATATTTTTAAGTGAATTATATTTTCGGAGAAAGAATGAAATAAAGAAAGGAAGAGAACCTGCTTAATCATCCAGCTATAGAATGGATTACGAGAAACTCATGGTCTTCTTCGAATAACATCAATATATGCCATGACTAAACTGCTGTTGGAAGGATGGGGCCATGTGTAGAAGCTTACGCAAGTGGGGCAAGTTTCTGACTACCATTCACCCTTGAATGACCAGGACGATTGGTTCAAACAGCTCAGCACGGTCCGGTCCGTAAAGTGCGAAGGCGCATCCCCTACGACTCTGTGTAGGATTTGGGAGCCACCACACATAAAAAATTACACTCCTAGGAAAAATCAACAAATGCCTCGGATGAGAGACCCACCTGCACGTTTAAAGGATCAAGATTTAAGGGCATGTCCAGTCCCTTAACTGAGAAGGTGCCACTGCCTAGCTGCCTAGGTGCCACTGCCTAGCTAGTTGACGTCCTCGTAAGACTAAATGTTAACATCACCGCCGTGCATGGAATGAGATGGACGGGGGACAAGGACGGTAGAAAGTAGGTCCTTGTGAAATCTACTATAACCGTCATTTAAGGAAGCGCAAGTTTAGTTTTGGCTTTGCGGTGGGATAGAGACTCCGTCGACGAGTCCTGGCATTCAACCCGGTGGATGAACGTCTAGCTGCAATTCGCGTCAAAGCGAAGATCTTCAACATATCGTTGATTTGCCCCCCTCCCCGACAGAAGGGGAGGATGATGTGGCAAAAGATGTTTTCTATGAGAGCCTAAAATGCACTTATGAGCGCTGCCCCCGCCACTACGTCAAAATTGTTTTAGGCGATTTCACCGTCAATGTGATTCCAGTACACGGAAATTCATTAAACTATGGCTGTCACCGGATGTAAAACCAAATCGATCATGTTGTGATAGACGGAAGACATGTATCCAGTGTTCTATACGTCAACAAATACAAGGAAGGTTCGACGTCGAAAAGATGCAGCAGGTTTTATACTCGGCTTGCACGCCTGCTCTCTGAGAACACTCATCAGCAAAGCGATATAAGAGATCTGTAGAAGGAAATAGCAAACCCCTTATGTACGTTGCTTCGGAAACAATTGGTTTTCAACAATGTCACAAAAAGAGCTGGTACTATAAGGAATTTCGAGCTGTAGTTGTGGAGAAAGCAGACTGCCCACCTCGCATCTTTGCGATCAGCCACAACACCTGCGCATTTTCAAACGAAAAAGGAAAGAGTCCGAAATATGTGAGTATGAAGAGCTTGAGAAGCTGGCCTACAAGGGTATTGCTCGAAAATTCTATAACAGGATGCTTACAGAAGGTTTCAAGACCGGCACACACTTGTGCAGGAATCAAGGAGGTAACCTGTTGACAGATGTCCAGAGCATACTTAATGAAGTTCGAATAGCGATTGGTTGCTTCAAAATTAACAAAGCGGCGGGGTCCGATTGCTTACCGACAGAACTATTCGAATACGGTGGCGAAGAGCTGACAATGTGCGTACATCTGCTTCTTTGCAGAATATGGTCGGACGAAAGCATGCATGGCGAATGGAACCTAAATGTGTTCTGCTCAATCCAAGAAAAAAGATACCCCACAGTGTGCGACAATTATCGTGGTATAAGCCTTCACAATATCACATGTAATCGGGCGTATTGTATGAAATATTAAAGCCCGCCGTCAACAAACTGATCGGACCTTTTCAGTGTGGCTATAGACCTGACAAATCAATCATTGACCACCCGAGAGAAAAGAATCGATACATACCACCTTTTCAACGATTTTAAAGCTGCCTTCGACAGCAAGATAAGAAACTGTTTCTACGCGACTATGACTAACCTTGGTATCCGCACAAAACTCAACTGACCCTAGATAACACCAGAAGCGCAGTCAGAATTAGGAAGTACCTCTCTGAGCCGTTCAATACCAAACAAGGTTTCAGACAGGGTGAGTTTTTATCGTGTGATTTCTTCAATTTGATGCTAGAGAAAATAATACGAGCTGCAGAGCCAGGTACAATCTTCTACAAAAGACTGTATGACGATGATATTATATCATTGGCCATAATAACCACACCGTAAGTTCTTGTTCTCCAGGTTAGACAAAGAAGCGAAGCGAATGGGTCTGGCAGTGAACGAGGGCAAGACGAAATATCTCCTGCTATCAAGTATTCGCGACTTAGCTCCCACGTCAAAGTCCTCTTTCGCCGAACCAAAACCAAACTCTACAATTCGCTCACCATTCCCGCCCTAACATATGGTGCAGAAGCCTGGACGATGTCTATATCCGAGGAATCGGCCTTAGGAGTGTTTGAGAGAAAAATTTTGCGGAAGATTTATGGTAACGGCGAATACCGCAAACTGTGGAACGGTGAGAGCTTTACGAGCTATACGATGACATTGACATAGTTCAGTGAATCAAAAGGCAGCGGCTACGCTGGCTGGGTCATGTCGTCCAAATGGATGAAAGCGCTCCAGCTTTGAATATATTCGATGCAGTACCCGCTGATGGAAACTAAGGAGAACTGCGTGAGAGGGGATCAGGTGGAAAGCGACCTCCTTTCACAAAGTACTTCTAACTGCTGCCAAACAGCGAAGAGAAGGAACGAGTGACGCGCTATTGTTGACGAGGCTATAATCGCGTAAGCGGTGCCTACGTTAAACGAAAAGAAGAAGAAGTACTATATCATATAGCCCCCATGCAATCGATTGTTGAGGTTTTAGGTTAAAAAAGCCGCTAAAAAGGCATGTAGGAGCATGAAATTTGTTATTCTACAGAGTTAACTCATCGAAATCGAATTTTGCAATTGCAATAAATTTCCTATGTCCATGAAAGGTATAAAGACTTCGACAAGACGGAAGACAGATGTTTTTTTTTGGTTCTTTTGCTTATTTAACATTACGTTTTGTTTATATCAAATCGTGTGTGTTACCTATTTAGTCGTTGGAGTCGTTTCGGTTAGGTAGTGTGAGAGAGAGCTAATTCTTACACTCATTGCAAGGGTAGGGTAGCGCATACCAGCGGATCTTAAAAGGAATAAGACCATCTCTGACCTTCAATTAAAGGTATTTGTTTTTGGTTTAAACATAGCTATATTTTAGCAGAGTCTACGGAAGTGCGAGGTACAGTGTATGAAGAATTTCGTGAATTTTTTTATGTTAAATTTTTCAGCCTTTTTTATCTGCCCAATTTTTGCTGTGTCAATTTCCAATCAGACCGACCGTCCTTTTTTTTTTTTTTGTTTTTTTTTTTTTTTTTTGTAGAAAGAGAGTGCTGCTTTTCTGATATCACATTTTTTCATTTCAGCTTCTATCCGAATTCAGTACACAAATCAATTTATTATATATGCAAACAACTAGGGTAAGGTGAAACGAGCTAGAACTCCGACCACCTGTGTGACTAAGGGAGTTTAGTGCAAGCATGCACGCCGCTTCGATCATCCTAGTGCGGTTCATGACCGGTGATGAGTTCTTACCGGTTTGAAAATACAAAATATTTCTCCTTCTTTTCCGTAGACTTCAGCTTGATGTCCCATTGAAAAGCAAACTAGTATTCTTACTCATTATGCTTACTGCAGCTCTGCTTTCTCCAGACCTTTCTGTTGACTGCTAGAGTTGCGCAGCTGTTTTATTAAAACGTCTGCGGGTTAATCGAAAAACAGGCAGCGATTTTGGAAGTTTTTCCTAGATTCCGCAAGAATTAAGCTACAAAGTGGAACTCCTCTCAGTCTTTCACCAGATTTTTTGTAGAATTTGTTTGCATTATGGTCAGAATTTGTTTTAAATTTCATTGAATTGTACACCCGTCAATTACGAGTACATACAGTGTAAGTAGTAGTAAAGTAACAAAGAATAATTACCAAATAGAAGCAGCCCAAAAGCGTAGCCATTGTTAGTAGTACACGCGGTTTGCCAAACTACCATTTTCTCACTTCCGTGCCGGCAGCAGTCAGTCAAACAAACAAAAACCAACATCCCAAGCCATGCGGTATTTATCTTTTGTCCATTCATAATCCAGAATTACATACTCTCTAGCACACACATATACACATACATGCGTTTGTAGAGTATTCAAAACACGACAAAGAACAAAGCAAACAATTCTCGCTTGCAAATTAAGGCTAACTGCCTGGCAGTGAGGCTTTCAGATTGCCACACACACACACACACACACACACACACACACACTCAGGTGCCAGTTGTACGGGAAGTGCTTGCTGCGGTCATGTGGATATTTGCAATTCAAAGCCATTTGGGTGGCGGTGCGCACAACGGTGCGTGTGTCAATGAAAACAATGCCCGAAACACATGGAGGCTTAAGTTTTTGTGATTACTTTCCACCATACAACGATTGTACATGTGTATTTGTAATTCAAATTTTGATCACTTTGTGTTTGGTGGGAGCTCAATGTTTTTTCACTGCCTTCGTCGAGGTTTTATTTGCCTGTTTGCCTTGCTGTCCACTTATTGCAGTGTGTGTGTGTGTGCTTTTGCTATCTTTTTGTGTCGAAATTGATTCAGTCTCCCATTGGCAGCTTGTGTTTTTACACATTCTATTGTTCCTTATTGTATTTCTTTATCCTGTTCGACGACAAGATCTACTTGCTAATGAGACATCCAACTGTTGTGTGATTATTTGATTCGTTGTCCGATGCTGTAACTCTT
Organism: Neoceratitis asiatica; assembly: GCA_030068015.2. Classification (NCBI taxonomy): domain Eukaryota; kingdom Metazoa; phylum Arthropoda; class Insecta; order Diptera; family Tephritidae; genus Neoceratitis; species Neoceratitis asiatica. Next base: position 67,028,724 of record CM061526.1, read on the forward strand.
ATTTGGAAACTTAGATAAAAATATTTGCTTTCGAGCTGCTAGGTGCTGTTATTAGCATTTAAGTCGGAGAGAGAGAGAGTTGGTTAATCTCAAACAATATGGGTAATCTATTTCTCCGCGTTCTACCTGCAACTTCTACAGAAACTACGGAAATCCATAGTTAAGCTATTTTGTTCGATTTCTTATTGAACAGGAGCTTGTTTTATCATGCCATTTGAGAGAGTAGATACCGGACAACAGTATAGAGTTTCATCCTGGGTAGGTCTATTTTGGTTGGCGTCACAAATATTGTAATCCAAAACTGGTGCGTCTGGGGCTATGAGGATCATACAAAAGACAGCGGAAGATCAAGAAACCGTGAAGTATTGTAAGGAAAGGCAGCTTCTATACATATAACAGGGTCACACTCTCTTGTGGGAGAGAGTAAGAGAGTATCAGCCTGGATTAAGAGCCAACACGGCGAGACAGACTTTTATCTCACACAGTTTTTGTCAGATCATGGCTGTTTCAGGGAGTATCGCCACAGATTCGGGCATGATGACGCGACGGAATGCTCCCTCTGCGGTAGTGCCGAAGAAAATGTAGAGCATATATTCTTCTCTTGCTCGAGGTATACAACGGAGAGAGCTACCATAGAAAATTTAATAACGGAAAGGATGCCGCCCGACAACATTGTGAGCCACATGTTGCAATCGAGGTTGGTATGAGATAAAATGAAGGAGTGGGCTGCGATAGCGATACGATAGCGCTGAGCATAAAGGAACGGCAGTGAAAGGCATAAGACCGGATGAATAACACTGCAGTGAGTATGTGAAGAGGCATTCTGGCTCAGCTTTGACCTGCGAAGTAATGCATAGAGGCGATCCCGTAGGTCCAAATATAAGCTGTAGCAGACGGAGTTAAGGGTTTAGTACATAGGCATGCTGTCTCGCAAGTCCAGCATAGCTAGAAAATGCTGTTTGGACGTGGTCCCAAATGAGGTGTACCTTTAGCGTACAGTATGAATCGTGCATGCTATCTGTGGCAGTATCTTTAGAAATTTCTCCCTTCGGAAACAAAAAAAAATGTCTTGTAGAAGCTCACGAGGATAGGACGTAGATCCTCTCTCCGTAGTCTCTTAGAAAAACTAGGCACTATTACTACCACTAGAGTACTACTTCCCGCCTATTACAAACAAAGGTATTTAGAGGTAGCTATTCCCAACATATATCCCCATATTTAGACCCAGCAATCATTACTGGATAATATACGATTGAATATACCACGTTCAGCAGCAAAGAAAATATAGCGGCCGTAGGTGAGAGTGTACACGAAAACCGCTGAGAGCCGATTCGGCGCCGTTCGTAGCAACTCGGACAGACGTATCCTCGGAAGGACTTGGCGCATTTTACGTCATATAAAATACAGCTTGTGCAAGAACTGAAGCCCCTCGACCTTTCCATGCGACATCGCTTCGCTCTATGTGCTCTTGAACAGTTCCAAGATGATCCAATGTTTTCGAGCCAAATTTTGTTCAGCGAAGAAGCCCATTTCTGGCTAAATGGGTATTTAAACAAGAGAAATTTCCGCATTTGGGACGACAGGCTACCTGAAGAGATTCGGGAGCTGCCAGTTCATTCAGAAAAATCAACGGTTTGGTGTGGTTTGTGGGCCGGTGGAATCATCGGTCCATATTTCTTCAAAAATGATGCCGGTGAGAACGTAAGCGTCAATGGCGACTGTTATCGCGCCATGATAACCAACTATTTGATGCCTGAAATTGAGGTTCGTGATCTCCGAGACTTGTGGTTTCAACAATATGGCGCCCCTTCCCACACATCGCATCAATCAATGGATTTATTGAGAGAACACTTCGGTGAGCAGATAATTTCACGTTTTGGGTCGGTCGATTGGCCACTAAGATCGTGTGATATCACACCGTTAGACTTTTCCTGTGGGAATATGTAAAGTCTAAAGTCTATGCGGACAATCCCGCTTCGATTCAGGTCTTGGAGCAAAACATCACGCGTCTCATTCGCCAGTTGCCAATCGAAATGCTCGAACGAGTCATCGAAAATTGAACTTAAGGGATGGACCATCTGAGACGTAGCCGCTGCCAACATTTGAAAAAGATAATCTTCGAAAAATAAATTCCAAACAATGTTCTATTGAATGATAATAAACACTCCCCATTCAATTTGAATTTTCTGTTTTTTTTTTTTTTTTAAGTAGGGAACCACAAAATGGATCACTCGTTATAATGACATAGTTTATATTTTCTTAATTGACGTACGCACCGATTAGACGATTTTAGCTGCGTCAACAATATCACGTCAGTTGTTTCTTCTCCTAGCTGTTCAACGCCAATTGGAGACGTTAAGTGTAGCTATCGGATCTTTACAGCATAGTTGAGATCTTCCTTTTTGCTCTGCTTCTATCGGTAGGCACTGGATGGCATACTTTGAAAGCTGGTGTATTTTAGACCATCTGGACCAGCTAAATTAGTTTATTTCTCAGTAAATCGTTTTCAAATCCTTTCTCTGGAAATCTTCCAACTCTAGCACATGGCGATCGTTCATAGCCATTTCTTTAACTTTTTCCAGTATTAATCTGTCATTGAAGTGTTTTTGGGGCATCCAGTGCGTTCGTCATGTTCTATGCCTTCACCTTCTTAGAAATATATATATGCCAATGGTAAATTCTGGCTATGCTCATGGCAGACTCACTATAACTAGGCTTTGTATGAGAAATATAACTTTGTTACACTTTATTCTCTTTTTTTCGCAAAGTTTTATGCAAATTCATTGATTTTGATTTCTTTCATCATACGCTAAACATAAAAACACGTCAACAGTGAAAACAGCTGAAAGTTATTATACGTTTCATACTTCAGGGCATGTATACCAGCTTAATAAAAAAAAAAATGTTGGACATTAGAACTCTTTAAGTTCGTGAAATTCAAAAATTCTCGAAATTTTTTGAACACACCTCATAAAAATCTGTTTGCGCAAGTTTTTCTAAATCCATTTCACCTATTATCACTGACAGCTGTTTCGGAGATCACCACATTTCCTCATCGTACTTCTTTTGACATGGATTGAATCAACGGATCTTGACTTCACAATCGAGTAATATTCAATGGATTTTGCATAAGTTAAATATAAATTATGAATTTTCGTCTTGATTTTTTTTTTTTTTTTTTTTTTTTGCAAAAAAAAATGGTGGGACCTAAAATTTATTCCAAGCCACCACCAAATTGCTGATGAATTTTTATGAGAAGCTTTTTTATTATTTTAGACAGAAATACACCCGAAGGAGCGATCGTAATTAGAAATATTAATTTTCTGTAATTTGGGACGTTGGTCGAACCAGGACTCGCCCCTTGACCTTCAGCATAGTAATACACAAAGCTTACTAGTCGATTTTAGCCTACTTTTATTACAATTAAAGGAATAAGCTTTTCTACTTACTAGAGTTCTTAAAGAAAATCTGTCTTAGCTCTATAGTGTCGCCTTGAAATAGATACGATACACACCTGTAAAAAGAGAAGAAGAAAATGCTCACAATTAAGGAAATCATTATTTATATATATTAATTTCATTATATTCATTTATATAATTATACATTATAACAATTTAACATCTACAAATACAAGTAAACAAAACGGAAATCCGAAAAAAAGGTTGACGCAATCAAATACCAGAAACACTAAGCCTGAAACATAAACAATAAACATTTCAGTGTTCCAATGTAATTCATATCTAGCTTAAATAATTCTGAGCATGGGGATTACCCTAATAGTAAATTACGCGGTTTTTTTTTTTTTTTTTTTTTTTTTTTGGTTGCATGTAACGCGCAAAATAGTTCAGTCGCAATTTTGGCTTTGCATGAAGCGTTTCACCTTAGATTTTTTGCGTAAGCATGAGTTCTAAGAAAGCTAAGTGCTTGACTTTGAAGGAAAATTCTCGGCAGAAATTCTCGGCCATTTACAAAAATGGTCGAGTGTGACTTTCTTAGCGAAGAAATACTTATATAATGTTGCTAAATCTACAATTTGTAGAATTAAAACGAAGAGAAAAGTGATTTTGAAATGGGTTAATGGAAAAATTGAAAAACTCTGCATACTTCAGAGCAGCCCAAAATGGAGAAAGCCAAAAACTTGCATTCAAAATTGAAGGAAAAAGAAGCTCGATTTTTACACTAGTAATGGATGGCTGCAAAAATTAAAAAAATATATATACGATATTCGACTTCTTCATGTATCAGGCGAAAATTTATTCTCAAAGCCTCAGCTAAATGAACTGTTTAAAGAGAAACTTAGAGCTAAAATGACATAGTTGAAGTAGTGCAAAGATCAACTTTATAATGTTGACGAGTCCGGCTTATTCTGGAAACGTCTGCCAGAAAAAACGTACGTCTCCAGTTTGGAAAAGAGCGCTCCGGGTGTATAGTCGGAGAAGCAGCGAATTACGTTTTTGTTCTGCTCGAACACCACGGAACTTATAAACTTAAAATCTTGGTGATTGGAAAGACAAAGAATGCACGCACGCTTCCCCAGCGATTTCAAAAGCTCATAATCTCGGTTGTTTTCAATCAAGGGTCTCACGAATCATTCGTGCCACATGGAACATGTTCTTTATAAGATTTGTCAAAATTTTCCTAAAATTTTCCTGGTTTTAATGTGAACTCGTTTTGAAAGGAGAAAAATTTGCCAATTAAAGGTTCTTCCTCCTCCCTCTAGTATTCCATACTAACTGTACGACCTTTTGGCAGGAACTCATGATGCACCACACACACATTGTAATCAAAGAAAGCAGTGAGAAAAACCTTCACATTTGATCGAACTTGGCGTGCCTTTTTCGGTCTTGGCTCATCTGGCAGCTTACATTGGGATGATTGGGCCTTGGTTTCGACGTCATTACCATATACCCAAGTTTCGTCACCAGTTATTGAGCAAATCCAGATCGTTGTAGATGCCATTTAACAACTCCTGAGCGATACTAATGCGACATTGCTTTTGCTCAATTTCGCAACTAACTTCGCTGTCACACGTTTCATGCCCAAAGCATTCGGGAAAATTCAAAGGCATGAACCGATTGATATGCCAACATCGTCTGCAACTTTCCCAATAATGATTCGGTGAGTTTCAGGAACAATTTGTTTCACTGTTTCCATGTTTTCTTCGCTTGTTGACGTGGTCGCACCGCCAGGACGTTCATCGTCATCAACATCTTCTCGGCCTTCTGTAAAGCGCTTGCAACATTTATGAACACTTTTTTGAGACAAAGTGGACTCACCGAATGTCACAGTCTTCATTTCAAGTACCTTGGGGCATTTTATTCCATTTTTAAAGCAAAATTTAATACATGTTCTTTGATCCATTTCTTTCAAAAGTCAAAAAATCGAAGAGCATACAAAGACGTGACTGACCTCTTCTGTTGTCAAAAACAAACTACTAATCGAAATTAGCTCCTAATGCAAGCACACGATAAACATATGTGTCAAAATTCACTCTATTTTTTGAACATACCTCGCATGTGAGGTTTTAGGTAAAAAAAAAAGCCGCTAAAGAATAGTATCTAGGAGCGAGAAATTTGGTGTTTTTCACACATATTATGAATGGCATAATGGAAATGAAAATCTTAGAAATCAGAATGCTATATCTTATCTCAGTACAACCGATTTGTTCATATATGAGGTTCTGGGTCAGAAAATCCTCTAAAAAGTCATCTAGGAGCGTGAAATTTGGTATTATTTTTATTGAATCTCATTGCATTCGGAATTCTATATTATATAGCCTTATACAAGTACAACCAAGTTGTTGATATATGAGGTTTCGCATCAAAAAACCGCCAAAAGATCATCCAAGGGTGTGAAATTGACTGAAAATCATCGAAATCGAACATTGCAATTTGCAATAAATTTCGTATGTTCATGAAGGGTATAAAAGCATCGGCCAAAGCCAAAGACAGCCGTTATTTCTTGTTAAAATTGATTTTCAACAGTCAGTAGAACACTTAATTCCTACATTTCCAGCAAACCTTGACCAAATACGCTTTATTCAGTTATTCTTAGTACATGAAAATTTCCTTATATCTTATTCTTCGCTGGGCTAAAACTTCCAAAGCTAAAACTTTCTAAAATGGGTCAACAGCAATCATTACTAATCAACATTTATACGCACAAAATGAGCAGCATGCGTCCTTCACAGAGCACACAGAGCCTTCGGCATAATCGAAGTTAATGTTTCATTCATTGAAGTTGTTGCTCTTTAGATAAATCTTAAAGAGCACAGCGTGAAGAACAAAATGAAATTCTTATTTCACAAATTATTGTAATAAATTCCAGCTGCTCAACTCTATCACGTGCGGCAGAAATAAGTCATCAAAAGCCAACGAAGAGTCTCATATTGAAATTTTTTTAATGATAATCATTAAATGCAATGAATTCTTTCATGGACACAGTTGTGTGCTATCTATATAAATGTATATATGCAAATGAATTTGTTTATGTGTGTGCATGTGCATCAGCAAAACCCTTCACTAATAACATAATTCAACGCAAATCATGACAAAAGAGTTATGAATAACGCTTCGAAATGAATCAACCTCACTTGTGGCGCGCCTAAAAGTGCCTATGTATTGTGTGAATGTAATTGTGTGTGTGTGTGTGTGTGTGTGTGTATATTGAAAATAAAATGCCATCACAATCAATAATTATACGCGAAGCGCAATTAAATGAGCTTAATAAGCTTAATTACGGGCAAAAATGTAATGCGCTGCTGCAGCGATCGTTATTATGATGTACGCAGGAGGACTAGAGCGTAGCAGCTGATGAGCAGAAATATGTAGACAGACAGAAAATATAAAAATATATATATATAAAGAGTAATCCATTTCGAGGATCCTTACTTAAAAAAATAGACAACCTTCAAGTTTAATTCGGAATGTTCATTATGATTCAAAAGAACATTCTTTTGTCATTTATTTTTTGAAGATTATATCTTTTAAATGTTGACCGCGGCTACGTCTCAGATGGTCCACCCGTTGAGTCGAATTTTCCATGACTCATTCGAGCATTTCGACTGGTAACTGACGAATGACACCGCTGAAGTTTTGCTCCAAGACCTGAATCGAAGCGGTATTGTCCGCAGAGACTTTACACTTTACACGTCTCCACAGGTAAAGGTTTAACGGTGTAATATCACATGATTTTGGTGGCCAATCGACCTGCACAAAACACGAAATTGTCTTGTTAAAACTAAATGTCGCTGAGATCAATTTCAAGCATCGAATAGTCGGTTATCATGACGCGATAACAGTCGCCATTGATATTTACGTTCTCACCGGCATCATTTGTGAAGAAATATGGACTGATGATTCCACCGGTTCACAACGGACCGTTGTTTTTTCTGGATAAAATGGCAGCTCTTGAATCCCTTCAGGTTACCCTTCGTCCCAAATGCGACAATTTTGCTTGGTTTCATACAATTTCAAGAGCCCATAGAGTGAAGCGATGTCGCCTGCGAAGGTCCAGCGGGTTCAGTTATTGCACAAACTGTATTTTTTACGCTTTCAATTTAAGATCTCGACGTAAAATGCGTCAAGTCCTTCCATACACCAGTCCGAGTTTCTGCGAACGGCGAACGGCGAACGGCACCGAATCGACTCTCCACGGTATTCGTGTACACTCTCAGCTAGGGCCGATGTATTTTCTTCACGGCGTGCTGGACATGGTCTATTCTGTCGAATATTATCCAATAAGGAACGCTGGGTGATGGTGTTGCGAATAGTAGGCCGATTATTTTGGCCATAAGTTGAGCGAGGTGCGCGAAACACTTTCTTTAAAGAACGTGAATTTTCGTAATAAACTTGAATGATTTGTAAACGTTGTTCAGGCGTAGGTCTTTCCACGATGGAATGTTAAACAATACTGAACATGAGAAAATATCATGAGAGATTGACACGACTCATGCGTATCTGGCAAAAAAAAAAACGCTATTGAAAAAAGTACCTCTACTTGGATCACCTTATATATATATATTTGCCAACAAAATTATGTTGACTACCCAACGAACAACGTCACCTACACCATCCACCAACCACCGCCTGCCTGTCTGCGTGGCTACCTGCCTACCAGCCGCCCAACGCTTTTCTGTTACCCTAAATGTTCCCTAGTGTACTGGCAACGAAGTTCGTACAAAATTAATCATTAATATTAATAAGCGTTATTCAGAAAAGTTGTAAGCCGGCAGAAAGGGAGAGAGAGAGAGACAGACACGTTGGGGATATATTTAAAAGTGAAATAAATGAGCTCTGGTGCTGGCATAACATTTTAAACTCATTTTACTGCCGTTCATTGATGGAAGTATGGGAAATCGATGATTGAGGTGTTGTTGTTGTTGATATCGCTAACCAGTGGTAAATGCTAATTTTTTGTGAAAGAAAAAATAAATAAATAAAAACTGAAGTGAAATTTTTCCCTCACACTGTGTTATAACCGTTATAAAATGTGTTACTTATAACCGATAAAAAAATTTATTTTTTAACTACTTTCCTAGGGACACACACTCAGTGTTATTATGTGTTCAGTGTTGGTGTTAAACATTTTTTTGAAACCAACAAAGTCTGGCAACACTCAGTTTCCTTTTTTCTGTCAAAATTTGTATTTCCTATCACATATTCGTATAAATTTCCTTAAAAATCGCGAGCACTCGACGCAGCGAATTGCAAGTGCAATTAAAAATAAATGAAAAAATAAAAACAGCAATTAAAAGCGTGGAAAATAATTATTAATAAAAATTGAAGTAGCAAAAATATTCCTCGAAAAAAAAGTAATAATAATTCACTGTGAAGCTTCCACTACGAAAGTGGCAATAAAAGGTAAATGCTGAAAATTTCTGATATCCTGTGAAAATACATGGAAACCGTCTACTATCTGTGTTGCAATATTCTTTTCTCGCTGCGCATCGTGCAACATTAATTAACCGGCAATGATGGCGTGTGTTGTGCATTGACAGAGCTTCAAGGAGAAATTTTTATTAATTTCAGCGCTAACATATATGTAAAGGGTGATCCAAGTGGAGGTACTTTTTTAAATAGCGTTTTCTTGTGTGGCAAAATACGCGTGAGTGAATGTCCCATTTCCGGCTCAATGGGTGTGTAAACAAGCAAACTTGCCGTATTTGGGACGAAGAGCAATCTGAAGAAATTCAAGAGCTACCATTTTATCCAGAAAACATAACGGTTTGGTGTGATTTGTGGGCCCGTGGAATCATCGATCTATATTTCTTCAAAAATGATGTCGGTGAGAACGTAACCGTCAATGGCTATCGCGCCATGATAACCGACTATTTGATGCCTGAAATTGGAGCTCGTGATCTCCGCGATATTTGGTTTCAACGAGACGGCGCCACTTCTCACACATCGCGTCAATCAGTGGAATTATTGAGAGAACACTTCGGTGAGCAGATAATTTCACGTTTTGGGTCGGTCGATTAGCCGCCAAGATCGTGTGATATCACATCGTTAGACTTTTTCATGTGGGGATACGTAAAGTCTAAAGACTATGCGACAATCCCGCTTCGATTCAGGCCTTGAAGCAAAACATCACGCGTGTCAGTCGCCAGTTACCAGTCGAAATGCTCGAACGAGTCATCGAAAATTGAACTCAAGGGATGAACCATCTGAGTCGTAGCCGCGACCAACATTTGAAAGAGATAATCTTGAAAAAATAAATGCCAAATAATGTTCTTTCGAATAATAACAAACATTCTCCATCAAAATTGAATTTTCTGTATTTTTTCTTTAAAAAAGTAGGGAGCACCGAAATGGATCACCCTTTATAAACGGGTATGTATACATATGTGAACATCTCTATCGTATGCTGCAAGCGGAAATTAATTTCTAGTATATAAATATATAATATTTTTCACTTTGAATTACATATTCATTAGAGAGCCTCTGAAATTATCGCGCTGATTAAAAATGTATTAGCTATTAGCCGCTCAATGAAGCTGAAGAAATAAAAAATTGAAATTATAAATATTAATTATTAATTTATTGTAGATACCGTTAAACGTTAAATACAGAATGTTCTTCACCACCATTCCAGCCAACGTGAAGGCGGCCTTATTCTAACTCTGCTTCAATGGTTGCTGCTTCGAATACTTTCAAAGCAAGAGTTTTTTCTTAGGAAATTGATTTGGCTAGCGTAACCGATGTTGCTTAACTTAAACAATTATATCAGTTTCGTGGCATATCTTTGGCATGATAGAGAGTCATCTTGTTTGAAACCTCTTGTGCCAAAGAAAGCCTCGACATAGTTATTTCAGTTTCGATTTCTCTGCTGGTATTACTCAGTGTCAATAAATGGTGAATCTGTCTGATCTGAACCCACACAGCCAAGCTGATATCTGTTCGTTGAAAACTCGGCTTGAGAGTCTTACAAACTAAGCTAAATAATAGTTATATAAAAGGCGTGTGCAACGATAATTTGGCGATAAAAGGGGATTTAACAGATTGGACTAGAAATACTTAGTGCTCATGATTCCGTCCAATTATATTCTGAAAAGAAGTTTTCGCATGCATCTTGTCAGTTCTTAGCAGCTATAAGTATATTTGAATAGCTCAGCCGGTGAATCTTCGGCTCTCACCATGTCAATTCCATCGCTTGGAAACTCGAAATCACCATTTCCAGGCTTGGTACTTTGACTACCATTCAGCAGTATTCCATCCATAAGCTCATTACATTCTGGACATGGGTCACCAGATAACGTCCAAAGTCTCTATAGGAGCTTCGATCTTGTAACTTTCTGCAAGTCGCCGAATTTTCTCATCAAGTTTTAGAGTATTAACCCTGTCGACTAGTTTCTTCAGTATAATTGTATGCGTCTTATTTCCGTCTTCAGCTCTGGTTGTCTATCCCACCACAATACGTTGTTGTCGATCGCGCAATGCAGTCTTTTTTCCCTCATAATACGAACTATTTTTCAGATCTTTTCAAAAACCCAGTAGTTTCTTCAGTGGCAGTACATAAAGAACTTAATATACCCTTTTCCTTTATACCTAGATGCTAATGAGTGCTATCGGGTAGCAGAAGTTCAAATGCATTAGAAAATCAATTACCTGCCTATTGTATATATGTAACACATGGGCGACCATGTATTATCGCTGATGCAAGAAAGTTGTCCAAGTCGATTTTAGGCCCTCGAATTAGGAGCACTGGAGGCATGATCAATTTTAAAGTGAGTTTTTCCATCCGAAGATAACCAAGTTCACTTCATGAAGTAAAGCTACTGAATTGTACAAGCAACCACATTTCGATCCCTCAACCCATTTGGATGTTTTGTCGTAGAAGGTGAGTTCCCTGACCATTGCATCAAAAATATATACACAAAACCAACACCAAATTTGCATTCCTTTATGTGGCCGCAGCAGTGTATGTCACAAAGACCTACTCGTTTCCGTGTTGTCAGTCTTAATTTTCACAAGAACATCAATGAGATAGGCAACAGTACCCTAAAAATTAAGTGATCCGTTAATACAGATGCATGAGCTTAATTCGTGATCTTTAAAATGTTTTCACTGGTCTTTATCAAGATAAGGTCTCCCATAATAAGCATTTTGTTTAATTTCTTCATTGGAAAGGATGTTTTTAGGTTGTGAATTCGACAACAACACCAACCAAGGGTTCGACTTTGCACTTTAGCTCACCTCAAAGCGCATGCTTTTAGCCTATCGAGAGTATACGTCGTAGACAAAAATTTCTGTACATAAAAGAAGCAGCCACCAAGTCCCAATGACTGCAGAGGTATATTGAATTAATCACCCAAACAAGCTGAAGGACAATTATAAACTTGGAGCTTTGTAACCGCTGAAGAGATTTTTGGCCGAGCTCCTCCTCGGATTTGTGGTTTTTCGTCTTGATGTTTTTAACAACAAATGGAGGGGGGTCTACAGTTCATTCTAAGCCGCCTCCGAACGGCCGATGGTTTTTTATGAGATTTTTTTTTTCTGACAAGAATATATACTCTGAGATCTTGAGCTGCTTGCTGAAGGACGACCGCAATTAGAAAAATGTATTTTCTGTAATTTTTTTAGATGTTTGTCGAACCTGCGCTAACCACTCGGCTATCGCAGCCACCACGATACGACGAAATGGTGAAAAAAAAAATGTGTTACAAAAAGAAAGCATTTTTTAGGAACTGATGCGAACTGATGAGCATCAACGAGAAAATGCACCGAGTCCTTGCTGGTTTGATGAAATGGGAGGAAAATTCATTCAGCAACGTATTACGTAAATTTTTTTTAATCAAACAAAATCTTCTACTCCATTTGCTTACTCTCTGTCGATCTTCTTATGTATGTGTTTTCATAAGAAGCTCCATTATTTGATTTTTAATATTCCAAGCAGCACAAGCTGGCCCGAAAGAGTACTACTACCACGACAGATACGTAACTGCCTTGACTTTCATCACTTTCATGAATTTTCACTGATTAACTATTTGTAAATCTTTCATTTTGATGCATTGTTGTCATTTACATTATTTTCTTTACCCACTCAAACATTCAATAAATTTCATCTACACCGAAGAATTCCCACTGAACTACAGATGGCATTAGCTTTGCGCTTTGTCCATTTTGTTCTCTAACACCCGAATTCATCATGAATAGACTCACACCTGAACAACGCTTGCAAATAGTGCAATTTTATTTCGAAAATAATGGTTCTGTGCACAAAACGTATCGCGCACTACGTCCAATGATACGGACCAATGATTCCAGCAGCCCATAAAGCGCACAAAACAGTCAGTTTTTCTGGATGTAACGGTGTTTCAACATACACTTGAGGATTACCTTCACTCCAAATGCGGCAGTTTTGTTTGTTGACGTAGCCATTCAACCATAAGTGCGCTTCATCGCTAAACAAAATTCGCTTATGAAAATCGGGAACAACGGTAATCTCGTTTTGGGCCCATTCGACGAATCTACGCCTTACTTGATGATCGTTTGGCTTCAATTCTTGCACAAGTTGGATTTTGTAAGCACGCAAACCAAGATCCTTCCGCAAAATCTTCCATAAAGTGGATGGACACAGATCCAATTCATGTGCTCGATGGCGGATGGACTCATTCCGGTCTTCCTCAATGCTACGCTCTACAGCAGCAATAGCTTCTTCTGTACGCAACGTACGGCGTCTCTGGTGATGCGAGTTATCAATAAGAGTAAACGTGGTGCGAAAACGTTCCATGGTTAATCGAATTAATTGCTCTAATGGACGATTTTCTCGACGAAAAAATGGATGTAGTGCGCGATACGTTTTCCGCACAGAACCATTATTTTCGAAATAAAATTGCACTATTTGCAAGCGTTGTTCAGGCGTGAGTCTATTCATGATGAATTGCCAAACCAAACTGAGAATAAATCACTTAACAGCTGTTAAATCGGTCGCCATCTTGAAAAGTAATGCCAACTTGAAGTTCTATACCTCTATAAAAAACACCCTTTATATTAATTCTCAATATTTATGCCGAAAATCAGATTAGTGCTCTAAAGCCTTGAGTTTGTTGTGCCAAAAAAAAAATAATAATAATTAATAGATAATCAACAGGTCCTCAACGTAGATAATCAAACTACGATGAAAACTGAAACATAAATTTATACATTTATTACATATAAATATTCATATGGAGCTCATTTTCGAGTAGGTAATATGCTTAGAACAGCTGTGATAACGCCAAGTTGGCAGAAAATATCAAAAAAAAAATACAATATATGTTCTGTTTATATGTATAAGTATAAAACCACATAAAATGATTTATGACTTTTTAAGTTCTTCCTTCTTTCCTTACCCATTTTTTTCATTTTACATAAAACAAACAGACAAAGTAATCTCGAAAATAATATGCAAATATGATAGATAAAAAGCGCAAGCAACAAGATGAATGAAAAAGTTGTGATAATAAATGTTGTTAAAGCAAAGCAGCTAAAAATCATTTTGCATGCTTATTTTAATGCGAACGGACAGACAGACAATTTAGTTACGTTATGTGGGAATATAAAATTATTTTCTGCTAGGAAGATGCATGCACAGTTACTCGCAAAAGTATTTCACATATGAATATGATGATTAAGAAAACCTTAGATTTTTTTTCTAATATTTTTCAGATTTATTTGATGTCTGCTAACTGCCGCTTACATAAACATATCACTGAAAATCGAAAAAAAAAATTAAGCATTCCATATTAACATAACAAAACGTAATAAAGTCCTAATTCATAGCTTACAAAATTATTTTGCCTTTTAATAAAATTGATTTCATCGCTATTTAGTGTTTATTATGGTTGGCGGCCGCAATAGTCCAGTGGTTGACATTGCGTACTACAATTCGGAAGAGCTGGGTCCGAGTCAGTCCAAGTTTGAGCAACATCGAAAATTATAGAAAATTAATTTTTCTAATTTTGGTTGTTCCTCGGGTATTTCTGTCATGAAAAATATACTATTCATAAAATCTATCGGCCGTTCGGATGAGAAGCTCGGCCGAAAATCGCTTCAGCGGGTTACAAAGCGCCAACTATATATGTGTATGATAACCTTTATTTTGGAAAACAACTTTGAAATACCTTGGTATAGAGCATATATACTTTTCAAAAAAAAATTTTACTGGTATTTTTTCCATTCTGGGTCATTTTTATATATAACTTTGTGCTAGCTGGTTCCATTACTCAAGATAGACCAAAAAAAAAAAAAAAAAAAAAAATAAAGAAGAAAGATGAGTCCCACAAAACGACAGAGAGCATTATCTATTAAGAAGTGCCCACATTTTGACTTCTTGAGTTATGTGTTTTGGGTCATTGTCGAGTTGAGAGGTAAGCTCATTGCTAAACCCAATTTTTCTACCCTTATTGAACATTAGTTTCTGAATAAATAAAAATCTTCCCATAAACCAATTAAAGACTTCATAAATACTATGGGGACCCTGCAACATCATTTTGAATGATCGAGAAGTGAAACAGACTTCCAGTATAAGTGAAGCCGTATGTTCAGGTCCCCCAGGAGTGGTTATCACCATAGAAATCGTCGATAAAATCCATGGAATGATATTGGACGATTAGAGAATAAAAGTGCGTGAGGTATCTGAGGTTGTAGGTATTTCAACTGAACAGGTACATCATATTTTACACAAATCTTTTTGACGTGAAAAGCTATCCTCGCGATTGCTCACACACGACCATTGGCGCAACAGTGTAACCACTTCACCACTTCGTGTTTAGCGATGTTTAACTGCAATCCAAACGAAGTTTTTCACCGCTTCACTACCATAGAAGAAACATAGATCCACCACAACAAACCAGAAACCCAAGAACAATCAATACACAGGGTTGCTCTGGATGATCGTGCATCAAAGTAATCAAAGTTGAGTCTGCCGACCAACAAGGTCACGGCCACAGTATTTTTTTTTTTTTTTTTTAATTCATCTTGAAAAGTTTAAAACTCGCACCGACGAATATTATTCAGAGCTTTTGAACATATTTGATATTGTTTTGAAACTGAAATTACTACATTTGGAGTGCTGTCCCATCAAGACAATGCACGGTTGAATATGTGTTTAGTTGCCATGGCAAAAATTCATGAATTGTACTACAAACTGCTGCTCCATCGCACATATTTTCCAAATTTTGCCCCCATTGTGACTGTTTCTTGTTTCCAAACCCGAAGAAATGGTTAGGTGGTAAGAGATTCGGATCGAATGAAGAGTTCATCACAGGAACAAACGAGTATTGTGAATAGAATTCTTAGAGGATTAGATGGAAATAAATGGAAAAACGCTGGACTAAATGTAGAGTTTATTTGCGGAAGAAATATATTTAATTCAAAGAGTCACTGGCTATTCATTCAATTATATCTTCACAGCGTCTAGAAATATGAAATTTTTACATACAAGTCCTTATGCAAAATACTTTTTTGAGTAACTGTAGAGGCTGATGTATACGCTCATAAGGGTGTGTCGATTTTTTAGGTAACTAATCTTTTCAACAATTGAGTACTGGAAACACTGAAAACACCAAATTCTCTAGGTAAAACCACTGAGACAAGAAATAATTTTTTTTTTTGGCATTTGGGAATTGAATTTAAAAACAAAAACCAACACACTCTAATGTACATATGTAATTTATGTTTACTTGGGTATATATAAACAGCCAACATGCGCAAGCATTCATTCCTGCTTAGATAAGCAGGCAAACACATACGCACATACGCACATACGCACATTTAAACAATTGTTTAGCAAATTATGCAAATGAGATGTTAAAGTAAATGTGACAAGCGAATATAAAAGCAAAATGTAAATGCCGTTCGCTTATGAGCAATGCGTTCGTTGCACGGTTGTATTCAAGATATATTTCCCCTTTTTTTTACTTCTTAATTTAATTTTTTGTATGTTCTCTTCAGGATTTTTTGTTGTTCTCTGCAGGATTTGAAAACATAAAAATAATTTTATGTGTATGTAGGTGTTTTCCTGCTTTTGTTTTATAGATATGAGCTTTAAATTTACTGGACCATTAAAGAAAAATATTGTGACGATTTTCGTAATTTAAACCGCGATTATTTCACAAATCGCTTGTCTTCTATCACTGGTTTGGTGAATAAAAATACCAAATTTGTTGTTCAACTTCTTTACAGTAAACACAAACAGTTTACGCCTCTGTTGTCACTACCAAGTTCTCTACTCTGCTGAACCAGCAGTGTGTGTTCTTAGCTCTTTTCTTGCTATAAACAGATTGCTCCTATAAACACCTGGAGAGTTCGATGCGTAATGTTCTCGATAACGATTATTCAATTTCCACGCTCTACAACATGCCGTTAACGGGCTCTCCCTTTCATTTGTCTCTCGTAATCGGCATTTTGTACCAGAATATAGTATAGACACGAAAACTTTTAATTTTAGCGCATAAACTTCGAATAAATTATTAGGAATCTTATATTTACTCTAATAGAATATTATAACTTTATCAATCTCTATTTTACATAAAATTTTTGTGACCCAATCGCCATGCAATATTTTATTTTGTACATCAGGTGAGGTTAGTTGGATCATAACTAATGGAAGGAAGCAGGGAGACGTCGTGTTCGCTGCGTGAAACTGTTGGGAGCTAGAGAAGCAATCTCATTAGGAAGCGACGCTCACTAGTTATTTAAAACTATATGAAACCATAATCGAAATATAGAATGAAGCAACCATCGTATATTTTACTTCAATTCTTCACAGTTTCGGCTTCAAAACTTGAACGTACCTACAAAGCCAATATTCAAATGGCATGATTCCAAGAAGGTCGCTTAGATTTCAATAGTTTCTTTCAGGTGAAACTACCAACTTTACGTGAATGAAGATATGGTTTCTCGGAAAGGAAAAACCGATATGGCTCAAAGTCGGCAATAAATCTTGAGTGGAGTTAATGCCATGTCCATTGAAACCAATCAGGAGAAAGTTTCAACCGAACTTGGTTCTATATGTATACAATTTTATGTCACCTTAAAAGGTTCCGGAACGAGAGCAAAAAATTACAAATATAGTCGTTTTATCCCCTTTATTCCTACCCTCTTGACAGTCAGAGCTCATTTAAATAAACTAATTATCAGCGATCGGCCGCTATAGCCGAGTGATTAGCATTGCGTACCGCCTTTCGGAAGGCCTGGGTTCGAGCCCAAGTTCGACCAACATCCAAAATTATAGAAAATAATTTTTTCTAATTGCGGTCGCTCCTCATCATGGAATGTCAAGCCGTACTAGTGTATTTCGTTTGATATTTCCGGATAGACAAATTTAAAAACTCTATCTGTGAAAAAAAAAATATTTCCAAACCTCTAACGAACGCAATAGGCTACGGATTTGGACCTCGAGACCAGATTTTGTTGAGGATATTACTTTACCATTTACAGCGAAACCTAGAAAGCTGTACACTCGAGAGCAATAAAAGAATTGCATCTGCTCTCTCTCTATCTCTCTCTCTTTCTCTCTCTCTCTATCTCCTTTTCTATCTATCTATCTATCTATCCATCTATCTATCTCTCTCCTCCTCTCTCTCTCTCTCTCTCTCTCTCTCTTTGGCGTTCAATTATTTGTATAATTGAAAAATGCTTGAGAGCCAGATCGCAGCAGTTTCGCAGAAGATTGCAAACTGTTGAGTTTTCACAAAAGAGCACCCTTGTTTCGATGTCACCTTACAAAAAACAGGTCTTGCTCTGAATAGATGGACCTCAAGTCAGCTCCGCGAATGCTGGGTTTAACACCATGAAGTGCGCGAAGGCATAATTTCTCATATTTTCACATTTCTCTTGTTTAAAAGTGCCTCTGATAGGAAACTCACCGTTATAGGATATAGTTTAGGACAGAATGAAGTGGTAACACTGCTGCTTGACTACTCTACCCTTCTGAGACATAGAGAGATAGCTTGGAAACAGTCAAAGGTGGCATCACAAATTGGCCTAGTACCGAATTAGACATCTACAAACTAATTATATCTCAATGAGGAAGTCTATCTAGCTTCGCACAAAATTCCATTATTCATTTAGGGTACCGACCTTATGATATTTAATATTTTCTTTTATAATTGTTTCTCGGTCAACCTTCAAAATATAATAACTTCTTCATTGTGGGACCTATTAATTTTGTTTTCATTAACATATAATAAAATATAATCAAAACAAAATCACAAAGAATTGCCTATAATCCTCAATTAAACTACAATTCGACTTCTGCTAGTAATAAAGGATATTATATGCCATTAACTGCTATTAACATGCATTCTCATTAAGTAACCACCAAAAAAAAAAAAAATAATGTTCACAATCAGCACAAATGGAAATGGAGAGAGCATTAAAAACCAAAATAGTTGAGCAATAATAATGACATTATTTCGAATTTTTCGCGCTGAAAAGCACAAATTAATATTGAGAGGAAAAAGGACGAATAATGGGCAGCGATAAAAATCAGTGCACACGAGGGTGACTACGTACATTGGAACATTCTGTTATACATAGTTGAGATATATGGAGCCCTCTCGGCAGGAAATACAGAGCGGAAGAGTATAGAACAGTAAAAGTACTAGTTCATTTTAAGGATTTCCTGACAGAAAATGAGCTAGTCCCAAAAAAATACCACACTGGTGGTGAGCTTGAAATCTCATTTTAATTTACTGCCAAATTATTCTAATAAGAGTGGTTTTTACTGCATGTGTCCAAACTAGACGGAGACGAGTTAAAATCCTAAAGCCAAAACTGCACCTTCAGAGTATCACCTAATCAGTCACAAACCCCACTAAAGCAAAAAAACTAAAAAGAACTTGCGGTTACGCTGGTTTCGTCTCTAGACTAGTCATTTATGTTGCAAGCTCATCTACATTCTTAAGCTAGACTTCAAAGTACTAAAAGTGCATTCAAGATCAATATAAAATCCGCATGGAGGTGAGGGCTCTAGTCACAGTCCTTCGAGTAGTTCTTCACAGCTACTTTCGCTTGATAAAAAGCTACAGCAGTCTAAAATACTCCAACCAGAAACTGAGCTGAACTGAACTGAACTGTGAGTTACCACCAACGTTTTCATCTCTGCCTTTCATCTATCCAACCAAACCAAAGCAAAAGAGGACTTAGAACATGTCTCCATGAGATAACTCTTCCAAAGGAATAAAATGACTGCCAATGAAGTACAAGTATTGATGGGCTTCACCATTTTCTTTTAGTTCTCGTACAAAAATTTGTCTATGACAACCGACATTAATGACGATTTCACGTGAAACTATTCAATAAGATTTCTGCTTCCAGTACTCCTGCTTAGATCAACTTGGCTCCGTTAAGAGAGCAGTATTTAGAGCAAAAGAGCGAGGATAACATTTAATAGTCCGTAATTGAAAGGTCTAGAAAAATGTTTCTAAATCTTGAGAGATCACACGTCCATTACACTTGGCAACTTCACACCAACTTCCATCAGGAAGTGGAAGTGGCGTTCAGAGATATCTGTGGAAGCTGACGTCGCACGATCAATACAGATCATTTGAAATTAAATTTACTACTTGCAACCAACTAATCTGACGTCACAGGTACTATTGCTGACTAAATCAGGTCTTCCATGGAAGCTCAAATAATTCCACGAAAAGCAAGGTCAAATCATTCAAAATTGTTGTGATTGCAATGGTAAATCGGAAAGACGCCGACCTGGTACATAGATGGCTCTATTGTTGAACTCGCTCCAAAGAGTGAAAAAACGCAACAGTTGGCTGGCAAAGTTATGGCGCCTGTATTTTGGGATGCGCATGGAATAATTTTCATTGACTGCCTTGAAAAAGTAAGGACTATTAACAGCGACTATTACATAGCTTTATTGGACCGTTTGAAACACGAAATCGCTGAAAAATTCTTGAATATCATAATCAATCAAAGCATTATTTTTTATTTTATTTTTTTTTTTTTTGACCAAAAACTGATCTGCTTATCTCCAGCCGTTTTAACTAGTAAGAAACTAGAAAATTTCAAAACTATTTTTGGCTGTTCCATACCGTAGAATCTCAACGTAAATGGCTGCTAGCACAGAAAAAAGGGAAATTCCACAATTTGCATAGGACTAGTCTCGCAGGAGCTTTTAACTAGTTAAATTGAACTGCAGTGTTCTATGTATATTTGTTCACATGTGCTTGTATGCACCGTTATAGTGAATTGCTGCAACAGCTGCAATATTGCTCGCAATGCCTTGTGTTTGGCGCAATTAAATTTATTAGAAATCGTTGGTAATTACATTAAACAATAACCGTTATTCGTACAATACGTACATACGTATTTCGATTACATTTAATGCTGTGTTTTCCGTTCATTGATTTTTCTGTTCTTGTTATTGTTGTTTTTATGGTAGTAACAGCTGTTCACTTTCAATGGCCATTTTGTAATCAATGGGTTTGCTCGTGTAGGTGCGTTTGGTTGGTATAATTATTGTCTACTAATTGGCAGCTGTTTTTAATATTGATAATTACAGACTTTACTTAAAACACCCACACACACATTTACAAATGGCGAACCTAGTAATAGAGTGCGGAAAATGGAATATTCTCGTGTTAAAAGGTGTGAATAAAATGTTGAACGTGCAAATTAGTACGTACAAATTTGTTTTAAAAATTAAAAATAAAAGGAATAAAGTCAAAATAAAATAAAATAATGAAAAAAGAGAAATAAATTTAAATAAATAAAACAAAAATAATTAGTATTCAACTAAATAACCTAATATAAAATCAAATAAACTGAGATAAAGAAATAAACTTAATAAAAACGTATAATAAAATAAGAAAAAAATTTAAAACATTAAATTATTGTTAAATTAAATCAAAATAAATAAAGTTAAAAATATCAAAAAAATTGAAATAATATAAAAAAGAAGCTAATACAAAACCAATCAAAATAAATGGAATAAAAAAATCAAATTAAAAATAAATAAAAATAAAAAATATAAATAATAAAATAAAATTAATTTAAATAAAATAATGAAAACTGAAAAAACTAAGGTAAACTATTTTAAGATGAAATAAACTACAATAAAATCAAAAACTGAAATACTAAAAAATAAAAAAATTGAAATATATAAAAAATAAATAACATAAATATAAAATAAATAAAAATCAAAAAAAAGTAAATAAATTATTAAAATTGATATAAAATAAAATAAAATTAAATAAAATAAAATAAAAATTTAATAAATTTAATTTAACTAAAATAAAACCAAACAAATAAAGTTAAAAATAAATATACATAAATAAATTAATTAATATAAAATAAAATTAAGCAATACAATGCGGTATAAATTGAAATAAACTAAGAAAACAGCGATTGAAACAAAACTAAAATAAAAAATAAAAAATAAAAATTAAAAAAAAAATTCAATTAATAAATTTAAAAAAAATTTAAAACAAGAAAGAAAGACTGCCTTCAACCAATAATATGTTATCCCGTTTTAAATCGCGAGAAATGGTTCTATGAAAATCAACTTCTTTAAATACATTTTTATGAGCTTTCAGCAACTGTTTCAATCTTTCGACAGTCGCGATTAAAGAAGATTCGTTTCCACTCTCTTCTTTGTGACCTTTTTTACACACATCCAGAGCAACAGCTATATATATCACGTGCAAAGGGTAATCCAAGTCAATATACTTTTTCAATAGCCTCTTCGTGACAGATCACGCGTGAGTCGTGTCAAGCTGTCATGTTATTTTTGTTCAGCATTGTTCGGCAATTCATCATGGAGAGACTTACGCCTGAACAACATTTTCATAACACTCAACTTTATTTTGAAAATTCACATTCTGTAAAGAATGTGTTTCGCGTGCTTCGCTCAACTAATGGTCAACATAATCGGCCTATTGAGCGTACTATTCGCAACACTAAACACTATCACCAATCTTGAGACACAGCATTCATTATTGGATGATATTCAAGAGTCTACCCGAAGACCGCAGAGAGTCGATTCGGCGACGTATGGAATGACTTGGCTCATTTTACGTCGAGCTTTTAAATTGAAAGTGTTCAAAATACAGTTTGTTCAAGAACTGAAGCTCCTCGACCTTTCCATGCGACATACTCTTGAAAAGTTCCAAGAAGATCCTAAGTTTTCGAGCCAAAATTTGCTCAGCGATGAGGCCCATTTCTGGCTCAATGGGTATGTAAACAAGCAAAATTGCCGCATTTGGGAGGGAAAACAACCTAAAGATATTGAAGAGCTGTCATTTTATCCAGAAAAAACAACGGTTCGGTGTGATTTGTGGACCGGTGGAATAATCGGTCCATATTTCTTCAAAAATGAAGCCGATGAGGACGTAACCGTCAGTGGCGACCGTTATCGTGCCACGATAACCGACTATTTGATGCCTGAAATTGAAGCTCGTGATCTCCGCGACATTTGGTTTCAACAAGACGGCGCCACTTCCCACACATCGCATGAATCAATGGATTTATTGAGAGAATACTACGGTGAGCAGAAGTGTTCACGTTGTGGGCCGTTCGATTGGCAACCAAGATCGTGTAATATCACGCCGTTAGACTTTTTCCTGTGAGGATATGTAAAGTCTAAGGAATATGCGGACAATCCCGCTGCGATTCAAGCATGGGAGCAAAACATCACGCATGTCATTCGCCAGTTACCAGTCGAAATGCTCGACCGAGTCGTCGCAAATTGGACTCAGCGGATGGGCTATCTGAGACGTCGCCGCGAAAGAGATAATCTTCAAAAAATAAATGCCAAAGAATCTTCTTTTGAATGGTAGTAAATATTCCCCATTAAAATTGAAGTTTCTGTGTTTTTTTTTTCTTTAAAAGATTAGGGAACCTCATAATGGATCAGCCTTTACATATACAATACATATAATTTTATATTTATTGTTGCTCAACGTGGTTCCCACCAAATTGCTGCTTAAATGAAAAATTGAAGTTCAATTCGCATTTAATGACTGGCAAACAATGATTGGCATTTAAGGGTGGCAGGAGTGAGTGAGCGCCAGAAGTATTGTGGCGCTAATAGCAGAAGTGCTTGAAATATTTATTTCCTCGTGTATATATATGTGTGTGTGTGTGCGTATGTGTGTGAGATTGTTTTTGTGCGAGCGCAACCATCAGTGCTGGTTGGATTATTTATATGACGACTAGCTTATTTGGCTGTTTGACTGGATTTATTAGCACTGTGAAGCCGTGGTAAATTGGCATTTTTATTTTCGTAAAAATTAAGTTCCTGTTTTCGCGCCAAACACTCGGTAATAAGAGGAAATTGTGAGCTAATGAAGCACGTAATTGTGGAAATCTACTAACTGATACTACGTACATATACTCGTATATGTATGTGTTCGTCAGGCTTTACTCAGCTCGTTTCGAAGCGAAATTTGGCATTGCAAAATTGATGGCTTTGTTTTTGTGGTAAGTATTTATGGCTGAGTTTAAATTTAAGAGGAGAAATGTTGCGTACAAGTACATAATTGTTTTCACACAAAAAAGTCCAGCAAGCATAGTTAGTAGGAAGAAATCTATCTGCATGACGTGGAGGGTGGCTGAAGTGAGTTTGAGCTCTCTAAATAGTCTTGAAGTACACTAAAGCGAAATTCACATTTTTACTAAAAGCGAAATTGTTTGAAAATATATTTACAAGGCATTTAGTGGGCTACTTGACCACAAGCAGCCGCAACTAAGCGATTTGAAGTGTTCAAGGACCTTGGTCTACTACTTTAGATAATATTTGAAATCGTTGAAAGGTCTGTGACAAACTCGTTCGCGACATCAGCGCGAGCCAGTTCGTCGGTTTTTTCATGTCCTTCAGCATCCGTTTGTCCCGGAACTCAATTGATAATCACTGTGTTTTTACCAAAGAGTCCCTTTCCATGCCCTCAAGCATTTGGACTTTGTGTTGACACATATATTTTCCTTAACTAACGTCTGACTGTCTACCAGAAACCTAAAAAAGACCCCTTCTCCTGCGCCTGTCTCGCATTTAGAACCATCAGTATAGTTATATATATTTTCAGTAGTACCTTCGACCCAGTATTTGATTTTGGAGAAGTAGTAGGCAGCATCCACTCGCTCGCATTGTTCGTTTCGTCCAAATTCTGTTTTTACTTTCCATATGCAGTCTTGTACCCAACAGTTATGAGGCTGCTCCCAAGTATCTAGAACTTTCAGGCGGCTAGCTCGTAGTGTTGCTTCATCCGTCACTTGCTTGTCGCATTAACCCAATAACAAAAATAACTTTCAAGGTCTTAGTTGATGTTGTCCTCTTTTCGCCTGCTAAGCCAAGTTGACAGCTATGTTGCAACTGTTCTAGAGGTTTAATGCGTCACTACTCCTTGAATGCCGTCCACTATACTAGTGCTCTATAAGCTGGTATGGGTCTTAGCATAGGTTAAGTCAGTACGCCTTTTGGCGCAATGACCCATCCGCAGCTACTACCCGTTCGAAGCGCTTTGCTGTCTCTACTTTTCTTCATCAAAACTTACTAGGAGATATTGGACCGAGTGGGAGTGTAATATGGATGAAAATCTCATAACTTAAGGATGTTGGCTTGAAATGAGTTTTGCCTTTCTCGCGAAGAGGCTAAAATCAGTTTTTCCCTACCTAAGAGTGCGCCCTTGTCTCTCAGCGAAATCTGCTCAGATATCAAGCGCATGCTCCATTACCCCTAAGAGACGATTAGGTTGCTTGCCCGAATATATGACGGCAAGATCGTTCGCCTAGTAAAATAGTGCCACATGGGATTTCGTGGATAATTTTAATACTCTTACATTCGCTTACGGTTCATCTATTGCTTAATATATGCCCCAATTCAATTCGGGTTTGTCCCAAATAAGGCATTAGATGAGATCACTGCGTTGGTTTTGGCATTACTAAAAGCTACCGGTATTGCAGCCGCTTCAGGGGTAGTCTGTTGTTTGATTCAATCATCACATATACGAGGATTTAGAAAACTGTATCTAAACAAAAAAATTACGTGACACTTTAGTCATAGACATAGCCAGGCCCTCAATTCAGTGGGCGAATCAGGATGTTAATTTTTTTCCAGCTTCCCGCCAATCCCATCTCGAATACAGTGCACGATATCCGAGGGTTTCTGTGATTGCTACGTATGGTAAAGATTTGAAAATTTGCAGAAACACCACAGAAAGTTTATCCACAGTAAATTTGCGATCGTCACGCAGTGCATTTTGGTTGTTTTTTTTTTCAATTATTTTGTCAGACTCAACTGAAGGTCTTCCACTTCTCTGTTCATCATCTGAGAACCTCAATACAATTACTTTCTGGATATGCCTCGTATTTTCCATACTTTTTATCAGAACGGACGTCACACTGAACAATCTAATGTCTTCGGTACATAGTAATCTTCCTTGTTAAGCCACGGCATAAAAATCAACTTGGTCTCTTGCCATCTTTAACCTCTCATAACCACCATTCAGTTCGTGAAATATACATATAAAGTCGTAAGCTGCACTTCCTTCTTATCTCTTATCAAAGCATTTCACAATTTGTACTCCCTTTAATTTTATAGAAGCTGGAGATTTTCAGATAACATACATACTCGTACAGATACTCACAGATCGGAACAATGTGAGCGCATATTCAATGCATTTCTTGAGTTTCCTATATATAGTTACGGGTATCTTCAGTATTGTCTTCCGCCCATTATTCGCTGCTGGGGCAGTATTAAGCAGAATCCACTCGCTCGCATAGCTCGTTTCGCCAGAGTTCTGTTATTACTTTCCATATTATGTTTGTACCCCACACTTATGACACTGGAGGCATTTTTCTAGGACGTTCAGGCGGCTAGCTCGTAGTGTTGCTTCATCCAATAACAAGGTTGATTTCCAGAGTCTTACCTTCAAGGGTGATGCACTGATTATAGCGACCCTCCAACATTTCGATACTATCTTTGTAGTATGATTTGTCCTTTGCTTCAAACTAGGCCTCAGTTTCGGTTATCCCTTCTTCATGCGACGAAAATTTCTTCCCAGCGAGCATTCCTTTGAGATCTGAGAACAGGATCCTGAAGCAGGATCTTTAGAATACGGTGGATGGGGAAGCTAATCGAAGTCCAATTCAGGGATTTTTGGCATCAAATTCACTGAAGTGCGACACGGTGCACTGTCTTGGCGAAACAGCACTTTCTTTTTCTTTAAATGCGGGCGTTTTTCTCAAATTTCGTTTATCAAACGGTCCAATAACGCTATGTAATAGTCGCTTTTGATGATCTTTTCTTTTTTCTTGCGTTTTTCCACACTTTGGAGTGGGTTCATCCTGTGCAGTCCACTCGGATGACTGTCGATTGGACTTCAGAATGGAATGATGGAGTCAGGTTTCATCCATTGTCACATAGCGACGCAAAACCCTAGGTTTACCATGCTTGAACGTCTCCAAAGACTGCTCCGAATCACCAACTCGCAACTTCGTTGTTTTTGGCTAAAACTGAGCTCGCACGGCATTCACTTTGCACAGAGCTTCGTCATACCCAAATATTCGTAAATGATATGATCTACACGTTCAGTTGATATCGTTGGAGTATCTGCTATTTCATTCAATTTCAATTACCGGTCATTCAAAATCATTTTATGGATTTTTTTTTTATGTTTTCGTCTGTAGCAACCTCTTTTGGGCGTGCACTGCGTTCACCTTCTTAGGTGGTCATTTCACCACGTCTAAGCTTAGCATACCAATGCTTGATGGTTATTTTTCTTGGGACAGGGTTTGGAAACTCGTCGTCAAGCCAAATTTTAGCTTCAACTCTATTTTTTCCACTCAAAGGGCTAACTAAATATGGAGAAGGATTTAATTCCATGAGCGCCATCTATGTGTCGATCTGGGAACTTTCCAATTAACCTCTTAAATAGCTCTGAGTTGGCAAAGAAGAGTTTCAACTGAAGCAAGTATGTTTTTGAATTGTATGTATAAACATGTATACATATGTATACACATATTTGTAACACAATGTCAACAAATGTACATATGTATATATTCTGTCAGTGATTTGTCACTGCACACACGCTAAATGAAAAATGTCTCACTCTTAGTGTCATAATAATATTACCTTTCGTACACACACACAACGCCCACACTGCTGTGGTGGAGAGCCACTTTACTCTACCACACTCGGCATACGAACCAACATTTATTTACGCGTTTTATTTAAGTAGCCTTCAAGGCGTCACATCAGCTTTGTCTGTCCGTTTTCCGATTGGAATTGCTCGAAGCGTTAAAATTATTTTTAAGCTACTTAAATTGCCACATTGCGAAAACGAGAAAAACAAAATCAACAAAGAGTCTAAGTGTTGGTGTGGTATTCCCTAAAGGTGTTTTGAAATTTATATAAATATTATTTTTGATAGCCAAGTACACACTCTGTTAACAGGGTTCACAAGTTTGTTCGCCTAACGGAAAGAAAACCGAGTAAAAATAAACTTTTTTGAATAAGGCAACATTGTCATGCCCAAATTTTGGAAAACATACGTGGCAATACTTATTTTTAAGTTAAAAATCTCATCAACCTTGTGTTGACTTCATCAAAATTTGGTATTAATACTTTTTGTGTTCAAAAAAAAAAAGTAACAGATGAAAATTCCCGAAAGGAATTGAACACCATGCCCACGGTTCATATAAATGTAAGTTTGAAATATAGAAAAGCCGAATAATTCTAATTCATTTCAAAACTACACACAGTTTTGGCAATAAAGATTACATCTCCCATGACAAGCTATAAATAGAAGATGAATGAGGACACCTAACTCAGACTCAGCCAAATGAAATCGAGAAAACTTTCAGAAAGATGGTACTTTCCAAGGATTTTACTTAGCAAAAAGTAGATGGAATTTCGAAATTCACACGATGAATTCAAAGATTTACTCGAGCTTTACAGATAAGTAAATAAGATAATTACAACTGAGCACCTCTACCGCATGTGAGTTCTAAGTATACGACTAAAGGGTATTGATAATAGATGAAATATAGATTATTCTCAAGTGCCCTCAAATAAGGCTCGCGAAAATGGAAACCAGTTATAGACAGTTTCGAGATGATTCTGATCCATTTCAAGGTTCTCTAATTTTTTTAAGAAAAAAACACAGAAAATTCAAATTTGTTGGGGAAATGTTTATTATCATTCGAAAGAACATTCTTTGGCAATTAATTTTTGAAGATTATCTCTTTCGCTGCGACGTCTCAGATGGTTCATCCATTGAGTCCATCGTTCGAGAATTTCGACTAGCAACTGGCAAATGACACGCGTGATGTTTTGCCGCAGGGCCAGAATCGAAGCGGGATTGTCCGCATAGACTTTCGACTTTACATATTTCCACAGGAAAAAGTCTAACGGTGTGATATCACACGATCTTGGTGGTCAATCGACCGGCTCAAAACGTGAAATTATCTGCTCACCAAAGTGTTCTCTGAATAAATATATAAATGTCGCGGAGACCACGCGCTTCAATTTCAGACATCAAATAGTTGGTTATCATGTCGCGGTGACGGTCGCCATTGACGGTTACGTTCTCACCGGCATCCGTTTCGAAGAAATATGAACCGATAATACCACCGGTATTTTTTTTTTTTTTTTTTTTTTTTTTTGGATGAAATGGCCTCTTGAATCTCTTCAGGTTGGTCTTCGTCCCGAATGCGGCAATTTTGCTTGTTTACATACCCATTGAGCCAGAAATGGGCCTCATCGATAAGCAAAATTTGGCTCAAAAACGTCGGATCTTCCTGGAACTCCTCAAGAGAAGCGATGTTGATTGGGAACGTCGAGCGGCTTCAGTTATTGCACAAGCTGTATTTTGTAGGCTTTCAATTTAGGATCTCGACGTAAAATGCGCCAAGTCGTTCCATACGTCAGTCCGAGTTGCTTCGAACGGCACCGAATCGACTCTCCACGAATGCCGTGCGGTAAAAATATCGCAAGTTGAATAGGGACGCAATATACATTTGCAAAAGGAGAACGAGAAAGCCGAGGTAACATTGTTCTCACCTGCTCAATTGCATTGGTGTAAATAACACTGGAGATGGCAACCCGAAACCTCAATGAATAAGAATGGTTTCACGTTGGAAAACTACCAAGACAGTGTAACCAACAAATTGCTTGCATCCGTATGGAAGGCCTCAGAAAGTATGTTTGTGTGATAAGTCATTATAATATCGCATGTGTAAAAGACAATGGTCACAATCAACGAACTGAACTTTTTAGTGTGGGGTGAGACGTGGTGCACTAAATGTTGGAAATTGTAGTCATCAATCATCATCATTTACAGTCGTGCCGTTAGCTCTACTTTCTTCAGATTCGATCAGAAAGCGAAGTGAATGTGACTGCTAGTGAACGAGGGTAAGACAGAAATGTCAGCGCTTCCACTTTCTGGCAAATCCATACCAATGTTAACAGTCAAAATTTCGCAGACAATTTTGTCCATCTTGAAGCCAGAATTGCAACAACACGCACACTGAAAACGTGAGCAACCGTTGTGGAAAGTGCCAACAGGTGAAGAGCCGTGGATCACAGCTAGAAAAAGATCAAGATCCGACATATTAAATTGTTGTTGTGGTAGTAGTTGTTGTTGTTGTTTTAGCCGATTGTTTATCTCCTCCAAGGAGCAACCACACTTAGTCTTTATGGTCGCGGGAATCTAACGATAGGTCCAGGAAATGAGCCGTTTCGACAGACGCGAAGAAGAAGCACGAATGTGTTGGATGTGTAGATTTTAGTGCGATTGCAAAGCTGTGGTTAGCCTTGTGCGGGGACCCATTGCATGCAGGTCATATGTTAATTTTGTGGGGTCGAGTTTTGAAAGCTAGGAGTTGAATCTACAACGTGATACAGACCTTAATTGTACAACTGTAGCAGTAAACTCTCGCGATAGCCGGTTCTGCGAACCAGAACTCAAAAATATGTAAATTTGGGCATATTCGACCTAAGAGCTCACTAAAATCGTATTGCACCGTCTACTCAGCAGGGGTACAGCTTCGAGTGGGAATTGGTCTTCAGGCAAGCGAGTCGTTATATATATATATTTGACACCCCTGCGGGTTAAGAGTTCAATAATTTACACCTTGGACGACTAGGATTTTTATCCTACCAAAGATTTTGCTAGGCGGCCGCGATAGCCGAGTGGTTGGCATTGCGTACTGCCATTCAGAAGGCCTGGGTTCGAGCCCAAGGTCGACCAACACCCAAAATTATAAAAAATTAATTTTTCTAATTGCAGTCTCCCCTTGGCAGGGAATGTCAAGCCTTCCGAGTGTATTTCGAGTACGAAATAAGAGTTTCTCATAAAAATCCATCAGCTATTCGGAGGCGGCTCCAATGAATAGTTACAACAATCTTCGGATGAGAAACTTTGTTGATGAAGACGATCACTTCAAAGTTATAAGGACACTAACAACAATGTCTATCTTGAATTTAAAGTCCACTCTCGACGAACAAGGGCAAAACTTTACTTATTCGGTCACCTTTCCGATTCCGTTATATGAAGCAGAGAGCTTTCAGGATCCGCTGGTAGAGAGCATGCTCATATGGAGGAGCCGTTCTCATATGGAGAACAAAAAGTAAAGTAGATTTATATCGGAACGAATTTTCGTCATCCCTTGTCAATTTTGGTTTTGTAACAAACCGGTTTCGGCAAACCGCCATCTTCAGTGCTTGATTTCGTTCGAACGAAACCAAAATTGACAAGGGATGACGAAAATTCGTTCCGATATAAATCTAGTATCCACCCTGTCGGAAAAACACAAAACCAAATCAAAAAGTAAAGTATTTCCTTTTGCCTCCGTCCCTCAAGTCAATTTCTATGTAGCATAGTAGGCTCTTCTACTGTGTAACCCGCCACCTACATGAAGTTCCATTTTAGACGCTCATGGGCAACATATTTTAAATATTAATATTTAAGCAGGTGTAACGCTATCAAATTTCATAGAAGGTGTAGTGAGTGCCAAGTAAAACGAGCCGAAAGCAATCCGAGAGACCAAAACAGTTGGCTTCCACACGAGCCTCACCCTTCCTTATTTGCTTCTTTTTTATTTTTAATGAAAAAAAATGGTGGTTGGTAGGTGTAGTCCCAAAAAGTTGTCAAACTTTTAGTTCATGATGCCCTTCATGCACGCGCTTGATCGAAATTACTGTCAGGTTTGAGGTAGTTAAGGCGATTGTAGCACACTCGTCTCCCCTCACAGCTATTAACTTACTTGCAAAACGATAAAGACATTTGTTTATGCATAACAATGAGCGATTTGCTGTATTGAGACGCCCACAGTGGACTTACCAACAGGCAGTATTTGAGTCTATACACACAACAAGTCTCTCCTTCGTCTTGGTTGGAATCATAACTATTTTAAGTGGTTGTAAGGGACACTACTTCTCGCTCTTTGAATCTTGTAGTAAACTGCCACTTGAGCTGAACTTACCTTCAGCTCGTATTTCGCGCGACTTTCGTTTGACTTTGTACACATCTCCAACTCATCTACAACCTGTTGGGCACATTTATATAAATTATTTTTCTACTCCGCCCACCTTAACGCCTCTCAGTTTTGTCTGTTTTATTAAATATTATATTTCCTCTGCCAAATTAAGCCTCTTTGCTTGTTGACATTATTTTTTTTTCTCTCAGTTTATTTGCACTTCTATTGTGTTATCTTTATCTTCTGCTTCTCCTTCTTTTTTGCTCTTCTTCTTCTTCTTCTTTTATTATAATTTTTTTTGTGTGAATTTTTTGCTAGTTAGTCTTGCAATTATGCTTTATTTTCAGCAGTTCCTTTGGCTCTTTCACTTGTCAACAGTGTGGGCGCCCTAGAAACGTTTCCCTCTCTCTTTCTCTCTCTTTCTCACTTCCTTTGTACATTTGTAACGGGTGACTCAATTCCAATGTTTATTATCATTCGAAAGAATATTTTTAGCATTTCTTTTTTGAAGATTATCTCTTTCAAATGTAGGTTGCGGCTGCGTCTCAGATGGTCCATCCATTCCGTTAAATTTTCGATGACTCGTTCGAGCATTTCGACTGGTAACTGACGAATGACACGCGTGATGTTTTGCTCCAATGCCTGAATCAAATCGGGATTGTCCGCATAGACTTTAGACTTTACATATTTCCACAGGGAAAAGTCTAACAGTGTCTAACACGGTCTTGGTGGCCAATCGACCGGCACAAAACGTGAAATTATCTGCTCACCGAAATGTTCTCTCATTGATTGATCCGACTTCTCAAACGTGACGGCGTCTTGTTGAAGCTAAATGTCGCGGAGATCACGAGCTTCAATTTCAGGCATCAAATAGTCGATTATCATGGCGCGATAACGGTCACCATTGACGGTTATGTTCTCACCGGCATCATTTTTGAAGAAATATGGACGGAATATACCACCGCCCCACAAACCACACCAAAACGTTGTTTTTTCTGGATGAAATGGCAGCTCTTGAATCTCTTCAGGTTGCTCTTCGCCCCAAATGCGGCAAGTTTGCTTGTTTACATAACCATTGTGCTAGAAATGGGTCTCATCGCCGTACAACATTTGGCTCAAAAACTTTGGATCTTCTTGGAACTTTTCAAGAGCCCATAGAGCGAAGCGATGTCGCTTGGGAAGGTCGAGCGGCTTCAGTTCTTGCAAAAGCTGTATTTTGTATGCTTTCAATTTGACATCTCGACGTAAAATGCGCCAAGTGGTTCCACACGTCAGTCCGAGTAGCTCAGAACGGCGCCGAATGGACTCTCCACGGTCTTCGGTCTTCCTTTACACTCTCTGCTACGGTCGCTTTATTTTATTCACTGCGTGTTGGACGTGGTCTATTCGATCGAATATTATTCAATAATGAATGCTGGGTCTCAAGATGGGTGATGGTGTTACGAATAGTACGCTCAGTAGGCCGATTATGTTGACCATAAGTTGGCCGAAGCGCGCGAAACACATTCTCTACAGAACGTGAATTTTCGTAATAAAGTTGAATGATTTGAAAACGTTGTTCAGGCGTAAGTCTTGCGATGATGAAATGCCAAACAATACTGAACAAAAATAACATGACATTTGACACGATTCACGCATGATCTGTCAAAAAAGGCTTCTGGAAAAAGTACCTCTACTTGGATCACCCTTTATATCTATATAGATATGTGTGTATACTGGTTTTTGCGTATTATGACATTTCAATTTAGATGCTTATCAATCAGCAAAACAAGCTTGCCAGTGTGAAACCCCAAGGGGCTCACGTTCTCCTTGGACGTTTCATATATATTTACAACTGCTGTACATACACACTAATATTCGAAAGACGACAAACTATTCTGCATATATTTGTATATATAAACTTAGTATTTGGTTTGCTTTCATAGCATTTTTCTTCTTTCCTTCGTCTATTCATTCACTCACTCACTTATTGCAAATAAGTCTTTGGCAGTATCCTTTTCGCATGTCGCTGCGGCGGCCTTTTGTTGACAGCTTCAAGGCGGATATTAATGAGCAGCAAGCGCAATATGATTACTCTATACACACCCACACACACGCACAGGCACGCACACCAACAAATTGTTATTTTGTGTTTTTTTTGTTTTTATTTTTTTTGTGTGTTATTTTTTGTGTTATTTTTTGTGTTATGAAAATAGGTTAGAATAACAAATTAAAGTTTCATATTTCTTGCTGTTGGAGTTTAGCGTGTGGCCTCTCGTCATAATTTGTGTTGTTTATTATGGAAATAAATTCTAATCTAACGGAACTTTTGTCATTTCTACTTAAGGCAAGAGCATTTTGCATAAATTTAATGGCAAATAAATTGTTTTTGATAAAAGTTCACTGTGGTAGGGACTTCTTTGATATTCAAATTTTCGGTTCTTCGAAGGTTCGAGATTTGCATTAACTGTTTAAATGGAGGTTTATAACGGTATTAGCAGTTTTTTGAAGTTGAAAACTTAATTGATACCGAAATTTGTTAATTACCCAGATTAACCGCTGCCGAGGGGAGTGACTTTGTAAAGAGAATAACAATTGACACCACACGAATGTATCGCCACAATGAAAAATCGAAAAATGCCTGAGTTGAGAGGCACCCTTTTGATGACTATCTCTGCAAATGCTTCAACGATCACGATTTGAGGGCATGCATCTGGATTATCCGGTACCGGTTAATTGTAATAGTGCCGCTACCTAGCTGGTTGTTGTCCTCGTGCGTCCAGTCTAAGGGAAGAAACAAAGTGGGTCCTTGTGAAATCTCCGCTACAGCGGCTAAGTAAAGTAGCCGTAACTTTGGTGTTGTGTTTGTGGCGGGAGACATACTCCGTCGCCGAGTCCTGGCTTTCACCCTGATGGATGAACTTCTCTCCGCATCAAAGCGAAGTTCTACGACATATCAATGATTTAAAATGTACCTATGAGTGCTGTCCCCGCCATGATGTCATAATCGTGATTGTATATTTCAATTCCAGGATGGGTAAAAAAGGTATCTTTGGCACAACAGTCGGGAAATTCAATCTCTATGAAGAAACTTCTCCAAACGGGCTGAGGCTGGTCGACTTTGCCAGGGCCCGAAATTTTCTGGCACAAGAAAATACAATAGGCTTCATGATTGGCTCAGGATCGAAAAACGCGCAACCAGATCGATCACGTTGTAATAAACCATTTCTCCAGTGTTCTAGACAATCTTAGGTTCCCAGAGTCAAATACCTATTCAGATCGCTATCGGTTCCAGCGCAGATACGAACAAGTCTCTGTTCAGCAGAGAACGCCCGTCAAAAAAACGCATAAAGTAAGTTCGACGTCGAAAAACTGCAATCACAACAGCCGTACAGCTTACTACTCGACTTGTGCTCCTGGTCTCTCATCATCTCGATGTAGGGAAACTGTAGAACGTCACCTCAAGACCTCTATGTACAGCTACTGCAGTGACAATTGAATTTCGGCAAGACCAATGAAATAGCTGATATGATGAGGATGGAACTTATCGGTAGACTTTCGAGGTCGAACTTCTAGGCCGAGTAAACTCAAACAAAAATCTCCGCAGAGAACATCTCGAAACTCCCGCTGCCCTCAGAGGGCGTCTTTGATAATTGTTTGATATTGGCGTCTAGCTGGGATATTGATAGCCTTTCTTCGAAGTTACTGGGAGTCACATTTGACAGTCTGCACTCCGCAAACGACTGCAATTGCCAATAAAGGAAAAGAGCAGGAAAAAATCCTCAAATAGCTAGCCGACAGGCCCTGTGGTAAAGGCAAGGAAACGTTGCTCGCAACATAAAGGGTGTTTTTTTATAGAGGTATAGAACTTTAAGTTGCAATAAAACAACGATGGGTTATTCGATTGACATGAATTTTATTTATCCGAAAGATAATCTTGTGGCATTACATTTTAAATATGATTTCTGGCATATGACCACCACGGCTGGCATGGATGTAGTCCAATCTGGACGTCCAATTTTCGATGACTTTTCCCAACATTTGTGGCCGTATGTCGGCAATAACACGGCGAATGTTGTCTTCCAAATGGTCAAGCGTTTGTGACTTATCCGCATAGACCAATGACTTTACATAGCCCCACAGAAAGTAGTCTAGCGGTGTTAAATCACAAGATCTTGGAGGCCAATTCACAGGTCCAAAACGTGAAATTAGGCGGTCACCAAACGTGTCTTTCAATAAATCTATTGTGGCACGAGCTGTGTGACAAGTTGCGCCGTCTTGTTGAAACCACATCTTCTGGACATCATGGTTATTCAATTCAGGAATGAAAAAACCGAATATCCCACCTAGACACAACAGAAAGGGAGTAATAGACTACTGCGACTCCGTATAGCATTACAGACAAGAACCGCTTTACAGCATATCGCCAGGTTTTACCCACCATTCATCCAGAGCTCCTTTGTGAACTCTCTTTCCGTGAATGGTGTTCTCGGAACTTAAGCACCACCTCTTGTGAACCAAGAGCTCGAGCTGCATCGCGAGAACTGAGTAACACTGGCATAATTAAGGTCTGGATATTGTAGTCGACTTAACTTCTACTTATCCATATACGAGCCCGATATAACCTACGTAAGGTCAGCAGAAAATTCCCCGGCCTATCACAGTAAAACACATTTTATTGGCAAAATTCATTTTTTTTTATCAACATAGTTGCCTTCAAGGACAATACACTGATTATAGCGACCCCCCATCTTTTCGATACCATTTTCCCAGTACGATTTTTCCCTTGCTTCAAAATAGGCCTCATTTTCGGCAATCATCTCTTCATTCGACAAAAACTTCTTCCCGAGCGTTCTATTGAGATTTAAGGACAGGAAATGGTTGCTGGGGGCCAGATCTGGAGAATACGGTGGATGCGGAAGCGACTAGAAACCCAATTCGTGAATTTTTTTCCATCGAGGTTACTCACTTGGGAGACTGCCTTGGTGAAGCAGCACCTCCTTTTTTTTAAAATGCGGCCATTTTTCGGCGACTTCGTCCTTCAAGCGGTCCAATAACGCTATGTAATAGTCGCTGTTGATGGTGCTTCCATTTTCAAGGTGGTCCGTGAAAATAATTCCATGCGCATCCCAAAAAACAAGATGCCATAACCTTGGCAGCCGACTGTTGCGTTTGTCCACGCTTTGGATCGGATTCATCCTGTGCAGTCAACCCGGATGACTGTCGATTGGACTTCGGAAGGAAATGATGGAGCCATGTTTCATCCGTTCTCACATATCGATGTAAAAAACTCGGTTTTATTACGCTCGAACATCTCCAAATACTGCTCTAAATTATCAATTCGCCGTTGTTTTTGGTCAAAAGTGAGCTCGCGCAGCAATCACTTTGCACAGAACTTTCTCATAACCAAATATTCGTGAATGATATTATTTACGTGCTCAATTGATATCTTTACAGTTATTTCATTCAATTTCAATTTAGGGTCATTCAAAATCATTTTGTAGATTTTTTGATGTTTTCATCGGTAACAACCTTTTTTTGGCGTCCACTGAGTACAACGTCTGCGTCATTTCACCACATCTTAACTTAGCATACCAGTCCTTGATGGTTGATTTTCCTGGTATCGAGCCAAGTTTTTGCCTCAACTGTATTTTTTGCTTTCAAAAACAATATTTTATCAACCATCGAAATTCCTTTTTATCAATTTTTTATACAATAACAAAGGTTGCTTCACTCAAAATGCTATAATTCACAAACTAATGATCTGACAGTTGCCAAAATTGTACACTCGTCTTTTAAAGTTTAGGGTTAAGTAAAAATCAGATCGATTTAATTCTAGTAGCGCCATCTATGTGCCAGAACGATGACTTTCCAACTGACTTTCTGTCTTGCATGTATGTTTCAGGCACCTCCCGTTAAATGACTTCGATGACGTGGACTAGATCTAGATGTATCTAGGCGGCGTAAATGAGCCGCTACAACAACAGAACAAAATCAAAAACAAAGACAACAACAGGAACAACAGGAACAACAGCAATAACTTTCACATAGTAATTTAATCTGCCAATTAAGCCGTTGTTGAAAATTCTGTGATTTGAATTACTCACGTTGGTGTGTGAATGAATTTTCGATGAAATTCTAACAAAAATTAGTCCAACAAAATTAATTACTCCATTTCACTCAATCTCTAAATGCACTCAATACAATTTAAGCCAACATTACTACTGTTTTTTATTTACTGCGACAACAGTCAGTTGCAATTAATTCACTTTCGCTGCTTGAAAATAAAAACCAAAACAAAAAATTTTATTCCGCCCATGTTTGACCGACCACAAAAGGCCAACCGGAAATTACAACAAAAGCTCTTGTGGCACACATTTTGTTGGCACCTCCTCTGGCGCGCAGTAAAACATGCACACACACACACACACTTACGTGTATACATACTTAGAAAAAGTTTTCATAAAACGGCAAAATAACGTTGACCAACATTGACTACGCGCAGGAAATGAGTTACCTAACGCCTGGTCACATTAGCATAAAAACGATTAGTGAAACTCGACTAGGGCTGTACGCGAAGTGGATACAGCATGTCTGTGAAAGGGTTGCTAATTATTTTAAAAAAAAAGAGTTCACTATGAACGGCCGTCGGTCTTGAAGCAAAATCTAAATATACACGGGTTTGAGAACTACCTTGTAGAACCCAACTGCAATGGAAAACAGCGCTGGATAAGAGACCACTTTTTATTGCGATCATGCTTACCATTACAGAAAAGACGGACGACATGACCAACAATAGGTTCAATGAGCGTCAGGATGGGCAAAGAAAGTAAGTACCTTTGGCACAACAGCCCGATTCAGTTCAGTCCCAAGGACGAAATATACATAGCGAGCGAGTGCAACGTGCTCTGTTTAGAAGATATACTGAAATTTTAAGAGGAGAGCGAGTTACATTTGCAGACTTGCTTGAGTTTAAAGAGAAACAAGACAAATAAACGTTCTCAAGACCGGTGCGTACTAACGTATGACCCGAAGAGCTGGTAACCGATGTGCAGGTTGTACTGAGTTTGTATAGGAAATCACTCGGAGGTTGTGGAGTTTATATACCGAAAGACGTAGAGGTGGTGAACCGTAATGCTCAATTGATGACGATGGAATAATCATTCCATTGTCCGACTATAAGAAATTCCGAACAGCAATTTCACGTCCAAGGACAACAAAGTATTTAGTTGATTGATATATTAGAGCCCACCGTCAATATACTGATCGGAATTTTTCATTGTGGCTTCAGACCTGGCAAATCTATCATTAACCTGCCATTGAAAGACCCGAGAACAAAAATCCGTTAAACAAAGAAGCCATGGGAATGGATTTGGTACTAAAATAGTGCAAGACAAAATATTTCCTGCCATCAAGCAAGTAGTCAGAGCATACGTATCTTGGCTCTCACGTCACTGTTGACAGTCATAACTTCGAAGTCATAGAAAATTTCATCTATCTACGAACCAGTATTAACAACTCCAAGAATGTCGGCCTTGAAATCGAACTAAGAATCACGCTTCCCAAAATTTGCTACTTTAGACTGAGTATGGAAAAGTAAAGTCCTGTCTCGACAAAGAAAGGCAAATGTATACTAGTCGTTCATTATTGTCGTTATTGTTGTTGTGGCGGCTAGCCAACACCGCCAAGGGTCATGTAGTTCCAGTCTTAGTCATCGGGGTTATCTAATCGGAGATCCAGGAAATGTATTATTTAGACGGGTTCAGACCAGAGGGGGAGAGATGTTAGATGTGTCGGGTTGAGTGCGCATGCAAAGAGGTGCCGAGTTTGGATAAGTAGAAATTGAGCCTACTACTACAATATCCAGACTTTAATTTTAAGGTTACACGGGTCTCTTGACCCAGCTGGAGCTCTTATGCTGTGATGGGGGGTGATTAGTTTGCGACTCTCAAAACAGCCGGTTCTACGTACCGCAGTTGACCTAGATTTTTAGGGCCAAGAGATGTCACCCTTTCGGCGACCTCCTGCTTAATAATGCAGAAGCGGCGTTAGGAATTTTCGAGAGAAAATTTTCTTGGAGTATTTATGGTCCATTCTGGGTATTGGCAACTGAATTCGAATGACGTGGTAATTAAGGATCGGTGGGAGGACACACTTAGCTTCGATCATCCTCAAATACCATTGAAATATTATTTAATTCATTCTTTTTCTCTAGAATACCACAGTAAAATACCTACTCTCTGATATAGGTTTTTAGCAATTGTCGCTGAAAGTGCTTACCAAAACTAGAGTTTCTGCATCATCGCTTTTGCCAGTTTGGCTGCAGCTCGGATTTTATGACGTACTTTCAGCAGCAATCGTAAAAAACCTATGCTTGAAAGTATTAACTAGCAGTAAGCACACAAATTTTTAGGTTGAGCGCCAAGCCGAAACCTCTAGAAATTTAAAAATTGATTTCTTATGCACACTCTGTTTACTTAAAGCGAAGGGAATTTGCTTTGCCAGCAGGATGTGGTTATTTCGATTGAGTTAGTTGCGAAATCGTGCTTTACTATATTCTCTTTTTCTCTGTACAACGACTGGGAGTTTAAAAAATTTACTTACAACACTTCAAAGAGTTGTTTTTTTCCTTTATTTTAATAAGAAGATTCAATTTTTTGTTCTATTAAATTTTTATTGTCATGCAAGTTAAAATATCCTGCGGAAATCATCAATTTTCTGTGTTGACTTTTGGTGTGTTCTAAACTGATAAAAAAAAATCCCCAATCGCATAACATGGGTTGAAAAGTTGATGACAAATTATCCGAAAATGGTCATTTGATGCTTTGTCTATGCCCACGCTGTGTTGACCCATCAATCATGTACAACATGAACAGAAAATATCACGCACAATACGTAGAACTTTCTAAAGGAGCACCAGTGCGTATGAGTGATATTTTGCGTTTGCTTGCCCAAATAAAAAAAAATTTAATACATTTTTATGCAATTAAAATTAAATTTATACTAGCATTTCGTGTAATAGTAGATTAAATATATATGTGTAGTTATGTATATATATGAAATATATATGAATTTTGTTTTAGTAAATTCCTTCTCTATTTATTGCTGTGTTTATAACATTCTCTCACCTCTCTTGTGTCGTGTAAAAATTTTTCTGTTTCATTTACAATTTATTGGCCGACATAACTTTATGATCTCATTAAAATAAATTAATACAAACGTTATGTGAGGAATATATGTATATACGAGCATACATCAAAAAAGGGGAACGTCAAACCACACTCTCTCTTTCTCCCCCTCTCTCTATTGTACAATTTTTCCGGAAGCTAGATATACTTGTACTTGGATTTATATGACACATTAACAAAATGTTTTATTGCTCAACCACAAAATTTTGTGTTTCGACAAATTGTACACACTCTCGTCCTCAGTGGGTGGAGATTGTGATGGGGTTGTAACATGAAGGTACTGGTTAGGCTGCTACATGAGTACATAGCTTAGAGGTATATAAGCTGTGTTCAAAGGAAGAGATGAATTTTGATTTCTTTGAAAAGTGCTAATTTATTCATCACCATCTACCTTGCTCCCTTCAAAGTAATCCCCCTCGGCTACAGTACACTTGTGGCAACACTTTTTCCAATCCTCGAGGCACTTCTGAAATGCTCTTTCTTCGATTCTGACTTGATCTCAGCACCTGTAGCACAACGTTCTCCTTTGATTGGTTTTCGTTAGTTGTGGGAATAGAAAAAAGTCGCAGGGAGCCAAGTCCGGTGAATACGGTGGTTAATGCATGATTTCGGTTCACGAATAAGCATTGAAAACTTCATATCTAATGGGGAATGGGAAAACGTGAAAATATCTGCTTACCGAAGTGTTCTTTCAATAAATCCATTGATTGGTGCAATGTGTGGAAATTGGCGCCGTCTTGTTGAAACCACAAGTCTCGGAGATCACGAGCTTCAATTTCAAGCATCAAATAATCGGCATAATTTTCAAAGAAATGAAGACCGATGATTCCACCGGCCCACAAACCACACCAAACCGTGTTTTTTCTGGATAAAATGGCAGCTCTTGGAACTCTTCAGGTTGCTCTTCGTCCTAAATGCGGCAATTATGCTTGTTTACATACCCATTGAGCCAAAAATGGGCCTCATCGCTGAACAAAATTTGGCTCGAAAGCGTCGGTTCTTCTTGGAACTTTTCAAGAGTCCATAGAGCGAAGCGATGTTGCTCTGGAAGGTCCAGCGGCTTCAGTGCTTGCACAAGCTATATTTTGTACGCTTTCAATTTAAGATTTCGAGGTCAAATGGGACAAGTCGTTCCATACGTCAGTCCGAGTTGCTGCGAACGGCACCGAATCGACTCTCCATGGTCTTCACTCTTCGTGTACACTCTCAGCTACGGCTGCTATATTTTCTTCACTGCGTGCTGGACGTAGTCTATGCGGTTGAGTGTTAACCAATAATGAATGCAGGGTATCAAGATGGGTGATGGTGTTGCGTTTAGTACGCTCAGTAGGCCGATTATGTTGACCATAAGTTGAGCGAGGCGCACGAAACACATTCTTTACAGAACGTGAATTTTCGTAATCAAGTTGAGTAACTGGTAAACCTTGTTCAGGGGTAAGTTTTTCCATGCCATGAAATGCCAAATAATACTGAAAAAAAATAACATGACAGCTTGACACGACTAACGCGTGATCTGTCAAAAAAGGCTATTGAAAAAAGCACCTCTACATCGATCGCCCTTTATAGATACATAAAAGCTTGAAACTCCAACATATCCATTTAAGACTTTGTCAAAGATTATCGAAAAGTCTAAAAGAAAAAACAAATAACCAACGAAAGACCACACTAAAGTAAAAATGTAAAAAAAAAATCAACTGTGATCAAAAGTAACAAACACAAAAAGTATTTTTCTCAAAAGCAACACGAACACACAGCGTCTGAATCGCTTTGCATTTGAAACAAAACCAAACTTAACGCCATTCAGCTTTCACTCTTTCCACAATTTGTAATCATAACTGTTGGCGGGTGTTCTTTTATATGCTTTTTTTTGCTTGTTTTCTAAACTTTTTTCCGCTTTTGCCGCTGCTGAGATGCGCATTTTATCTCACACAGCCACTAGAGAATTCTAGTGGAACTGCCGCAAACCAAGCGCTGTACAACAACAACACCCGCCTCTTGTCAACTAGATAGAAATGTAAGAAAAATACACACTAACACGCACACACGCACACACATGCACAAAACAGTAACAATAACAATCAGTAGTAGAAGTAAGCAAGTTCTAAGGGCGCTGAAGTAGAGCGAAACAATAACGCTTATACGCCCCGTTGTGTCAGTGTTAGCGGTTTTTTCGTATTTTAACACCGTACATACGTACTCGTACATGCATACATACATTCATGCATACATTTATACCATTTATAGCGTGTAGTATGCGAGGCCAGGCATTGAAATGCCAGCGTTGCTGGGTTGATAAATAAACGCAAACCGACCGACCGGCCGAACACCAGTTGCTATGGCATATGCCATAGCAATATTACAAGTATAACGGGAAAACAAAGGCATTCATTCCCACATTGAGTGACTGACTGACTGGCTGCTGTCGAGTGTATTAAAACAATGGACACAACTTTGTATGCGCTTTGCGCTGGGTGTATACATATTTACATTTGGTAGGCTGTAAATGTGTGGACAATGACTGGGGTGTTTTGGGGGGGAAATGTATATATGTGAATGCTACAATAGGCTTGAAAAGCGCAACAATAACAGTGAATTGCTGATCTCTAGAGTATGCGAAATGTAAGGACAATTTTATAGAGAAAAGAGGGAGAGAGAGAGG
Organism: Neoceratitis asiatica; assembly: GCA_030068015.2. Lineage (NCBI taxonomy): Eukaryota > Metazoa > Arthropoda > Insecta > Diptera > Tephritidae > Neoceratitis > Neoceratitis asiatica. Next base: position 67,072,466 of record CM061526.1, read on the forward strand.
GAGAGGGAGGGAGTCTGTAGGAAATGTATGATATAATCCTTAGTTAATGTGATCCACGATGACTCCAAGCTTTGCCTGCAGGGAAAATTACTAGTTGTCAACTAGAATCCAAGTAGTTTGTATTTTTATGCCAACTAGTTTATCTTCCAATTAGTTCATCTCTCAGCTGTTGTTGTACAGCGTGTACTACTAATTGTCAATTATCCTCCTGTTCAATTATCCAACAGTTCATATACACCAGTTAGAATACTGGTACGTAACAGTTGAGTACTAGCTTGTATTTGACCAGTATGCGTCATAGTAGTCAAAAATCAGCTATATTGATCCAGTTGGAACCTACAAAATTCTACTACTCAGCTGTTTTAGGCAACAAAAAGTTAATGAGAATACTCGTATTTCTATAATATACATTGTATATTGTACTTATATATAAATATATTTAAACTATTTAAATATAATGTTTTTTTTTTGTTTTTTATTTTTAATTTTTAGTTTAAAATTTTGATTTGCATTTTAAAAAACAAAATAGTTTTCATAATAAATAGTCCAAAACAAAACAATTCTTTCAATTCTGGTAGATTCGAGTGTGGTTTCTTAAAAACTGTTTTCACAGGAAGTGGATTAGAGAAGAACATTACATATTTGAAAATAATGTACATAAGATTAAGTTTGATGGATATTCGGTTCATTATTTCTTTCTAGAAAGTGGATCAGACACCACAGGTCCCCAACTTTAGCTTAATAATTATAATACCAAAATTATCCAAAAAAAAAAAAAAACACAACACTGTGTGACCGAATCTTCTAGTTACCTATGATTTCTGTTTCTGTTTTTGCAAAACGAGAACTGGAAGGAATTTGTCCGCAAAATACCAGTTCCTTTACTAGTATTTCTGCAAACTAGTTCAGACATTATCGAAAAATACCAGTATTATTCTAGTCTATGTCTATTAACTAATATATTTTTGTACTTTTAGTACCAGTAAAGGGTGATCCAAGTAGTGGTACTCTTTTCAATAGCCTGTTTTTTCGACAGATCGGCCTACTGAGCGTACTATTCGCAATACCATCACCCATCTTGAGACCCAATATTCATTATTGGGTAATATTCGACTGAATAGACTATGTTCAGTACGCAGTGAAGAAAATATAGCAGCCGTAGCTGAGAGTGTACACGAAGACCGTGGAGAGTCGATTCGGCGCCGTTCGCAGCAACTCGGCTGACGTCTGGAACGACTTGGCGCATTTTACGTTGATATCTTAAATTGAAAGCGTACAAAATACAACTTGTGCAAGAACTGAAGCCGCCCGCCCTCCCCAAGTGACATTGCTTTGCTCAGTGGGCTCTTAAAAGTTGCAAGAAGATCCGACGTTTTCAAGCCAAATTTTGTTCAGCGATGAGGCCCATTTCTGGCGCAGTGGGTATGTAAGTAGGCAAAATTGGGACGAAGAGCAACCTAAAGACATTCAAGAGCTCCCATTTCATTCAGAAAGAACAACGGTTCTGTGTGGTTTGTCAACCGTCAAAGACGACCGTTATCATGCCATGATAACCGACTATTTGATGCCTGAAATTGAAGCTCGGGATCTCTACGACATTTGGTTTCAACAAGACGGCGCCACTCCCCACACATCGCATCAATAAATGGATTTATTGAGAGAAGACTTCGGTTTGATATTACACCGTTAGACTTTTTCCAGTGCGGATATGTAAGATGTAAAGTCTATGTGGACAAACATGCTTTGATTTAGGCCTTGGAACAAAGCATCACGCGTGTCATTCGCCAGTTACCAAACGAAATGCTCGACGAAGCATTGAAAATTAGACTCAACGGATAGACCATTTGAGAGGTAGCCGCGGCGAACATTTGAAAGAGATAATCTTCAAAAAAAATGCCAAAGAATGTTCTTTCGAATGATAATAAACATTCCCTATTAAATTAGATTTTTCTGTTTTTTTTTTTTCAAAGGAGTAGGGAATCTCGTTATAACTTTGGGTTGCACTAAGCGAGTATGATTCGATCTCACAACTTCCCTATAGGGATACTCCAATACTGAGAAGAGGTTTCAAAAAATAGACTTTCAAAACTTGGATCTTGGTAAGAATTCATTAAAAACAAAGCAAACGTTTTTAATGAGGACTAAATTTTTACCAAGGTACCAAACTGTCACGCATAACAAACACCTCGCCTTCATTGCAAAGAAACACTTTTAAACCCAATATCTAAAAATCCGTACTAAAAGACAACTGCTTTAGAAAAATTATTCTCTAAACTTTTTCTGTTATTTCTCTGGTCGGATTCTCGTTATTTTTCATATAAGTAGGAGAAAATTGTCTACCGTATCATCATTGTGTCATCAAATCAGTGGTGTGTGCCACTGACAGGTCACCAAAAGCTCCCTTCTTAGGAACTTTCGCTCACCCTGGGTGACGTTCCAGTTTTTCCATAGTGAGATTTACTTTTCTCCCATCATATTTTGAAGAATGCATGTTCGGCGTCCTGCCCGATCTTCATATTTCCTTATTTTATGCAAATTTTTCTGACAGAATTTGTGTAATATACTTGTCTACCTCTCTGAGTTTTCTAATAATTCATAATCTGGTGTCTGTTATTAGCCTGGGCGTGCATCAGCCGCGGTTTTCTAGTTCCCATTGGGCTAGTCATTGCTACAGAGTTTCTGGGTAGAGGACTTTTTCAATTTTGCTAAGCGCAGCACAGCTACAAAATCGATAAATTAACTAAAACCAAACAAAAGATCGAAGAGTGTTGAAACTACAGCCTGGTAGTCGCTTATTTGGAGTGCTGATGAGCAGTAAGCAGTCTAGATAAGCAAAATTTTTTCATAGAGAAATCACGCAATGTCAACAATTTACTCAAATCCCTTTTCTCTTCAGGGTATTTCAGCAGTGGCATATTAATATTGTGCTATGTATATGAATATGTTTGTGTGTGAATAAAGAAATCGTCAAAAAATCACACAATCAGCAGATAGTAAAAAACAACACACACACACACACAACACTGGCACGGCACTGGCTTTAGCAAAACCCGCTGGGAAAATTACCAATGATGGCATTTTCAATTTCCATTTTCATTTCATTTCACACACACACACACTTCACATATACATATATGCGTTGGTCGTTGCTGTTGTTTTTTGTTTTTATTATGGGTTTCCCTTTTTTTTACTGTTATAACACATACAAACGAGTACGTGTGGGTTCTTTCCTTCTTTGTTGCATACTTTTGTGCGGTAATGAAAGCGAAAATTCTTCATTTGCACACAAAATGGAAAAAGGACAAAAAAACGAATAAATACAGACAAACAACAAACATTGTGTAAGCGTGTGTGTGTGTGTGTGTGTGTTGTACATATGTTATTATCATGTGTGGCACTGAATGTGCGGAAAACGGAAAGTGCTAAAGTGTAAACAAAAACTGTGCTCAGCTCATAAAAATTCATTAAAAGTCCATGTACGTGGATGTGTGTGTGTGTACATTTGAGAAAAAAAGATAGAACAACGCTTTTATATAGACAAATATCTATATGTCTATACGTGTACATGTATTTGTAAAGCAGCAGAGGGAATTAAAACTTTTTTTTTGGAAGCAAAATATATAATAAAAAAAGAGTTAAAGTGAAAAGTATTTTTGTAATGAAGATTAAATAATTTTTTTTTGTTAAGTTTATTTTTCTTTTTCAGTATATTATTTAGTTGTAAATCGAGTTGTAAATTTTTCAAGCAAAAACTGCTTAAACGCAAATGGATTACAGTGTGTATATATTAAAGGCATTTATGTGTATGTGCTACACAGCCACATGCATTAAAGCTATTTTAGTTGATAATTTGATTTTTATGGTTTTCGATTTTAGAACTGAATTTTAAATTTTTAGCTGCAGTCCAAATTGTATTTTATACTAAAACATTACCGTTGAAAACTGTTTTTTTTCCTTTATTTTTAATTTTATTATATATTTTTATTTAATGTAATTGTATATTTCCAAATTTATTTTATTTTATTTTATTTTTTTTCTTTCATTTGATTTAATTTAATTTTATTTTATTTAAGTTTGTTTTACCTCATTTTTTCATTCAACTTTTATAAATTTGTTTTAAATTCAATTTATTCTATTTTATTATATTTTATATTTTTCGTTTTATTTTATCTTATTTTATTTCATTTTATTTATTTTTTATTTTATTTTATTTTTATTTTTATTTTTTTTATATATTATTATTTTTATTTTATTTTTATATTTTACTATTTTATTTTATATATTTTTTTTTCATTTAAGTTTATTGTAATTTCTTTTAATCTGTTTTATTTTATTTATTTTTTGTTCTAAATTATTTTATTATATAATTTTTTTAACTAATTTTATTTTATATTCTTTTCTTTATTTTTAATTTTTTTATTTATCTTTTATTTAATTTAATTTAACTTAATTTAATTTTATTTTATTTTATATAATTTTATTTTATTTTATTTTCTTTTATTTTCTTTTATTTTATTTTATTTTATTTTATTTTATTTTATTTTATTTTATTTTATTTTATTTATTTCATTTTATTTTATTTTATTTTATTTTATTTTATTTTTTTTTTTAATTAATTTTATTTTTTTTCATTTACGCGATTACAGCCAAAAATAGCGCAACACTCGTTCCTTCTCTTTGCTGTTTGGCACCATTTGGAAATACCAAGTGAAACCAGGTCATTCTCCACCTGATCCTTTCAACGGAGTGGCTGTCTTCCTTTTCCTTTGCTTCCATCAACGGGTACTCCATCGAATACTTTCAAAGCTGGAGCGCTTTCATCCATTTGGACGACATAACCTTGCGTAATTCGCTCAACTATGTATGTCAACGTCGTCGTATAGCTCGTACAGCTCATCGTTCTACCGTCTACGGTATTCGCCGTTGCCAACGAGCAAAGGAGTAGAAACAAATTTTCTCTCGAAAGCTCATAAAACCGACTCATTGACTGTCGACGGCATTCAGGCTTCTGCACCATATATCAGGATGGGAATGATGAGCGACTTGTAGAGTTGTAGAGGTTTTGATTCGTCAAGAGAGGACTTAACTTTTCAATTGCCTACTCAGTCCAAAGTAGCACCTGTTGGCAATAGTGATTCTGCGTTTGATTTCAAGGCAGGCATTGTTGGTGCTGTTAATGCTGCTTGCCAGATAGATGAAATTATCTACGACTTCGAAGTTATGACTGTCAACAGTGACGTGAGAACCAAGTCGCGAATGCGATGAGCAGGAGATATTTCGGCTTGCCTTCGTTCCCAACCAGACCCATTTACTTCGTTTCTTTGCTTATTCTGGAGAACGCAGAATTTCCGGTGCGATTGTTATGACGAATTATATCAATATCATCGGCATATGCCAACAACTTGTACACTCTTGTGGAAGATTTCACCTGGTCTATTTATGTCTGCAGCTCATATTACTTTCTCCAGCATCAAATTGAAGAAATAACACGATAAAGAGTCTCCTTGTCTGAAACCTTTTTTGGTATTGAACGGTTCGGAGAGGTCCTTCCTAATTCTGACTACGCTTCTTGTAGTACCCAGTTTACATAGCTGTATGGTTTTTGTGGGTATATCAAATTCAGACATAGCGATGTAGCGGCAGTTCTTATCGTGCTGTCGAAGGCAGCTTTAAAATCGATGAAAATGTGGTGTGTATAGATTCTTTCCTCTCGGGTCTGCTCCAAGAAGGTGGATGGGGTCATGTGTAGAAGTTCATGCAATTGAGGAAAGTTTGTGGCTGCCATGCAACCGGGTGTACCCAGAAACGATTCTTTTATATTGGTTCAATCAACTCACGACTTCAAATCAAAGGCCAAGTATCCTCTGAATAGCCAACAAGCCTCCGTTTGGAGGCGTGCTAAAGTGAGTAGGCGAATCTCCTGTGGTTGTGCGTAGGGTTTGGGATGCATCACATAAAAATTATACTCCAATGAAAAATTAACCTCATTTTAGGTCAATTCTTAAATTTTTATTTTATAGTATTAAATTTTATTTAAATTATCTTTATTTATTTTATTTTTATTTTTTATTATTTTAAAACATTTTATTTTATTTTACTTTAATTTCTTTTATTTTTTTATTTCATCTTATTTAATTTTATTATTTTTTTTGTATTTTTTTATTTGTTGTCTTTATATTTTAATATTCAATTTAATTTATTTTATTTTATGTCATAAATTTTACTTTATTTCAAATTTTTAATTTTTTTATATATTATAATTTTTTTTCTTTTAACTTTTTTATTTTTTAAATTCATTTAGTATAATGTTAATTTTTTTATTTTATTTTATTTTATTTTATTTTATTTTTTATTTTTTTTCAAATTTTTAATTTTAGTTATATATTGTTTTTTTTTCTTTTACCTTTTTTATTTTCTAAATTTACTTCATTTAATTTTATTATATTTTATTTTATTTTTTATTTTTTATTTTATTTTTTTTTATTCATTTTATTTTATTAATTTTTTTTATTTTCATTCAAATTTTTTTTATCTAATTAAATTTTTTTAGTTTTCAATTTTTTTTAATTTATTTTATTTTTATTTTTAATTAAATGTATATTTTTTTTTTTAAATTTCATTATTGTTTTTCAATTTTGGTTTTGATTTAATTTTTTTTATGTTTTTGTTTTATTTTTTATATTTTTTTCTTTAATTTTTTTTTTCTATTTTTTCTTATTATTTATATATATATTTTTCATTTTTTTCTTTAATTTTATTTTATATATTTTTTTTTTCATTTTTTATTTTCTTTAATATTATTATAATTTATATTAATTTTATTATTTAATTTTTTTATTTTTTTTTTCTAATTTTTTATTTTTTATATTTTTTTATATTCTTTTTTTTTTGTTTTTTTAAATTATTTTATTTAATTTTATTTTATTTTATTTTATTTTATTTTATTTTTAATTTTCATTTATTTTTTTTATTTTTTTATTTTTTTTAATTCTATTTTTTTTTTTGATTTAATAAAAATATTTTTTTTTTTTAATATATAATTTTATTTTATTTAATTTTTTTTTTTTCAATTTTTGTTTTGTTTAATTTTCTCATATTTTTTATTTAATTTAAATTTTTTATTTATTTCTTATTTTTCTTTCATTTTTTTTTATTCAGTTTTTTTATTTATATATATATTTTTGCCATTTTTTTATTTAATTGTATTTTATATTGCATTATTTTATTTCATTTTTTATTTATTTTTATTTTTTATTTTATTAATATTATTATAATTTATTTTATTTTATTTTTATATGTTATTTACTTAAATTTTTTATTTTCCAATTAATATTTCACTTTCTCAAAATATGTTCCTGAATAATTTTTATATAATTCCTTGCCGTAAACCGCACTTTGCACTTTCTACCTTCCATGTCAGCCAAACATTTCAAAAGCAGACGTTAAATACTTACACACATTCATTAAATCATAAAGAATTTAATTAATAAAATACTCGCATGCCTACGCGCCGGAAAAAAACACTAAAAGGACAAAACTTTATTCTTTAGCATTTTGTAAATTTATTTCTGACAAGCCTCGCCACATGAAAGACAATGCGCACCACATGTGTTTGCGTGTAGACTCCACACCCTCTTAACCACAAACAGACATCTACACAAAAACTTGTATGTACATATATTTGTATTTGCTGTCACATTGTTTTAGCACAGACGCTTTAATGCCAGTAATTTTTTTTTATTTTTTTATTTTTTTATTTAACTTTTTTTGCAGCTTTTGTTAGAATGAACTGCTTGTAGAGAGCTTAGAGGAGAGGACTACATAGAATTTTTTTGTACTTAAATTTTTTCTAGACTATTATTAATTAAATATTTTTTCCCCTTGTGATGTTAATAATTGTAACCATTTTAGGCAACTAACGTATATATTTAAACTAATCAGCTCTCACAAGGGCGTAGAATTATTTAATTTAGTAACTAATCCGCCTGAAAATACCGTGAAATTTATTAGCATAGAAATTCACATAAATTAAAATGCATTTTAAATGCAAATCTCTCGGTAAACACTTACCTATTTTGACATATGTACACACACATATGTTTATACCGTGGCTACACTCACTCATACATTTATCAGACCTGCAGCTAACGAATTAATTAATTATTTAGTGAATTTTCAAACGATGTCAGTTGCTGGTATTGCGGTCCTTCCATTGAATGTTTGTAATTTAGCATTGCAATTAATTTCATAATTTGCACATATGACATATACATATATATTGTATGTTATGTAGAATTTTATATATTAATATTTACAGAAAATATTCATTGGCAATAGTTTCTCTTTATTACTCATTTTATTTGGTTTAACAGATATGTTGATTTATATGTATTTATTTGTGTAGGTATGTATGTATGCTGTTTTATTATTTATTGTTATTTAGCGAGTTTCATCTCTAACAATAGTTAACGATAATTAAAGTTTATTCATATTTCACATTTTTTTTGTTCCATTTTTCAGAATTTTTTTTTCTATAATTTTTTTTTGTTTTTTTTGAAAAAAAAAATTATATAATTTTTTTTTAAATTAATTTTTTATACACTTATTTTATTTTATTTATTGTTATTTATAATTATTATTATTATTATTTTTTTTTTTTTGGAAATAGTCACGAATATTTTAACAATCAATGTACATAATTTATTTGGAATTAATTTTTAATTATTTAATTCTTCTCAATTTTTATTTTTAATAATTTAAAATCTTTTTTCCAGTTTATCTACAAGTAAAATAATTAGGCTTTGATTGGCATTGGTTTTATTATAATTATTATACAAAACTAAATAACTGAACTACATAACCTCTAAATTCCATTTTGATAATCTCTTTTCCCTGAGAGTTACTAAAGGAAGAACTCAGATGTGCTACAGCAGTGAGAAATAGACTAAAAATGCAATGATAGTGTGGGATACAAGAACCACTCCTAATCACTCTCCATCAACTTGAGCAGGAGACTACTAGACCACTACAGCGTCTCCAAAGTAGAACTTATGGCAATCAGAAAAGCCGCTGAACGGCTACATAAAATTCATGCTCACCAAACAATCTATTGCTATAAATATACTCTGACAGCCAAACTGTCATCAAATCTCTTCAGTGCAGCCTTACCACAAAAAAATTTGCACAAAAAAATTGAGTAGCATTCGCAATAGACACTCGAGAGAAAGCAGCACGATTGTGATCTCTGTACTCAGTCATCAAGAAATACCGAGCAACTGCGTGGCGGATGAGCGGACGGGAGAAAAACAAGGACGAGAGAAAAACGAGAGCGGAACGATAATAATAAATACGAACTCTGCAAAAAAGGGCAGATACACCTCTATCCAGACCAAAATATATGCTACTGCACTGGAATTCACCAAAAAGGCCAATAATAGAAGGTCAAATGAAACCACGTTTAAAAAGGCAATTACGGCCAGCGCTAACTACTAAGTAGCAAGGAAACATGGTTTTTCGGGACCAGTTCTCCGTCAACACCACTACTGAAATGTAAAGAGCACACTGCTAAATAGAAAGATATAGTGAAAGAACGCAAGGCTTCCCAAATTACTTTTGTGACAACTGAAAGATCGTAGAGGAGGAAGGGTCTATCGAACATTCAGCACTTTCAACGAACAGCACGTGGCACCACGCAATATCGCTTTATTGGAAAATGCTATTTCAGCTGCCTTGCTGAGCTCACCATTAAAAATCTCACAGCATTTATTAATCAACCTAAGTGGCTCGCGCGTTTGAGGGGATTTGAGAAGCATCCTTTTATTGGTATCACCACAGGCCAAAAGGCAGCAACATCAACACAACTCAAATCTTTAGTTTCGCCTGTAATATGTGCAATGTTTTTCGAAACAATTTTTGTTAAAAATAAAAAATAAAAATATAAAAATAAATAAATATTAAATTTTAATTAAAATTAAGGAAAAACTGATATTATTTGATTAGAATTTCAACTTTTCCAATAATATTTTTAATGCGTCTTCAAAACAAGAAAACAATTATAAAAATTAATAAATTAGCAAATAACTCGAATTGTATTCCTAAATTAATTAACGCTAATTAAAATTAAATAGCAATAAAATTTGTTTTTAATATATAGGCCTTTACTGATTAATATTTATGTTTATAATTAAAAAAAAATTGAAATTAAATTTTTTTGAATTAAGCTTCTAAAAATTTTTTAAACAAAAATTCATTAAAATGTCTGATTTGGATTAAAATTAGAGTTAATTAATTTAAAAAATAAAAATAAAATACAAATTGTCTCATTATGATTTGTATTCAAATGAAATTTTGAGCTCTACTTAAGGGGAGATGCTGCTCTAGAATTATCAAAAAATCTATTTTTCTTAATATTTCGAAAGCTTAGTCTTTTGAGAATATAATGTTAAAATTTTATAATTATATCTGCAGTATTTTCGATTCTACAGGCCTTTGAGCAGGCAGCGGTCGACTGCTCGATTTCAAATTTTAAACTAGTTATTCACAGAACAGCTGTTTTGTGCACGGCGCAGGTAAAAACAAAAAAAAGTATTTATCCGAATGAACTGAAATTTGTATATGCTATTCAGTACACTAGTAGCTATGTTCCATAGCATACAAATTTTATTATCTTAGCAACAACTAACTAAAAACAGTATTTTTTTTATCAAAATTCAAAAATTCACTATTTTTCCAAAAAAAATTTTAAAATTATAATCTTGGTGCAGGATATCCCTACACTTTTAAAAATTAATAAACTTCTTGGTTTTTGAGTTTCAGATGAATTTTTTGAGAAGATCAACTTCAAGACCAGTTTTATATTTAAATTTCTTTTGTTTTTTCATATTTAAATGTTTTTGTATTCATTATAAGTAGTAAAATATACCTGCAGAGTTTGACTCGCGGCCGCCAAGTTTAAATATTGTCGTTTATTATTATCAGCTTGAAATAATATAGAAATTGCCTGAAATTTACGATCTCTACAACACCATCTCCCCTTAATAGATATCAACTTCCTTTTTAAGTTTATTAATATAATTTTTTTTTTTTTTTTTTGTAATAAAAAAATTTTTGAACTTCATTTGAGCTGCTTTTTTCATTTTGAAATTTTTACATAAAACTTTCAGTCGCGCATATATAATTTCAAAAAACAAAGTTTTATTTGAAGTAAAAATAACCGTTAATAAGTGTAAAAAAAACGCCTTCAACATCCTTTTTAAGTATATATTTAAATTTTTTTTTCTAAACTTAATATGAGCTTGTTTTTTTTCCTTTTTTTTTTTTTTTTTTTTTTGTTTGAAAAGTTTGCTCAAATTTTTCCGTTACGCGAGTACTTAATTACTCAAATACCTGATTTCATTAAAAAAATATATATTTTAATTGCTTTTACTTTAGATTACCCTTTTAAATATATTTTTAGTTATAAACTACAACTTTAAAAAAAAAAATATTTCAAAAAAATTAAATAAAGATTTAATTAATCGAATAATTTATATTAAACTGTTTTTTTTTTATTTTTACTGAATTTTTGAATTATTTTTTTTTTAATATAAACTTTTTAATTCAAGTATTTTCTAGTTAAAGTATTTTGAAATATATAAGTTTAATTCAGCTTGCATATTTAAAATGTCCTCCCTTGCTCTATGAGTCTTAAGTGAAATAATAAACAATTATTTTTTACTCATTTCACCGTGTTTAAAATTTAATAAAATTAAAAAAAAATTATTTCATTTACCTTTCTTTGCTTCACATTTTCCTTAAAAAAAATAATAATAATAAAAATAGAAATAAAAAATAAAATTCACTTAGCCTCTAATAACTCAAAAACTCGTTCTGGCTGGAGAAATAATTTTTTTTTTCGCTAGCTGATTTTTATATTTTCCCCTATAAGCACTCCCCACTGCCAACGCATGACAAACTTGGGCAAATGAAGATGGACAACTTAGACGCTTATAAAATATTCAATCACTCAAAAGGTACTTGCAAGCGAAAATGAAAAATAAAATGCTGAAAGAAAAAAGAAAACAAAGCAAAAACGAAAACAAATAAAGCTCTGGGAAAGAATAATAAAATATGAAGAAGAAGAATGAAATTCACTTGAAGTTGGTATGTTGACTGCCTGCGAAGGTAAAAATTTAACGCGTGACTGCACAAACACGCACACATATAAAAAAAGCAAAGCAAAGCAAAAAAAAAAGGGATTTAAAACACTAAGCTCACCACATTTTCTGCTTTGCTTTGGACACACTTTTTTCCTCCCTTATTTCCTCCCTTTTTTTTTTTTTTTTTTGTTGCTTTCGCTTATTAGAACTTGTCAGGTGGCTTTGAGCGAAAAGTGAAAAGAAAAAATAACGAAAAATATTTTCGGCGTTTACTGTAGCTGAAGAGCTCCTGAGAAGTGTAGAGAAGCTTCACAATCAGTCTGTCTGTCACTTCAAATAGTCTGCATTAATGATTGAGCAGACGGTCCAGTAGAGTTGGTCATTCATTAGCAGGCAGACAGTGGCTATGTAGGTATGTATATAAATTTTCGTTTTCAGGTGTGTTAGCTGCTGCGTACTAAAAGCTAACTAGAGAATATAGCTCAAAATGAAGGATAATTCGCAAAAAAAAAATTTGAAAAATTGGAAAAGTGTCCAATAAAAAAAATTGTCCAATAAATCCAAAGTCCATAAAAAATTTTTTTTTTAGAAATTCATACAAAATTTTGAAGCGTAATAACAATAAAAAATATTTTATTATAAGAAAAAAAGAAAAAAAAGAAAAAAAAACATTGAATACCTTTTAAATCAGTTCATAATGTTTATAAATTTCACTCTTTCAATTAACATTAAAAATAAAAATTAAAATAACTTTTTTGCTTAAATTTAAAATTTGAAGTAAAAATAAAATTATTTTTTGAAGTTTGTATTAAAAACAAATTAAAAATAACTTAAAATTAATATTACAAATAAATTTGACTGAAATTTCTTATACTTAAAATAGTATAAGCTTTTAAATTTTGCAAAAAAAAAGATTATTTTATTGCAAAAACTTGCCCACAAAAACTCATTTTAACCTACAAAGCATGAGGTCAAGTCTGAAAAATAAATTTCAATGTCAATAACTTTGTACTTGTAAACTTTTTTAATGACATAGAAAGGCGCGCCAGTTAAAAAAAAAACACATACAAATATATTTACATGCACACACATATTTAAGTGTGTATAAATTACGTTGAAGCACATAATTAACGTATAATTTACACATTTGCCTTCACGCCGTCACTCATACGCAGTGGCGTACGTAAAGCGAAACAAATATGTGAGAGCAATTTATGTATGTAATCGCTAGGTGGGAATATTATTATTTTTCAGCTAAAAACTTAATTTTGTGCTGCATATATGTACATTTGTATAAAAACCAACAAGAAACTAAAATAAAATTTTTATGTTAAAATTAAAATTAATTTCTATCGAAGTGAAATAGATTTCTTTTGGAATTAATGTTACTTAATCAATAAATTATTTAAAAATGCAAAACTTATTTATAAGCTCTACACAAAAAAAAAAACAAATAAGCTTTTTTAAAAAAATTTGGGATGAAAAAATTATTTGCGAGAATTTTTAGTGATTTTTTGCTGCATTTCAGGGGAGATAGTAAGGAAAAAACATTTAAAAAAAAAATTTTTTTTTAGGTTTAAATTAAGATAAACTTTTCCTTAGGTGTACTAACTAGCCTAGTAAGAAATTTTTTCCACAATTCCGCAATCTCCTTTCAGTTTGCTAACCAATAGCTGTTTGCTGAAATGCTGTTTATTAAAGCCAAGAGTATCCTTTTGCATACAAAGTCGTATATATTCGACATAAATCATCGTAGAGAAAATTTAAGGGAACAAAATAAATTGCGATGCCCCAAGTTAAATAGACAAGTTATCAAGCATTTGCCTTAGTTATAATAATATCAAAAACCTTCAAGCACTTGAATCGATAAAAAAAAACGAAAATTTCGGCAAATATTTTTTTTCTGGCTGTTCCTTAGAATTTCTCAATAGCTCTTATGCTTAAAACTTTTTTTTCTTGGAAAGAAAAATCTGAAAAGTAGACTACTTAAGCTACAAATTACTTTTTTAGGTTGATTTTTTTACAGAAGTGCAGCCCTTCAAAAATCACTTAATTTTTTATATTGTAAGTTCAATATACAATTAATTAACGTCATACAGAAGTGGCTAATATTCCCTCAATCAGTAAGATGGCATTATATGTGAAATAATATATCATTCAATTAACGGTTTCGTAAATTTTTGCAAACTTCGATTCATTTTAGGCAATTTTCGACCACTTTGTGGCACATACAGCCCCATATGACAGCCATAACTTGACGAATATTCACATATAATACTCACACATAACTATAATAAATTTAATTTATTTATTTATTTTAAACAAAATTATTTTCAACACTTTCAGTAGCAATATTAAATCAGTTTAGAAAAAAATTTTGCTAAATTAAATTGTAACTTTAAAGCAAAAATAATGAGCTAAAAACAGTATCTATTGGGAAATTCAACGCAAGAAAAAATGTCAATAGCAGATATTTTAAATTTTAACCCTAAAAAAATTTAATTTTTAATTTTAAGAAATATTCCAACTTTGGAAACCTCAAAACCTATATCAAAAGAGGTGGCATAAAAGCCTATTAGCGTGAGTCTAGAATACGAAAATTTTCACAGTCCAAAATATCTATGTTAATTATAAATATTTTTTACTCATAAAAAACTGTAACATACACAGGGTTATCCATTCCGCGGTTTCCAAAGCAAACGCAAAATAAAAAATATTAAAAAAAAAATTTCATGAAATTAAATTCCAACCTTGACATTATATGTGAAACACTGCATCATTCAAATGACCGCCTCGTGAATTTTTGCAAATTTCGATTCGTTTGAGGTAATTTTCAACCACCTTTTGGGTACATATTCAGCAGTATCTGAGCCATAACTTGATGTCTTTTACGTAGCCCTTCAAAGAATAATCCAGCTGTGTCAAATCGGACGATATTGGGGCCGGGAAATTTCTCTCGTTATAAAGCCATATTAGCTCCTGTGGTGTGGCATGTGACACCATTTCGTTAGAACCACATATTGTCCAAGTCGTGTTCTTCAATTGCAGACCAGAAATTGTCGACAATAATGCTCTGAACTAACAGTGACAGTCTTGCCGTTATCCGCCGTTTAAAGAAGTAAGATCCAATCACCAAAACCTCCGGACCAAAAGCTCACCAGGCAGTGTTTTTTTTTTAGTGTAATGGCCTGTATTCAAATATTTTAGGATTCTTTGAGCCCCAAATGCGACAACTTTGCTTATTTAAGCATCGACCGAGTGAGAAATGTGCCTCGTCACTAAAGAAAATCGCTGAAAAAATCAAGCTCCACTGCTTGTTGTTCAAGCACCCAATCGACGTAACTACAGCGTTGTGAATGGTCGGCTTGCCTCAGTTGTTATATGAGGTGTACTTTAGATGGATGTAGTCAAGCGCATAATACGCTCTAATATGCCATAAGAATGTCCCAGCTCTGTATAATGTCAAGAAATAGACACATTCGAGTTTTCGGCGCTACACTTTCACTTACAGCAGTGATATTTGAGGTGAAACGAGCATTACGATGATGCACAGGTCTTGCAATATCTGCAACCGACGCAGTTTCCTCGTATTTTTTTTTTAATTTTACCAATTGCTCGAATCTCCTCTTAAAGCACGAAACGTGGCCACCTTTTAATCACTATTTTTTTTTGCAGGTTTCAACAAATTTAACGCGTTATGCGGTTGTTAAGCGAATCATTTTCTTAAAAAAACTAACTTTCAACTAAATTTCAACTAAAACAAAACGTGCCTGGTTTGACAGCTAAGTTTGACAGATGTCAAAATATAGCTTTACAATTTCGAAACCTCTAATTGGATAAACCTTTGCAATTGAAATTTACTTTATATTTATTTTATTCTGGAGAAAGGAAATGCTCAGAGGTTACGAATCTGTATTAGAATTGTTTTCGATTACTTTTTGTTTATTTATTAATTTTTTTCTTAATTTAATAACAACAACTTTTATAATAAAATAAAAATTTTTGTTGATTATTTCGTACTAAACGGCTGTAATTTACCAAGTATTTTTAATTAACATCTCTGACAGAAGTAAGCCTTCATTTTGGGTAAAGAAAAGTTGATCTTTATGTTGCTTATATATTTCATTACATTTTATTTAAATTTTTTGGAGAAAAAACTGAAAAAAAAATTAAAATTAAATTTAAAAAAATTATAAAGTTGTAAATTTGTAATTAAGGTATTTAACGATTCGGAAATTTGCGCATTTAACAAAACACAATATGAAACTTTTAATTTAACCTTACCAATAAAAAAAAACATATCTTCCTAGTTACCGAGTGCCTACAAAAATATGAATTACTTCTTCTTGACTACATTCTAGGGAATAAAATGACTGTAATATATATAAATATATATATATATATTTCAAGCTTAACTGCTGAAGCGATTTTCGGTCGAACTCCTCCTCTATATTTTGGTTTTGCGTCTTAATATTTTTACCAACAAACAGTTTTTTCAAAGCCACCTCAAAACGGCCATTGGATTTTTATGAAGAGCTTTAATTTGATGTCAGAAATACAGTCGGAGGGCTTGACATTCCCTGCTGAGGGTAACTGCAACAAAAAAATTATTTTTTTATAATTCTGGATGTTGGTCGACCCTGGACTCGAACCCAGGCCTTTTGAATTGTAGTACGCAATGCTACCCACTCGGCTATTGCGGCCGTCAAAATGATTTTAATACTAAATATAATAACCATTAATTCGAAGTTAAATTCGTTTTTATGCCAAAATAATTTTTTCTAAAAAAATTTTACTAAATCAAATTTTAAAGTAACACAAAGTGAAAAAAAGAGTTTATTTTATTATTATTTATTAAAAATAATTATTATTTTTTAAAAGTGTGCGTGTTTTTCTTAGTAATATATTAATCAAATAAACCCTGTATTTTGTTATTTTAAGCGTGAAATCATACAAAAAAATTGGTTAAGCTTTTTTCAATGACGTACTGTTTTTAAAAATTCAAGAAATTCATAAATTTATAGGAATTGAAAAAAATTGTTTCTTAATTATGGCATAACCGAAAAATGTAAAATGTAAAATTAAAATTTAGAAAACTTGAAACGTAGCCAGGTTTTTTTTTTTTTAATTATTATTTGAGCCGAAATATTGCTCTTAATCTATTTTCTCAGAAACTACGATACATTATCATTTAAATTATATGCAGCATGTAGATCTGCTTCTAGGTTGAATTTTACTTATGACCCAAGGGTCCCTTTTTATGAAATTTTTTTTTTGTTTTTTTTTTGGGATTTTTTGGTTTAATAAATATTTTCTGTTTTGGTATAAGATGTGATATTCAAAAATAAAATCTTTAAATTTAGTCAAACGCAAATTTTGTGGAAAATTAAATAATTTTCTAATTTCATGCAAAAATTTCATAGATAAATCACATGAACTGACTGCAAAATTAAGCATTTTTACCAAAACAAAAAAAAAACAAAAAAAATTATTAACAGAAAATTCTTCTTATACAAAATGTATATAAAAATAATATAAAAATATATATTACTATCCAACTGAAATTAAAATTGTTTTAAATAAAAATTTCCACTTATTTTTCTTTATTAAGGGCAGATGGTGGTATAGAATTTTCAAAATATCAATTTTTTTTAATATTTCGAAAGCATATTATTTTAAGAATATATTGTAAAAATTTTACAATGATATCTACAGTATTTTCGGTTCTACAGATCATTGAGCAGGTAGCGGCCGACCGCTCGGCTTCATACGCTTCAAACTTTAAACTCGTTTTTCTCAGAAGAGCGTTTTTCTGCACGGCACAGGTAAAAAAGAAAAAAGTATTTATCTGAATGAATTGGAATTTGTATATGTTATTGAGTACACTAGTAGCTATGTACCGTAGCATAAAAATTTTATTATCTTGATAACTTCTTACTTCTTTAGCTCAAAAACTGACCTTTTGGGTTATCGGAATTCAATAATTCACAATTTAAAATAAAATTATAATCTTGGTACAAGATATAGCTACACTTGTAGAAAGGAATAATTTTCTTGGTTTTCTGTATTTCAGATAAGCACAAGTGCCAAAATTTCCTGCGCCAGCCACATACAATTTTTCGAAAAGATCAACTTCAGGACCAATTTTAAAATAATTTTATTTTATTTAATTTTTTTTTTTTTTGATGTTTTTGTATTCAATATAAGTTGTAAAATATACCTACAAAGTTGAAATATTGTTGTTTTTTATTATCACCTTAAAAATAGTGAGAATTTCAGAAATTTATGATTTCTAGACCAACATCTCCCCTTAAATTCTAGTTCTATCATGGAGCTGCACAAAAATATTCTTAAAATTTAAAAAAAAATATATAAAAATTTATACCTTGCTTAAGCAATTATAGAAAATACTCGCTCATAATTAAGCAGGGTTTTGAGACATGAGTTTGCGAGACGCATTTTATAATTTCAAAAAAAATTTTAGAATTTTTTTTTCATTTATTAAATACAACTGATTTTAATTTAAAAATTGTTTGTTTTTCACTCAACTGTAGATAGCTTCGGGTATGAGCCTAAGCTTAAAGGTGATTTCAATTTCGGTGGGTTGGAATTTCAAGTTTTTTTAAACGATATATTAATGAATATAGTGAACTTAGATTAGACTGCTTCTCCACTTGAGTCGTTCCACATAAACGATGGCACGTTATAGTGCTAATATTAAATGAGGAAAGTATAAAATCTGTTTTCTCTATTTTTGTTTATAACAAAAACATTCAATTAGACATACAAAAAAATAGACTTTTCAGATAAAACTCATTAACTTATGAGCTAATATAAAATTAAAATTGTGACAAAATAAATTATTTAAAAAAATTATTTTCGACTGAATTTTACGCACAAAACTTTGGAGAAAAGTAGTAATAAATTTTTTACATCACATTCATTTATTTAATATCTGGGTTTATATGTAGGAGAATCGGTTACGCAATTTCTAATTAACCGAAACCGCCATGCATAAAAATAGCGTTTTCAGAAAAACACATTTCAAATTTCATTACGTGTAAGAAATGAAATTTTAAATGAGTTTTTCTCTGAATTTTCATTGACAAATTTTTCTTTCAAATTCTGATAATATTTATCGTATTTACTTGAAATTTTCAGAGAACATACTCAAATGCATGCACATTACGAAGTTGAATTTTGAAAAATCTAATTCCATATAACCCATAAAAGAAAATATTTAAAAACATAAAAAAAAATTTTATTATGAAGAACCTTTATCACTTTGAATGGAAAATCAATATATGTACTATTCAATAAATTAATTTTTCATGACGCTCAAGAAATGTAAATACGGATGGAAAATAAAAAATATCTTTCACTTGAAGACCGAAAAGTAATAATTTTTTTTTTTTTACACAGAAAAATATTTAGTTGAAGCTCTTATCTTTTTTCATGAGCGTAAAGCCAAAATATAATAAATATTGCTTAAGTATTCTTTTTAATAACTGCCCATTTCTAAAAACTAAAAACCATATGAAATTAATCGAGTTAAAGGCGTATTCTAGTCTAGAAATGTTGATTTTTTCATAGCTAGATAGTTTAGATATTTAAAAATATCTCCCCAAACGAATTTTTCAAAATCCAAATTATTTCCGAAGTTATGCTCCGTTTTAGTGTCGCGGCAACTAGGCGAGTCGCTAAATTCTTTAATATGGACATTTGCAGCTAAACATATTCACGCCGGATACCAGACAATTGAAATTGCTAATTATTTAGCTGTCTGTATTTTTAATGAAGGCTTTTATCCCATTTTAAATATCATGAAGCTAATGAGAATAAATATTGATCTGGAATCTCATGAGTTTGCTGTTCGGCGCAACGCAGTAAGGATTCATTGGTCTGAGGTTCGAGCTTCAGATGCCTCAAAAGAAGAAGGAGCTGCTCATTATAAGGAGAGGAATGCTCAAATGAATCAATATGAAGCTGGGATGGCTGATTAAGGGCATAAAAGTTATACGTACTTTCTCCATCAGTTACGCTGCCTGAAACTTCACGTAAAACTTTAAACGCGTTTTTCACGAAACTACTTTTTTCGATGCTGTACCCTCAATATCTCAAGTTCTAATTAGCCGATTTACTTGAAATTTGGCAAGAATATTCTTTAAATACCTGCCTATCACATGAAATAACAAGCAACGAAAATTTGAAATTTGTAATATTTTTTTAAAAATTCGAAAAAGTTAAAAAACTTGTGAAAAAATCGATCTTTATTTTTGAGCAGCCGCCATTTTGCGAGAAAAATTTTTTTTTCCAGTTTTGCAGATTCTTGAGATAGCGACATTCGTACTAATTAAGAATCCATCACTTTTTTATTTTTCAGATAAACACAAGGGTAGAAATCATGGCGACGAGCACATGACTTTTTTTTACCCTCTCTAATTCAAGGACGCATAACTCCAAGAAAAAAAAATTTTTTTTAATAATTTTGTGTGCTCTTGAAATATAAATAAACAAATGATAAAAAAATGGATGGTAAAAATTTCAAAGGTTTTTTTTTTAACAATTGCCAAAAAAACACTCGAAATTCGAGCCTGTAGACTAGAATACCACTTAAAATATAACAAAAAATTAAACACTTAAAACACAAAAATAAGAGTATTCCGAAAAAAAAATTATTTAAAAAAAATTTAAATTTTCTAAGCAAAGTAGAAAATATTTTTTTTCTATTTAGTTTATTCAAATTGATATTGAAAATTTTGCTTTTTGCATTAAGAGGCTCAACTGAACGATCATTAATTTTTGTTATTTAAGTGTCAAGATAAAACATTTTTTATTCAAATATAAATTAAGTAAATAAAAAAAATATTTCTAAGCGAAAATAAAAGTTTTAATTGATGAATTTTTTTTAAAAAAAATTTTTATTTTAATTATTTTTTTTTTTTTTTTGAAGAATTTTGTCTAAAAAGCATAAATTTTATTCTGAAACTGCTCTAAATAATTCAAAAAAAAGTTCTAATACGAACAAAAAAAAAAATTAAGGAAAAAATGTCAATATCTAGAAATAATTTCAATGTCCGGGAGAAAATTTAATCTTTAAACGAAAAAGTTAGTCCGCAAGCTTTAAAGCAGCAAAAATTTAAGCTTAAGATAGCAAAAGTCTTTTTCCTACAACTACTATATATAATTCTAAAGTATAAATTTTTTATATAAATAACTATGAAATGAAAAAGTTTAAAAAATAATTTTTAAAAAATTTTAAAATTTTTTTTCTGCCTCTTTTATTTTCCTTAGATTTTCTTAGAGATTAAGCTAACAAAACTCGAAATTTTACGTATAAAATATTTCTTCTACGCCTTCACTTGCCAATAACACATACACAAAATAATGTTATAGTATTTTTCATATTTGCATTCACCATTTTTTTATTAAATTTTTTTTTTTTGTGTAAAAATTCCAATTTTTATGTCTTCATGAAGGCAAAACTTTTTGCCTCAAATTTATTTTTGACCTTCATTCAGCAACAACTTTAATAACTTCATTCACTGCTTTGCCAAAGTTATATATCTATATATAACATATATATGCATATGTGTGTGTGAGTATGTGAATATACACATAAATATTGTACATATTTACTTTGCATTGCATTTCGCTGCTTTAAAAACTTTATCCAATAGCTGCAGGCTCCAATTCATCGTTCATTATATCAAGTGAAATATTTTTTTTTTTTTAATTATATATATATATTTATATGTAAGGAGAGCTCTCCTTCGGACAAACCTATTGCCAACACACCTTTAAGCCTTATATATATATGCCAACACCAGCCACATCAATACAGCTGAAGTATGTATGTATGTATATAGATTGTTGCAAAAAGCGCGTATCACCACCAACACCTGCAACCGTTATCACCAATACTCGCGTACAGTCACACGCACACACACAAAGTTACTAACACTGATACTAACACTACCACAAAACACTAACACTATCAACAACGTTCACCAGCAGTCCAACTAGCAGGTACACTGTGCACACACACGCACACAGCACAGCACAGGATGATATGGGTTCACTTTCAACTCCAGGTACCTACTGGCACAAAATACCACATATATATATGCAACAGATATGTACTTGTAAAATTTGCCTTCACTGTACGCTGAATGCTGGCTGAGTGTTCACTTTCCGCGTTCAGCGACTTATCCTCGCAACGGCTCGACTCGAACTGTGCAAGTGATGGCGACAAGTCGCTACAGTTTGTAAGGCTCGCTCTCACCAATCGCCTTGCCAGGCACGGACATCCGTCTTCGTCTCCTAGCGTCGTTAGCGTTGTTGTCGCCAACACACCGCATAAATACTTTTCGCCATACTACTGCAAGTTCTCGTGCTTCACTCCTGTTTTTTTGCGACGAGGACTACTTTACTATTGTACTGTTGCTTCCCCCCCCCCCCCCCCCATGCAACGGAAATACGCACATACACATACACACTCAGTTATTGTTGCTCAACACGTTCGTTCGGCTCGGGTTGAGTTACGGTTCGTTTACTTTTGGTCTCACAACAAAATTCCTGTTGCTCCTGTATTTACTCCGTTTAGTGCTTCTTACCATCCATCCACATAGTTAACGGCGCAGGATTTCTTAGTTGTTGTTGTTAGTTGTTGCTCTTTTGTTGTTAGAAATACATGTGTGTGTTTGTGTGTGTGGTGTATTGTACATAGCTGTATGCACTAATACATTGATAGAGAAGCAACAGTCGATTTTCTGGCTGTCCCGGACAGCCCAGCAAATGAGTGCTCAGCACAAAAGAAAAATACAAAAAAAAATATTAATTATTTTTAATATTTCTTCGGGAGAGCGAGAGGGAGAGAGAGATAAGTGTTAATTTGAAACGTAGAAATTTCTCTTTTCATGGCCTTGCATTTCTCTTAAACTGAATAGACAATCAAATGGTTTTTGAATTTTTGAATTATCCGGATTTATAAAGGAAATTCAAATGAATGAAAATCATTAGGAAACTCTTTGGCACTATTCACCTGAGCTAAATAATTATTTTGCAGAATACTCATTTATCAGGATCAGCCAGTTATCTTCCTTGAGACCCGGTAAGGGAATTTTTTTTACAGAGAAATCCTCCACTAGTGCCCTTGCGAAAATGGCTGGGTTACGATCATCCATATCCCAGTGAAATCATTTTTAAAGCTGTCTTGTTTTTGCTCACACGAACGACCGGTTTCTCTTATTTCCCTGAAGCATGTCAGCGTACAGCTCAACGTTCCCTCGATTGCAAAACCCTTCTCTCAAAAACTCCCTCCCAGATCAATGTAGCGCCTATTGGCTAGAAAGCGTTAGTTATCAAGGCAAACTGGCATTGTTATTGATATAAATTCTGATCGCTAGATAGACGAAATTACCCACGACCTCAAATTGCGCTGACTTTTTCTTTGATGACAGAAGATATTTGGCCCTATCCTCGAACATTAATATGCCATCAACTATCGACTAACGCCACCTTGTTATACTCCAGGCGGGTAATTGCTAATCGAACTTGGAACGTCAATATCCTCGCCTTAGGTTTCGCCATCTGTAGGTGTTTCATTTTTAAAATTAAGTATTTCCCCACATAAACTCAATAACATATACCCTTAATAGTAGTCGGCAGATCCCTTATCCCATTCCTATATAAGAAGCACCGGTCTTGAAACCATCTGAAAGTCTCCCAACTTGATCACAGAATTTTTGAAATTTCTCTGTTAACGTCAGTTCTTGATGCTCTCACTGAAATGCAAATGCGTCTCGCTTCCCTTTTCAACGTTCGATGTCTTCCATATGCCGTACTAGAACATTGCGAGGTAAGCAGTCTGCTTTCTCTAAACCACAATACGATACAAAAGCCGATCCAAATAGAGGTAATTTTTTCAACAGCATTTTTTTTTTTTGACAGATTGCGCGTAAGTCGTGTCAAGCTGTCGCCTGAACAATGTTTACAAATCATTCAAATTTATTACGAAAATTCATGTTCTGTAAAGAGTGTGTTTCCCTCGCTTCGCTCAACTTATGGTCAACATAATCGGCCTACTGAGCATACTATTCGCAACACCATCACCCATCTTGAGACCCAACCCACCCATTATTGGATAATATTCGACCCAATAGCCCACGTCCAACACACATTGAAGAAAATATAGCGGCCGTAGCTGAGAGTGTACACGAAGACTGTGGAGAGTCGATTCGGCGCCGTTCGCAGCAACTCGGACGGACGTATGGAATGACTTTTACAGATTTCGCAAAGACCTACCTTCCGTCACTTCCGTCACTTTCCTCTCCATTTCATTTTCTATATGGCGTTGATATCAAGTTTACTTTTTGTGAGGACATCAGCCAGCTGGTCAAGGGTTTCTTTCCATTTAAGGGACTTGATGTTCCAGATACATCTCATCAAATACGTTTGCAGTTGGCGGTCGGCAATGAAATCGGAACTTCTGAAGACTTTGTTGTATATTTCATTAGAGGTTGTTTCTACGTGGAGGATAGAAGCCCAGCACACTTTAGGACTTTAGGACCAACGCCCACTCGCAGCGAACCCTGAAACCGAGTATTTTGAGGTGCCTCCACTGAAGTTTTCTCTCTTTTAGCCGTATCCCAAGGCTCCACATGATTTGGCAACAACCAGCTAGACAACGGTTTCTTTCCATTTAAGGGACTGGATATTCCAGGCATATCTCCTCATATCTGACCCCTTAATGCGTTTGCGGATGGTGGTGGGCAATGTAATTGGAACATCTGATCCAAGACTTTGTTATATTTTTCATATTTCATATATAGGTAGTTTCTATGTGGTGGATACGAGCCTAGAGCACAAACTCGCCGGGCCCAGCGACGCTCGAACTTTAAGACCGACGGCCACTCGCAGCGAAACCGAGTATTTCGGGGTACCACCACTGAAGTTTTCTCTCTTTTAGCCGTATCCCAAGGCTCCACATGATTTGGCGGCAACATCTTGCACAAGTATGGCTACTGCATACCCAGAAGCCTTAGGCCCAAAATGCGAGGACAAGTCTACATGAATTTTCGACTATTTAATGAGCAACGAGCAGGTGGTGAATACATCCACGCTCAAGCTGCCCCGGAACTATGCACTGAATTATAAAATATTTAAATTTCCAAACCAACACCTCTTCACGGTATATTTACCCACTATGCACTTTCAATTTCTAACGGTTCTCTTAAACAATTTTCCAACACTAAAACACACCTGTTTATATGTACACCATGCACAGCTGGGCAAACGAGAGAGAGTAACAATAGAGAGAGTTTGGCAAAATGCGCAACAGGGTCCATAAAATCGGGTGTATGTGCATAAGCAACATATGGATTACAACAACAAATAAAATTACAAAACTACAAACTTATAAATACCGTTAAATAAAGAGAAATAGGCGGTGTAAGCCAACAGAAAAAAGAGAATTTTACTATTGCATGTGTAGATATGTATAATATATAGAATGAGAGCAAACGCGTGAGAGAACTTCATTCATGGACACCGTTAAGCATACATACATACATACATACATACATACATAACGCAAAAGTCAGAGTGTGCGCGCCTAAAAGCATGTTACACCAGCTGCTGCTGCTGCTGCTGCTGCTGCGTAAAATGAAAACAATAACAACACGCACAACCAAACACATACCAAAGCCGTTATATTCAACTGGTTGGTGTATGGCTGTGTGGTGAGGTTAGGTGTTTATTTTTTTTTTTTTTTTTTTTGCTGCCACCAGACCAACCCAACACACCACCGTGCCCGCACGTCAGTCACCCCACTGCACCCTGACATCCATTGGCAATGAAATGGCAGATATGCATAACATTGTAACCTCCAGGCGACGTAATGTGAGTATACGAGTATAGTGCAGGCTGCTGTGGGCTTATGGGTGATACCGCGTGAAGGACTTAAAGTGGCGTTATACTCAGTACTATGTATGTAGTATAGGGATAGAGGGATTTATATAAATACGAGTACACGAACATGTGTGGGCTGGCATTAACGAATGCCTGTCACCTTCGCAGCGTAATTCGGTGGTTCGAGTAAAATTGAGGTTATTTTTCTTCTTTCTTTCTTTATGACTTGACTACTGACTTGAATGTAGCTAAATAAATTTCTTGTGTATTTTGTTGGTGGCTCATCCTCTACTAACCAAATTTTCGCATTGGAAGTCGACGCTGGTGGCACAAGCAACAGGAGAAACTGGAAAAACATCGCATCGAAAAACTGTTAAGCAAACAAAAACAGAAAGAAAGAAGGAATGAATAAATAAATAAACATAGCATAAGCGTATAATCGACAGGTTGCGCGAGCCTTGGAAGTTGTAGCAGGCAAAGGTATAAGTCAAAGTCGTTGATGAAAATACAATGGCGTGCGTATATATAACTAAGTAAATACATATATGTGTATGTGTACGCAGTTATTTGTGTAGCTTCATCTTTTTGTGTTAATCACGTAATCATGTATTTTCATTTTTTTCTTCAAATTTTTTTCAAATTTTTTTTTGCAAAGAAAAAGAGTAAAATTATGCGAATGAGAGTTTTGTCTCAGTCGAACTAATGGTTGATCTCGAAAAATTTGTATTTTGAAATTATGTGAAAACGAGAAAAAAGTAATATCTCCAGCCAAGTCGAATATTCAATAAAGGGTGATCCAAGTAGGGGTACTTTTTTCAATAGCCTTTTCTTTGACAGATCACGCGTGAGTTGTGTCAAGCTGTCATGCCAATTTTATTCAGTATTGTTTAGCATTTCATTTCATGAAAGACTAACGCCTGAACAACGCTTACAAATCATTCAACTTTATTACGAAAATTTATGTTCTGTAAGGCATATGCCTCGCGCATCGCTCAACTTATGGTCAACATAATCGACCTACTGAGCGTACTATTCGTAACAGCATCACTCACCTTGAGACCCAGCCCCCCATTATTTGATAATATTTGACCAAATAGTGACGCTGTGAAGAAAATATAGGGGCCGTAGCTGAGGTGTACACGAAGTCCGTGGAGAGTCGATTCGACGCCGTTTGCAGCAACTCGGACTGACGTATGGAACGACTTGGCGCACTTTACGTCGAGATCTTAAGTTAAAAGCCTACAAAATACAGCTTGTGCAAGAACTGAAACCGCTCGACCTTCCCAAGCGACATCGCTTCGCTCTATGTGCTTTGGAAAGGCTTCAAGTTGATCCGACCCTTCCGAGTCAAATTTTGTTCAGCGATGAGACCCATTTCCTGCTCAGTGGTTATAAATAGAAGAAAAATTGTCCCATTTTGGACGAAGAGCAACCAGAAGAGATTCAAGAGCTGTGATTTCATCCAGAAAAAACAACGGTTTGGTGTGGTTTGTGAGCCGGTGGAATCATCGGTCCATATCTCTTCAAAAATGATGCCCTTGAGAACGTAATTGTCAATGGCGACCGTTATCGCGCTATGATAACTGCCTATTTGATGCCTGAATTTGAAGCTCGTGATCTCCGCGACATTTAGCCACGACAAGGCTGCGTCACTTCCCACACATCGCTTCAATCAACGGATTTATTGAGATAACACTTCGGTAAGCAGATAATCTCAGATTTTGGGTGGATTCCACGGCCGATTGGTCACCAAGATCATGTAATATCACACCGTTAGAATTTTGTAAAGTCTAAAGTCTATGCAGACAATCCCGCTTCGATTCAGGCCTTGAAGCAAAACATCACACATGTCATTCGCCAGTTACCAGTCGAAATGCTCGAACGAGTCACCGAAAGTTGGACTCAACGGATGGATCATCTGAGCCGCGGCCAACATTTGAAAGAGATAATCTTCAAAAATTAATTGCTAAAGAATGTTCTTTCGAATGATAATAAACATTCCCCATTTAATTTGAAATTTCTGTGTTCTTTTCTTTAAAAAAGTAGAGAACCTCGAAATGGACCACCCTTTAAATTATCGGATGAGCTCTTTCTTCGATTTGAATAAAGTGTATGTTAAGGTGATAATTCTGCTATTTCGCAAAAAAAGGGGAATTATTTTTTTTTTTAATATTCTTATTGAAAAATCTGTCTGTAGACGATTTTATTCTCTTTACTAACAATGGCAGAATTTATTCCAATCAAATTCCTAAGCCACATACTAATGTAGACTTTAATATCGGTTTAATGGGTTTTTTAATGAACTTTATGTGAAATAATTCACCCAAAATAATTTGAGTGAGAATTCAGAAAAGGATTTCAATTTTTTATTACTCTTCTCCGCTCTCTTTTTCTTTCCTCAGCAATATTAAATCATTCAATTCGAGCTCAGCATAAAGCCACAAAATAAAGCTTGTCTTATCCAAGCATTTGTTTGGATTTCACTTTTTTACCGCTTTTTATTACTTATAAATAAATAAAATTCCGAGCTACCGAAAACGGATTCACCTGAAATATGTAGGTATATTTTTACAGATTATTGCTTGCGAAGGAAATAATATAAAAAAAACAACACAGAAGTTTACGGTCGCCTGTGCGTATGTGGATGAGCAGAAAAATACATGCATAACAAATAAAAATAATAACAAAAAAAGCAACCAATACTTCGAGAAAAACCAACAGTAGCCGCTTTTTTGCTACATTGTAAACCATGCAGATGCCTCTGGGTCACTGTAGCTCGTGCCACTTTGTCTGCGCAGCTGTTCTGTAGTGAAACTGAAAATTTGTTTTTCGCACACCAGCGATGCGTGTATTGACTGTGGCTTCTTCATATTCTGTCCGCTATTAAATTTATTATTGTTATTATATTTTTCTTCTTCTTCTGATTGTTGTTATATTTTTTGAATGCATGAGCACCTGTTTGCTGTTTTATTATTCTTAACGCCAAGGCGCTTTAGGTATGGCAGTAGGTAAAAGGATTTGGGAGTATTTGTAGTTGAGACGCTGCTTAAGGCAATTAGGATGGAATAGAAAGAAAATTCTTGGATGCAGACTTATGGAATTTGAATAAATTTAATGTTTGAAATGTACATTGAAAACGTAAACCCCACAGTTTTGATAAAAGTGTGGTCGGGAATCAACTGAAATCGAAGGCTTTCGTATGTAATAATAATAAAATATAAAATTTGGCAAGAGAATTTACTGTGATATAAAAATGGCTTTGCATGCTTTATAGTTATAGTAATTAAGACTCTTCTTCTTCTTCTTCTTTGGCATAAGCACCGCTAACACGACTACAGCCTCATCAACAATAGCGCGCCACTCGTTTCCTCTCTTTGTTGTTTGACGCCAGTTGGAAATACCAAGGGAAATCAGGTCATTTTCCATCTGTTAATTTCAACGGAGTGGAGGTGTTTCTTCTCCCCTGCTTCCACCAGCGGGTACTCCTTCGAATACTTTCAAGGCTGGAGCGCTTTCATCCATTCGGACGACATGACCTAGCCAGCGTAGCCACTGTCTCTTGATTCGCTGAACTATGTCAATGACGTTGTATAGCTCGTACAACTCGTCGTTCCATCGACTGTATGAACTCGACGTAGCCAACGCGCAAAGGATCGTGAATCCTCCTCAAAACTTTTTTCTCGAAAACTCCAAAAGTCAAATCATCGGACGTCGACATCATGCAGTCCTCAGCACCATTTGTTAGGACGCGAATGATGAGCGACTTATAGAGTTTGGCTTTAATTCGTCGAGAGAGAACTTTACTTTTCAATTGTCTACTCATTCCAAAGTATCGCCTGTGGGCAAAATTGATCCTTCTTTGCATTTCAATGCTAACATTGTTGGTATTGTTAATGCTAGTTCCTAGGTGGACGAAATTATCTACGACTTCGAAGTTATGACTGTCAACAGTGACGTGGGAGCCTAGTCGCGAATGCGATGACTGTTTTCTGATAGCACGAACTCTTTCCTCCTGCCCTTGTACCCTACCAGACACATTCGTACCGCTTCTTTGTCTAACCGGTAGAAAGCAGAACTTGTGGTACGGCTTTTATGGTCAATAATATCAATATCATCGGCATAAGTGAACAATTTTACACTCTTGTAAAAGATTGTACCTGGTCCATTTAGATCTACAGCTCGTATTATTTTCTCCAGCATCAGATTGAAGAAATCACACGATAAAGAGTCGGAGCCACCACCTTGAAAGTTTTTCAGCGGACAATCGCTATTCGAACTTCACCATAGTCCGGTGTTGGAATGACTATAACATCGTAATCAATTCGGGTTTCGAGGTCGCTATCTTTGGGAGAAGTGTTCGCTCCCTACACTAAATACGAACTGGATTACCTTCGATTACCTTTTTGGTTCCTCAATGGGTATCCCCCGTCTTAAAAACTTCTGGAAGTCACTACATCTTTTCACAGAGTTTTGGGGTATTATCTTTTCCGGTCAGCTTCTCAAGCTCTCCATGCTCACGCATTTTGGCCTCTTTCTGTTTTCATCTGAAAATGCGTCTTTCTTCCCTCTCCAAAGGTGTCGACTAAAAGGATTAAGCCACTCCGCAAAATACAGTTTAAAGGTCGTCCAAAAGACTCGATGGCCGGGAAAAGGAACGAAACGAATAGAATTCCGTGATATATAAGTATACCGAAATGGTTATTTGAGGGTGCACAAATTTGATATTGGATTTGTGATAGGAAAGAGAATCCGCGATAGAATACTATCATTGACCCTTGTGGACGAACGTCTTGCCACTATCCGCGCCCCAACAGAAGAGAAGGACGTGGAAGAGAAGGACGATGTGACCAAATATGCTATCTTTAAACATCTTGGACGTACCCACAAGCGATGCCTCGACCGCTACCTCAAAGTCGTACCCGATTTTAACGCTAGGGTGGTCAAAGAAGGTATTTTCTGCACAAAAAGCCCTAAATTGGTTGAAACTGATCGGCCCTAAATATGGTATGCAGTAGTACTACAATCCACAATAAGTGAATCCATCAAGCTTGATGGATCGAAAAACTCATAACCAAATCGAGCCCCTCAAAAAACACAAGAAAAGTTAGACGTCATGAAGCAGTGGGTGCTACTGTGTGGGAGGTCGTGAGCTCCATTCTAGGCCAGATTAACATCTAAAATTTTTGAAAAAGTTTCTCTCAAACCAATGCCACCCCTCGGCAAGGAATATCAACTACACCGAACGAATATCTGACATGAAATTGAAAACTCTTCAAATTTTTTGTAAAATCGCCGTTAGTCATATTGAATATTCTTAACTGCTCAAAACTATGGTATTGGATAATTTGACTCCGGCACACATAATGAGGCACACATATGCTAAATACCAAGGGAAACTGGATATAAAATATTATTTTTGATAATCCTACTATGGTGACATCTAGCGGGAAATAATTTTTGGGCGAAAATATTTTAAATAACTGGCATTTCAACGCTGTGAGCCATATTCGCCTTCATTTTTAGCGAATGTGTCCTTCCAATATTCAGAGAAAAATACAAAAATGTAGGAAACATTTTTTATTGAATCTGAATTGAAAATCTATCAACCCGACACAGTTTTGCCATTTTTTTAATTTTTTTTATTTTTTTTATTCAAATTAGTGGCATTTTACTTATGCAATTACTAATCTTTAAGAGCAGAAGAAATTAATACCATTTTAATAATTGGCAATCAATGAGGATTAAAATTTCGATATTAGAGAGATATATGTAAATACATATGCATAGGCATATTCATATGCATGCATAAATGAAATAAATAATAAATAAAAACAAAGTAATTAATGCACGTGAAAAGCTCGATTGGCATTTCTCGAAATATGTTCTTGCGGGAAAATTTTTATTTGGCCATAAAAATATGTAGGTATGTACACTACCTTAATTTATAGACTTCTAAACATACAAACATATGTTCATATGAAAAAGGTGTAGTGAAAATTACATTATATTTAATATTCGTAACTTACTGGAGAACAAACAAGCCAATATACTCAGATTTATACATGAAAACATACTTCACAGGTCAATTGAAAAGTACCCGGTCTACCATAGTAAAATACATTTTTTTGACAAAACTCATTTGTTTCTTCAACACAGTTGCCTTCAAGACTGATACACTGATTATAGCGACCCCTCAACTTTTCGTTACCATTTATATACTACCATTTGTCCTTTGCTTCAAAAAAGGTCTCCTCAGTTTCGGCGATCACCTCTTCATGCGACGAAAATTTCTTCCCAGCAAGCATTCTTTTGAGATTTGATAACAGGAAATAATCGCTGGGCGCAAGATCTGGAGAATACGGTGGATGCGGAAGCAATTCGAAGCCCAATTCATGGATTTTTTCAATTGATTTCACTGATTTGTGACACGATGCATTGGCTTGGTGAAACAGTATTTTCTTTTTCTACAAATGAGGTAGTTTTTCGGTGATTTCGTCCTTCAAATGGTCCAATAATGCTCTATAACAGTCGCTGTTTATGGTTCTTCCCTTTTCAAGGTAGTCAATGAAAATTATTCTATGCGCATCCCAAAATACAGACGCCATAACCTTGCCAGCCGACTGTTGCATTTTTCCACACTTTGGAGCGTGTACATCGTATGCAGCCCATTCGTATTACTATAGATTGAACCTCGGAATGAAATTATGGAGTCATGTTTCATCCATTGTCACATATCGATGCAAAAACTCGGCTTTACTACGCTTGTATATCTCCAAACACTGCTCTGAATCATCAACTCGTCGTTGTGTTTGGTCAAAAGAGAGTTCGCGCGACACCCTCTCTGCATAGAGTCTCTCATATCCAAATATTCATTCGAATGATATAATGTTCATATTTAGTTGATACCGTTAGAGTACCTGCTATTTCATTCAATTTCAATTTATGGTCATTCAAAATCAATTTGTGAATTTATTTGATGTTCTTGTCGGTAACAACCTCTTTTTCGGGGCGTCCACTGCGTTCACCGTCTTCAGTGCTCATTTCACCACGTCTAAACTTAGCATACCAATCCTTGATAGTTGATTTTTCTGGGGCAGTGTATGGAATCTCATCATCAAGTCAAGTTTTTGCTTCAATTCTGTATTTTTCCCTCCTTAAAAAGGAATATTTTATCAAATCGCGAAATTCCTTTTTATCCACTTTTTTTTAGAATAACAAAGGTTGCTTCACTCAAAATGCCTTAATTCACAAACTAATGATCTGACAGCTGTCAAATTATACACGCGTCTTTTGTAGGTTAGAGTTAACTAAAATTCTATATGGATTTAATTCTTGTACCGCCACCTATGTGTCAGTCCGGGCACTTTCCAATTGATCTGTTATATTATATTTTTCAAATATACAGACATAAAAACATACTGCTACATATTGCTCTACACCTACGTGTTTATTGGTTATTTGTGGCGTTTGTTGTTATCGCATGAATATTTGGCAATGTAATTATAATGCGGAAAAGGAAATGCGTGTCTGATTAGCATCCGCCATTTTTGGGTTTACTACTTATGTATGTATGTGGGTTTGCGTGTATACAAAAGCCAACATAAAACCTTCCATTTAATTGACGAAGCAGCAAATGGAAGTATGTATACACATATGTAAGTATATATATATGAAAATACGAGGGGGGATTAAAAAAAATTCGTGCTTTAGCGCAAATTGAAGTGGGTGTGTAGTACGCCATGCAGAGCAATAAAATTTTTTTTCATTTGTCATTTTTTTAACTCGCTTCCGACGGGGACGTAATATTGTTGCATTTGCTTATGGTCTATCCTGAGTCGGAGGATCCTTCTAACCATTGTGGTATCTGCATCAACTCCTATAAGAATGAAACTGGTTCTATTCAATGAGTGATTGAAAATACTGACAATACCCCCCACCAATTCTGAATGGTGTTAACCTAAGCCTCGAAACAAAGTCAAAATTTCGAGGGCGTAGTTCAGGACCAAAGTCTAAACCGGAAAGCCAATATATGAGAAGCACTCCATCTTCCACTATGCATGTGCAAAGTCATTTGGTAAGAACATTGGGTTAAATTATAACCACTGAACCGTAAAATCTATTGTTAAATCAATGCTCTTGTATAAGATGTTTGTATGGGGGCCAAAAATTTAAAGACCAACTATGATTAGTATAAGTATTCTTCTATGGCTCTACAATAGTTTTTTGGTTTGAGCCGAAGACAAACAAATTTCGCCAATCTCCTCTCTACTTTTCGATGTTCCGCCTGTTATACTGATCAAGAGTAGACAAGTCCCTACGAACTTGGTATTTCTTTGTTGCTTTCGTTGCAGGATGCCGAGCCAAATGTTCTTTCCATTGAAACATACTCACTCATGCGAACAACATGTCCAAGCCAGCACACACGTTGTATATTTATGCACTTGACTATATCGATGACTTTAGAGCTCATATAGTTCATTGTTCCTTTTTTTTTTTTTTGGACTACCCTTCCGCTGCTAAAGGCAAAGATCTTGCGTAGAATAAATCTCTCGAATACTCCTAGATCATTCTCTTTTATTTTCGTCATCGACCAAATTTTTCCGCCATACAAAAGGACGGGCGCGATGAGAGCTTTATACAGAGTTCATCAAGAGAGGACGCTACTTTTCATTTGCTTACCAAGCCCAAAATAGCACCTGTCGCCCGACCTTTTCCGATCTCATTTTCGTTTAGATTTACTGCAAGTCGTAGGGTGATTGCTTCTTACTTTGTCCTGCTCATAAGTAAATTCTTTTAAAGCAGATTCCATGCCGCAAAAGGCACACCAATGCGTTTTTTATCATCAGAAATGTGCATGATAGTCTCTTGCCTGGCAAATTCGTACGTCTTACAGTTTCACACCCGTGTCAGGGATTGAGTGTGCTACTTGTCCAAGAGATTGGAGTCAATCCAGCACAGTTTATGAGTTCTTTGTAAGCGAGTCAATCAACTTATATCTTTGGCTACATTGCAATGAGCAGGTAGTATGAAAGGGAGCACGAGATCTTCCGTCGTGTTTCGATCCGTTCATGTGTAAAGCTCAGTATTCTCGATTAAGTATCGAAGATATTGTTCCATTCTTACCATCGGAGGATTTACGCCTTACAACTTCTATCCAGGCTTGAGCAGCAGTGTTCTGTGCCGCCTGTCATGAAATTGTACCTTTCAAGGGTTTTCGAGCGCTTAAATTGTTAATTATTCCACTGATTTGACTCTTCCACATGAGCCAGCGCAGCGGTCATGGTAAATCTACAAATGACTAGATTTTTACAGCACGTCACATCCTGGAAAAGATTTTAGATTAGCAAATCGTATATTTTAAAGAAGCCTTTGATAGCGCGAAACGAAGCTGCCTGAATTTCAAGTCATGTCTAAACTTGGGATCCTCGGCTCCATATAGATTGAGAAAGATCTCTCCAAGCCGTTCGAAACCAAATGAAGTTTTAGACAAGGTGATTCGCTTTCGTGTGAGTTCTTGCTAGATAGTGTAATATGCGCTGTTGATCTGAATCGCCGCTTTGGCACCAGTTACATTAAAAATACGATGTTGTTGGCGTACGCAGGTGATATTGATAACGCTGGCCATAAAACTAGAGCCATTAACATGCCATCCTGCATATTAGAGAAAAAGGGAAAAAGGGGTTGGTCTAGCAGTGAAAGACGACACAACAAATTATCTACGATCCAGCATCAACACCACCAATTGCGTCAGCTTTGAGATCAAACGAAGAATAACTCTCCCAGAAAAGAAGGCATATCTAATGCAATAGACAACCATTCTAGAGTAGAATATAACCCTAAAAAATTAAGATTACTGTGGTGGTATCACAATGAACTTTCTCTGTCCTAAGCTACAACGATAGGCACTTCTTCGAAAAAATTATCATTTATAAGCTCTAAAGTGTACGAAGGAAAGTTGGTAGCAACTGATGGAAATCTATTATTGCTTTGGTTTATTAAGAAAAGAATATCAACGCTGAAGGCCAAGGAATACTTCACAATCTTATTAAAAGAATTTACAGAAACCCGCAGGAGGAAACATCGTAGAAAACTGACAAATCATGTATTGCTAGTGCCAGACAATCCAACTGCGCTTAAAACACAGTTGTAATTGCAACCTTGCGCAACGTTGGCGCGTCTATCCTACAACGGAGACTTGGGTCTTAATAACTCTTATCTGTTCTTACATTTAAAAAAATTTTAAAATAAAAGAAAAACTTTTCTTTTAACCGTTCCAGTATATGTGTCCCTCAGAGAAAATTCAAATTGAAAAAAAATATATATATTATTTTCCTCTCCCCAGTTCACTGTCCTCGTAGGTTATGTGTTGTATACATGCATACCTATAATGTTACTCCTCCATTGACTGTTAATTTATGCCCACCTAATTGGCATGTGAACAAGCCACAGCAATAAGCAGCACGACCCAACATAACCAACATAAATATTCCTAAAACAATTCGATTCCTTCTCAGTTGTACTCGAAATATGCATAATGGCTGCGAACACTTTCCACTCTCTTCAAGAGCTTGGGTGTATGAAGGCGAGCAGCGCTGTGTGTGTTCACACATCACTACCAACACTAGCAAATCCTTTAAAAAACGGCAACTTTATTTAAGTAGATATTGAGTGAGAAATTTTTGCATATCCATTCATACATATATTTGCATATATTATTTTTACTTACATAATTATGTCGTAAGGAAAGTGCATAAATTAAACGCATTTCGGTGAGAAATTATAATTCTACACGCCAAGTTACGAGTTAAATGTGTTGTTTCCCGATAATAGTAATCACTTGAATTGTGGGGTGTGTGCGGTTCGGCATTATTATGCTTCTAAGAAGGCAAATAGCAGCAGTTTCCATTGGCTTCCGCACGGCTTATTTGATGCTTGAGCAGCTATTTTTTTTATAACAGAAATTTAATATTAGAAATAACCCAACGATAAGAGAGATTTTTTCTTGATCGGTTACAACGGTCGCTGAAGATCGGAAATTAAAGTTATATATTTTTTCCAGCTGTCGTCAAGCCGAATATTTACTGATACCGATTAGAATGGTTAGAATATCTTCAAATTCATAATTTCAATTAACGTAGACAATTAACTTTAGATTTTTAAATAGTGGATTCGAAAGTGCAGAGCTGTATTTTGACATCTGTTAAACTTAACTCTCCAACCAAAGATGTTTTGTTTTTTACTGCCATTCGGAAGGCCTGGTTGGACCAACCTCTAAAATTATAGAAAATAACTAATAACTAATTGCAGTTGACCCCTCGCCAGGGGATGTAAAGCTCTCCGAGTGTATTTTTGACATGAAATGAAAAGCTCCTATAAAAATCCATCAACCGTTCCGAGGCAGTTTAGAATGAATTGTAGGTCCCTACATTTGCTGGTAAAAACATCAAGACGCAAAGCCACAACTTGGAGGAGGAGCTCGACCAAAGATCACTTCTGTAGTTACAAAGCGCCAAAATGAATTTTGAAATGGATTTGCAAAGACTGGACAGGTTACAGATATTTTAAGGTCTGTGTATCGTCGTTTTGCTCGTTCCACCTCAAATAGCGCTGCTGTAAGTGAAAACGTAGCCGAACACCCGAACGTGTATATTTCTCGACGTTCTCAAGAACTGGGGCTTTCTTACGACACATTGAGGCGTATTTTGCACTCGGACTTACGCCTACATCCATATAAACTTCAGTTCACACAACAACTTAAGCCAGCTGAACATTGAAAAGATGCCATTACACCCAAAAAGGCTTACTGTCTGGTGCGCTCCTTGTTTCGGAGTTGTGATTGGACCTTACTTTGTGGTCATATGATAACCGA
Source organism: Neoceratitis asiatica (assembly GCA_030068015.2). Classification (NCBI taxonomy): domain Eukaryota; kingdom Metazoa; phylum Arthropoda; class Insecta; order Diptera; family Tephritidae; genus Neoceratitis; species Neoceratitis asiatica. The sequence goes on from CM061526.1 coordinate 67,110,383, forward strand.
CTTTTTTTGGCCTGCAATTGAAGGACAGTTTTCGAGAGAAAAGTTTTGCGGAATATTTATGGTCCTTTGCGCTTTGGCAATGGCGATTACCGCAGACAATGGAACGATGAACTCCATGAGCTATGTGACGACATTGACATCGTTCAGCGAATAAAGAAAGGACAGCTACAACGCTGGCTAGGTCATGTCGTCCGAACGGATGAAAGCACGCCAGCTTTGAAAGTATTTGATGGAGTACACGCTGGCGGAAGTAGAGGCAAAGGAAAGATCAGGCGGAGAGTGACCTGGTCTCACTTGGTCTCTCCAACTGCCGCCAAACAGCAAAGAGAAGGAACGAGTGACACGCTATTGTTGATGCGGCTATGAAGAAGAAGAAGAAGAAGAATTGAATAATACGGCTTGGACGATATGTGGTTCCAACAAGCACTATCTTCTTCATGCCACACAACACGAGCGAATATGGCTTTATTGCGAAAGAAATTTCACGGTCGCGTTGTCTCTCATCTTGGCGATGTCAATTGGTCAACGAGATCGTGCGATTTGACACCGTTGGATTTTTTTTGTGGTATTAAGCGACAGACCGTGTTTATGAGGATAAACCTTTAACCCTTGAACACTTGAAAACCAACATTCGTCAAGTTAGGGCTGATTTACCGTCCAATATGTGTCAAAAAGTGGTCGAAAATTACCTCAAACGGATTGAAGTTTCTAAGAAATTCACGAGTCGGTTGTTTGGATGATGGAGTGTTTCGCATACGCGGTATGTTCAAAGGAATAGGTGAAGGTTTTGCTAACTGTCTTCTTTGATTACAATATGATGTGCTGCAACATGAGTTCCTGTCAAAAGGTCGTTGTACAGTTAATAAGGAATACTACAAGGAAGTTATGCAACGTTTGCGTGAAGCAATACGGCTCAAGGGAACGAAATTCTGGAAAAATAAATCGTGGATTCCGCAACACGATAATGCACCAGCTCACACATCAATGCTTATTCGAGATTTTTTATTGGCCAAAAACAAACCCATCATCATGCCTCATACACCGTATTCACCAGATTTGGCTCTCTGCGACTTTTTCCTATACCCAAAACTAAAGAAACCAATGAAAGGAAAGCGTTTTGCCACAATTGATGAGATCAAGTCAGAATCGAAGAAAGAGCTGATGATGGCCATACCGAAAAGCGCATTTCAGACAGAAGTGCTTCGAGGATTGGAAAAAGCGTTGGCACAAGTGTGTATTATATCCGAGGGGGATTACTTTGGAGGGAGCAAACTAGATATTGATGAATAAATAAGCACTTTTCAAACAAAAAAATTCGATATTCACCTTTTTCTTTGAACACACCTCGTACACTCTCCGCGTTTCAATAAAGCTATCGTGAAAATTTTGGCAAAGTCTACTAAGCAGTTTGTGATTCTAGAGGGATACATAACATACATGCATATACTTGAATGCAAAATCAAAAGAAAGTTTGAAATGCGAGGCTTTTTTTTGCTATTTTCAAAATTTAAATCCACACACGAAAGCATTAATTCTTCAATTAAATTTTACTCCATATTTTAAGCTAAAATTAAGTCTGAACGAAAAATTTGATTATTTTATGTTCTATACTGTCGGTACTAGTCGAATTTTTGATATTTTTGAAAAAGTTCAGTTAAAAATTACAAAAATGCTCAAGCTAAATTTGGGAATTTAATACAAACGAGTAGTATACAAATATAATCAAAAATATTGCACATATGTATGTATCAACGATACATATACTACGTCAATATTTTGGTATATTTTTGTGCAAATTCCTCTTAAGTTGATTACAAATTTCACCTGGTAATGGAGTAAAATTCAATTGAATTCGATATGAACGCCTCACTGAGTACGTAATTGTTTGTTGTTGCCGCCCACACATGCCTATCGATAAGTTTACTAACCGTAAACTCTGAATTTCTATCGGTTTGCCCAAAATGCTATCTAATGATATTATGAGTTCCTATGAGACAGGAATTGCGTAATTTCGTAATTGAATTGAATTGAATTTTTTAAATTTTTTTGTATAGATTTTTGTGGTTATTGTTTTTAGTTTAGCTTAGCATTTATATATAAAACGGGTGCTCCATTTCGAGGTTTCTTACTTTTTTAAAGAAGAAAAAAAACACAGAAAATTCGACTCTCCACGGCCTTCGTGTACACTCTCAGCTACGGTAACTACATTCTCTTCACTGCGTGCTGGACGTGATCTATTCGGTCGAATATTATCCAATAATGAGTGCTGGATCTCAAGATGGGTGATGGTGTTGCGACTAGTATGCTTAGTAGGCCGATTATGTGGACTATAAGTTGAGTGAAGCCCGCGAAACACAGAACGTGATTTTCATAATAAAGTTGAATGATTTGTAAACGTTGCTCAGGCGAAAGTCTTTTCATGATGAAATGCCAAACAATGCTGACCGAAAATGGCTTGACAGCTTGACACAACTCACGCGTGATCTGGCAAGAAAAGGCTATTGAAAAAAATACCTCTACTTGGATCACCCTTTACATCAATGAGCTCCATCAGTTCTTTAAGAGCATAACAAGAGCTACAATAACATACTCAACTACCGTCATACATACTAAATTACTTATGCAGGACATATATACACGCACTCAGCCCACGCAGTACAAAGATACATAGTATGTATGAATGCTTAGCCTCGGCAGCATTAAGAGGACGAATAACCAGCTTTCGTTGATCGCTAACCAAACATTTCATTCGTTCAAACAGTTAATTCTCAACCAACGTATAGTTGAGTCCGTATTAAACATCTAATCAGTGCACAGGCCGGTCAGCCTTATCAGGGATGTTTAGATAAGAAGCTTATTCAAAGTCACTAATATTGCGGCTAAGGGGATTTTCGCATCTCACATTCCAATGTTGATAGCAGTGTCAGAACTGAAATCTTAAAATAACTAAATATTCAATTGTCCTTCAATTGAATAATGGAGTAAAATTGCAGTTAAAAACGACTCGTGTACTTCTTGCACATAATAAAAATATCAAAAATATTTTTAAGAATCCCAATAAGAAGTGAAGAGTTTCGTATCTAGTCATCTTTCAGAATGTGAAACAATATGCTGATATGTCTTTGGATATAAGTAAACCAGATACTAAGCTACGCTATACGCCCACAGGTTCATTGTGGCCTTCTCGGCCTAATTCGACACAATGGCTTGCATTCCACCCCCTACTCATGTAGTGTGCAACTAGGAGAGCGCATATGTCCAGTCCTGTCGAGTTTTATATTATTCTTATTAGATCGCTTCGCTGTGACCGGCACTAGCTTGTCGAGCAGTTAGGACTACCGAGAGCAACACGTCAACCTGGAAGTCATCACTATTCATTAGCTATTTACTAGCTCATCATTCCATCGTCTGCGGTATTCGCCGTTGCCAACGCGCAAAGGACCATAAATCTTCCGCAAAATTTTTCTCTCGAAAATTCCTAAAGACGACTCATCGGATGTAGGCATCGTCCAGGCTTCTGCACCATATTTCAGAACAGGAACGATTAGCGACTTGTAGAGTTTGGTTTTGGTTCGTCGAGAGAGGAATTTACTTTTCAATTGTCTACTCAGTCCAAAGTAGCAGCTGTTGGCAAGAATAATTCTGCGTTGAATTTCAAGGCTGACATTGTTGGTGTTGTTAATGCTGGTTCCTAGATAGATGAAATTATCTACGACTTCGAAGTTATGACTGCTAACAGTGACGTGGGAACCAAATCGCGAATGCGATGACTGTTTATTTGAAGACAGGAGATATTTCGTCTTGCCTCGTTCACTACCAGACCCATTCGCTTCGCGACCGCAATTAGAAAAGTTTATTTTCTATAATTTTGGATGTTGGTCGAACCAGGACTCGAACTCTGGTCTTTCGAACGGTAGTACGCATCGTTCCTAATCACTTTGTAAACCACAAAAAACACTGTTGATAGCTTAACCGAGGCTCTATGTCCATATAAAGGGATCAAATTATTATCGTTTAATCGAAATTCCGGGTATCATGGGGATTTACATCATTGTCCATCCCATAATCATAATTAACTGTATATTATTGGTATTATTTCAAAATCTAAGTATTATATATGTATGTGCACTTAAACTGACCACAATATCCATATTTAGCACATAATGATAGTTCAAGGATACCGACAATTAATTAGGATTAGAAAATCTACCGTTAATGCAACAACAATTACATAATAGCAGCTCCACACAATTCTCAGCCTCCCACAAATACCCAAGACAATGAAAGGGTCATTGCGCAAACACAATTAAGAATGCAAATAATGGACGAAGAAGAAGAAGGGGAAGAAGAAATGGAAGTGGAATTGGAAGAGGAAGAAAAGCTGCTGATAATCTTAGAAATGCATAAACTAATGGGCATAGAAATGAAATTGCCTCCGGCCACCGCTACACCGCGCCCCAACACAAAGTTGAAAGAGCCGTTGAATTGAGCCTCTCTGTGCTTGTATATATAGATATTCATATACAAAGGGTGATCTAAGTAGAGGTACTTTTTTCAGTAGCCTTTTTGGACAAATCATTCAACTTTATTACGAAAATTCACGTTCTGTAATTAATGTGTTTCGCGCGCTTCGCTCAACTAATGGTCAACATACTCGGCCTACTAAGCGTACTAGTCGCAACACCAACACCCATCTTGAGACCCAGTACTCATTATTGGATAATATTCGACCGAATAGATCACGTCCAGCACGCAGTGAAGATAATGTAGCCGCCGTAGCCGAGAGTGTACACGAAGACCGTGCAGAGTCGAGTCGGTGCCGTTCGCAGTAGCTCGGACTGGCGTATGGAACGATTTGGCGCTTTTTACGTCGAGATCTTGAATTGAAAGCGTAAAAAATACAGCTTGTCCAAGAACTGAAGCCGCTCGACCTTCCCTTGCGACATCGCTTCGCTCTATAGGCTCTTGATAAGTTCCAAGAAGATCCAATGTTTTCGAGCCAAATTTTGTTCAACGATGAGGCCCATTTCTGGTTCAATGAGTATGTAAACAAGCAAAATTGTCGCATTTGGGACGAAGAGCAAGCTGAAGAGATTCAAGAACTGCCATTTCATCCAAAAAAACAACGGTTTGGTGTAATTTGTGGGACGGTGGAATAATCGGTTCATATTTCTTCAAAAATTATGCCGGTGAGAACGTAACCGTCAATGGCGACCGTTATCGTGCCATGATAACCGACTATTTGATGCCTGAAATTGAAGCTCGTGATGTCCGTGGCATTTAACTTCAACAAGATTGGGTCACTTCCCACACATCAGTAAGCAGATAATTTCACGTTTTGGGCCGGTCGATTGACCACCAAGATCGTATGATATTACACCGTTAGACTTTTTCCTGTGGGAATGTGTAAAGCCTAAAGTCTATGCTGGCAATCCCGCTTCGAATCAGGCCTTAGAGCAAACCCACGCATTTCATTCGCCAGTTACCAGTCAAAATGATCGAACGAGTTATCGAGAAGTGGAATCAACGGATGGACCATCTCAGACGTAGCCGCGGCCAACACTCGAAAGAGATAATCTTCAAGAAATAAATACCAAAGAATATCCTTTCGAAGTAGGGAACCTCGAAATGGATAACCCTTTATGTATATGTGTGTGTGCGTCTGAGTAAAAGCAAATGTGGAAAGTGAATCGACGCAACGTTAATGGCCGTTAAAAAAGATTTTGTTGTTTTTTGTTGTAATGCACTCACTGATGTTGTTGTATTCCTTTTAATTTTCCTTTTTCGAATTTTCGGTTTTATTTTTTTTTTTTTTTTTTTTTTTTTTTTGTGAATCGCCTTGTCATTAAAAGCAATTGGGTATCAGTGGCGGCACGATATTGCTCTCTTCCATGCCATTTTCAACTTCTTCTACTTGCTCTCGCCTCTACTTCAGCCCCGCGCGCGCGACAAAGCAATTAAGTAACTGTATGCTTTAATCTTTTACGCCTGTTGCGTGACAAAGTGCCAAGGTTGCGATTTAATTAGAAAAGATGATGAACAACAACAACAACAACAACAGCAGCAGCAGCAACAACAAAAATTAACATTTCCACATTTCCAATAGTGCTGGGAAGGAGCGTAATGTGAATTTTCAGTGTTAAAGCAAAGAAAGAAGTTGCCTTGGTGACCGTGTGTTACTTTCAGTTGGACGCTGTGTGCTGTCCGGTGTGAAGACTGCATCTCTCCTCCGCAGCAAATGCATTAAATTGGTATTATGTAAACGCAAATGTAATTAATACTAATAATGTGAATTTAGACTTCGCTGGTTATCCTTTTCCATTCTATTTTAATTCTGTTATGTAGCCAGCGGTGGAAGTGGAGAAGCAGCGCGGAGATGGGAGCGGGTTGATTCTTGGTTTTTAAGGAATTTATAAAAGGTAATGGAAGCTCATAAGATTATAAAATCGCTCCAGGAAGAGCTTAAGGTAGAAGACAAGTCGCCCCTTGAGAGACAGGCTCTTCCTATAATGGGTGATCTATTTCGAGGTCCCTACTTTTTTAAAGAAATAAAAACAGTCCTGTCCTGAGGAATGTTTATTATCGTTCGAAAGAACATTCTTTGGCATTAATTTTTTTAATATTATCTCTTTCAAATGTTGGCCGCGGCTAGGTCTCAGATGGTCCATCCTTTGAGTCCAATTTTCGATTACTCGTTCGAGCATTTCGACTGATAACTGGCGAATGACACGCGCGATGTTTTGCCCCAAGGCCTGAATCGAAGCGGGATTGTCCGCATAGACTTTAGACTTTACATAACCAGACCTAATTCGACTTTCTTAGGAAAACGTCGCATACTTCCGCACCGTCAAAAACAAATGACACCTTGATAGTTCAAGGTCTAAAATACCACTTCCCTTCTGGTGTTGCCTATATATGTTTTCACTACTTGTGGGACATTGCAAAAGGTCCATAACTCATGTCTGGTTGCTCATTGCGGCCTTTCTGCCACAATCACTTGCTTCAATCGTATCAGTTATTTCCTACAGAGAGAGCCCGTCGATCATCAGACTTGAGTATTGACTTATTGTCTTAGATATTTCCGTTTGGACTCGGTAGTCGGTAGTTCATCGCAACAACGGTTAGACTTCGCAAGGCTACAAAACCAATAGACAGTCATTCGGTTTTCTAGTTAACTCTCGCTCTTATTCTCCGAGTGCACTCGTCAACAGCTTGATGTAAGCAAATTGTCGAGCTTTTAACGAGCCTAAAGTCTGAGCCTTTGAACTCTCACTATAATAGCAACAACTCATCATATCACAAGAACTTATCACATCACAACAGCACATCAATATATCACATCACAGTACATCAACAGATCAACAGATCAACAGATCAACAGATCAATAGATCAATACATCAACAGATCAACAGATCAACAGATCAACAGATCAACAGATCAACAGATCAACAGATCAACAGATCAACAGATCAACAGATCAACAGATCAATAGATCAATAGATCAACAGATCAACAGATCAACAGATCAACAGATCAGCAGATCAACAGATCAACAGATCAACAGATCAACAGATGAACAGATCAGCAGATCAACAGATCAACAGATCAACAGATCAACAGATTAGCAGGTCAACAGATCAACAGATCAGCAGATCAACAGATCCACATAACGCCGTAATATACATATACATATGTAGCAACCTAAAGTACACATACATATGTGTACATGGAGATCAGGAGCTGCTACCTATTTAGAGCGGTGTGGGACTACTCATAACTGGGAAGGTCATTTTGAGGTATCAATATATGCCTTTACCAATATATTCTTATTTCTATCCTAGATAGTTCGTGCTTAGAGGTTCTTCTTTAACGAGCACCAATTCCAATTAATATTTTTTTCTCTGCCAAAGGCCCCGGCAGCCAGCGTGCCACCCTCAACTACAACCCGAAATTCCATATGAACTGTAGAAGAGAGCAAACTGAATGTCTGCCACGCAATGTTGTCATGGTCCAATGTCTATGAAAAGATACTCATACTCATGCATACTCATGTGGATACCATAGAGCTGATTTGGTGAACGTAGTAGAACGAAGTGGATTGAATTTATGGAGGAAACACTTCTTCAGCCTGTGTGAAAGTGAAAGAATAGGAGATGGAGAACCCGATTCCCCAAACATTTCTGAAGGAAGTGAGAAATTCTCTTGGAATTTTCAAAATTAAATATCCCAGAATTTTGAACCAATTCATTAGGATAACTGTTTAATTAAACGACGCTGGGCACTATTATAACTAAATATTGTTTATTTATAACTAAATTAATGCGCATTAAATTGATTGCATGCCATAATTGCGCAAATTTACTAAAACTTCTGCGATTCGCAACTTAAAATTAAAAAGCAACTTTGTCTGTGGTTAATTGTCTACTTATTTTGGTGTTTTTATTTTTATTTTTTTATTTTTCAAGCAAACAAATTCGCTTTTGCTATTATTTACACGCAGCTCCCTTTTCTCTCTCTCTCTCTCTCTCTCTCTCTCTCTGTCCTTATCCTCATCACAGTGCGAGGTGTCGCAAGTGTCGATTTTAAACATCAGTCAGCATCATGAATTGAACTATTTTTAGCTGCCGTCTACTGTATCAACAAAGTTCCACAAGAGCACAGAGCAACGATGGCATTACAGTTATACATGTATGTATCCATGTGTGTGTGTGTGCATATGTGCGTATTATATAACAGGTGAATTGAAAAGTACCCGACCTACCATAGTAAAACTTATATTTTTGGCAAAATTCTTTTCTTTTTTTTCATCGTAGTTCCCTTCAAGGTTGATATGCTGATTATAGCCGCCCTTCAACCTTTCGATATCATTTTTGTAGTATGATTTGTCGTTTGTTTCAAAATAGACCTCAGTTTCAGCGCGCATCTATTCATTCGATGAAAGTTCCTTTCCAGCGAGCAAATTTTTCGAGATCTGAGAACAGAAAATAGTCACTGGGGGCCAGATCTGGAGAATACGGTGGATGCAGAAGCAATTCGAAGCCCAATTCATGGATTTTTGTCATAGATTTCACTGACTTGTGACACGGTGCATTGCCTTGGTGAAACAGCAGTTTCGGTTTCTTCATATGCGGCTTTTTTTTCGGTGATTTCGTCCTTTAAACGTTCCAATAACGCTATGTAATAGTCACTGTGGATAGTCTTTCCCTTTTCAAGGTAGTCAATGAAAATTATTCCATTTACATCCCAAAATACAGGCGCCGTAACTTTCCCAGCCGACTGCTGCATTTTTCCACGCTTTGGAGCGGATTCATCGTGTGCAGTCTACTTAGATGACTGTCGATTGGATTTCGGAGTGAACTGATGGAGCCACGCTTCATCCATTGTCCCATATCGATGCAAAAACTCGGGTTTATTACGCTTGAACATCTCTAAACACTGCCCCGAATCATCAACTCGTCGTTGTTTTTAGTCAAAAGTGAGCTCGCGCGGCAGATACTTTGTACAGAGCTTTCTCACACCCAAATATTCGTGAATGATGTGATGCACATGTTCAGTTGAAATCTTTGGAGTATCTGCGATTTCACTCAAATTCAATTTACGGCCATTCAAAATCATTTTGTGGATTTTTTTTTTTTCGACGGTAACAACCTCCTTTTGGGCGCCCACTGCGTTCACCGTCTTCGGTATTCATTTCAGTACGTCTAACTTACCAAAGATTGGTAGATGGTTAATTTTCTTGGTACAGTGTCCTGAAACTAGTTCATAAACTAATGATCCAACAGCTGTCAAATTTTTACAGGTTAGGTCTACCTAAAGGCTAACAAAAAAAAATTAAATAATTAATTGTAGTAGCGACATCTATGTGTCAGTCCGGGAACTTTTCAATTCACCCGTTATGCTACTCAAGGGAGGCGATAGCAACGCAATATCGAATTATAAGTTTGCGGTTAATGCATGGAATAATAATGATAAATTACGGAGCAACCAACCCGTGCCGCTCTCTGGTCATTGAAAAGTCTCGAGAGCCAAGTAAATATGTCATCATAATGTTTGTTAAGTGTTTTTCTAGCTGGTGATGAAGCAAAAAAAAAAAAACAGTAGTTGCCATAATCTCCGTCGTCAGCAACAGGCTATTTTTAAATGAAAATATGTTTGGTCTGCGCAGAGTCGCTGCGGTTGTGGGTGGGCGGTGCAGACAAAGACAGTAACTGACTGCTTATGGAGAGCGAATGTTTTGGTTAGCAAGAGCACAGAGCATCTGTATGCTCATGTAGCGAATTTCGTCGAATTTTTTTTTTACAAACATCATAAGATTAACTTTTAAATTTATGAATAATTCACAACGATTTGTTTTTTAATTCCTTGAAACTCCATATCTTTTCATTTGATTGCAGTGCTAGAAAAAGTTAGTCCCGAGAATCTGTATAAATCATTATTTTTTCATATAAGAAGACTGATCTCATTGAAAACAAAAAAAAAAGCTGTTCCAGGTTTCAGGAAATAAAAAATTCGAAGAGTATATTGCAAGCTTTAAGTGTATTTCTATCGTCTCAGGTTTCTTGACAGTTTCATCAAGGCAAGCCACCTAACAACTTCGTCTTAGCCAAGAAGCATATTTTTTTTGTTTTCTTAAGTTGATTTCTTTTCGTTTAATTTTAATTTCCTTTATTTTTAGTTAAGAAATAACATCAGCCTTCAAAAATATGCTATAATGATGAGCATAAAAGCACAAAATTCACATAGCGCTGTTCATACTCAGAACGTTTTGACATACGAACGCTATTTGTGTTTTTTACAGTAAATTAAAATATTCTTCTGGGCCAAAAATTTAATTTTAATTTATTATTTTGTACAACTTTCGACGTGGCTTAACCTAGCAACAGTGCAAGGATGAATTTAATTAAATTTTTGGCGATGAAACTTCATCAAGGACAAGTCTTTATCGTTGGTATGGTGAATTCATTCGAAGTCGTAGTTTATTCCAAGACGAATTTCGTGAAGGTCGCCCCAAAACCAGTTTTTGTTCCAAAAACTATTTAAGCTGTGCTTAAACTAATATTACAAGATCGTCATGTGATCTATCGTGAGATTGAGAGAACTATGATATTAGTGGTACCAGCATACATTCAATTTTGCATGCAGTGGACGCCCAAAAGAGATTGTTATGGACGAAAACATCAAAAAAATATCCACAAAATGATTTTGAATGGACGTAAATTAAAACTGAATGAACTAGCTGGCACTTCAAAGATATCACCTGAACGTGTACATCTTATCATTCGAACGAATATTTGATGATTATATGAGAAAGGTCTGGTGCCGCGCAAGCTCACTAATGATTCGGAGCATTGTTTTGAGCAGTGGCGGATCCACGGGATGGGGGGGGGAGCTCGGGCCCCCCTTCGGAAGGAATGTAAATCCTAAATTCGAATCTACTTTTGCAGTTTATTCGTGTTTGTGTCTCCAAAAAAATTGAATTTATTTTAGGACCCACCCCTTCTGGAAATTCTGGATCCGCTACTGGTTTTGAGATATTCAAACGTAATAAGCCCGAGTTTTTGCGTCGATTTGCGACAATGGATGAAACATGATAAACAGTTTGAACCCACTCAAAAGTATGAAAAAACGCAAGAGTCGGCTGGCAAGGTTATGTCGTCTGTATTTTGTGACGCGCATTTCATAATTTTCATTTACTTCTTTGAAAAAGGAAGCACCATCAGCGGCGTCTATTACATTGGGTTATTGGACTGTTTGAAGAACGAAATCGCCAAAAATTACAGCATTTGAAGAAAAAGAAACTGCTGTTTCACCCAGACCAAATGCACCGTGTCACAAGTCAGTGAAATCGATGGCAAAAATCCATGAATTTAGCTTCGAATTGCTTCCACATCCATCATCATCTCCAGATCTGGCCCCCAGCGACTATTTCTTGTTTAGATCTAAAAAGAATGCTCGCTGAGAAAAATTTTTCGTCGAATGAAGAGGTTATCGCCAAAACTGAGGCCTATTTTGAAGCAAAGGAAAAATCGTAATACAAAAAATGTTTTGGAAAGTTGGAGGCTATAATCAGTGTATCACCCTTGAAGTGAACTATGTTGATTAAAAAAAAAATGAATTTTGCCAAAAAATTTTGCGTCTAAATGGAGGAATTTCAAAAATGTTTTTGAAGACGGTTGGAACCTTTTTGAAAATTTTAATGCAGATGCCTCATGAAGTTTCTTAATGAAACATATTTTTGCTTAGGCTTAGACTTTAGTTGAAAAAAATTTTTGTGCCCACATTGGAACATGGAAAATCGTTCGAGGATACTTGTTGGAGATCTTCAAAGAAGTGTTCAACCATTCGGTAATGTAAAGGGTGGTCCAAGTGGAGGTACTATTTTCAAAAGCCTTTTTTTTTTTTTGACAGATCACGCGGGAGTCGTGTCAATCTGTTATGTTACTTTTGTTCGGTATTGTTTGGCATTTCATCATGGAACGACTTGCGCCTGAACAACGTTTACAAATCATTCCATTTTTTTTACGAAAATTCACGTTCTGTAAAGAATGTGTTTCGCTGCACTTTGCTCAACTTATGGTCAACATAATCGGCCTACTGAGCGTACTATTCACAACACCATCACCCATCTTGAGACGCAGCATTCACTACTGGATAATACTCGACCGAATAGACCACGTCCAGCACGCAGTGAAGAAAATATAGCGGCCGTACTGAGAGTGTGCACGAAGACCGTGGAGAAACGATGGCTCATTTTACGTCGGGATCTTAAATTGAAAGCGTACAGTTCAGCGATGGGGCCCATTTCTGGCTCAATGGGTATGTAAGCAAGCATTTTGGATGAAGAGCATCCTGAAGAGATTCGAGAGCCATTTCATACAGAAAAGACAACGTTTTGGTGTGGTTTGTGGACCGGTAGAATCATCGGTCCATATTTCCTCAAAAATGATGCTGGTGAGAACGTTACCGTCAATTGCCACCTGTGAGGATATGTAAAGCCTAAAGTCTATGCGGACAATTCCGCTTCGATTCAGACCATGGAGCAAAACATCACGTTTGTTATTCGCCAGTGACCTGTCGAAATGCTCGAATGAATCATCGAAAATTGGGCTCAACGGATGGACCATCTAAGATTTAGCCGCGGCCAACTATTGAAGGAGATAAAATGGCAAAGAATGTTCTGTGTTTTTTTTTCTTTAAAAAAGTAGGGAATCTCGAAATGGATCACCCGTGATATTTATGTAGATATGCAGTCTTTGTATGCCTACTGCGTGTTTGGTTAATTGTGATTTTATTGAAATTGGTGTCACTTATCAATTTGACACACACCCACTCACTTACTTGAGGGTGGAACTCGATTAGTCTGTATTTTGCACATATGTACATACATTCATCCGAGTACACACTCCATCATTTTAGCACTGAGCTAATAAGTGTAAATAAACAACAACAAGTACATTGAGTTAATGATACCTCGGCGCAGCGACACATAATTTAAATATTTCTATAACCATCTTACGAACATACACACACACACACAGCCACAACAGACACCACGCCCCTAAGCACATACACTTATACATCAATCCAAAGCACAAACAAACAAACAAACAGAGTCATCGAAGCGGCGTAGCCTGCGTCAAGGGGCAAATGCTTGTATGGCCACTGGAGTGTGCGAGCGAATGTTGTTGACTTCATTTAATTGCGATGAATATGTCGCAACGAGAGCCGTAGCCGAAGTGGATACAACAGATTCCCAGTTGAGTAACGGAAGCACGTAAAGGAAATTTGCGAAAAGAAGCAAAGAATTTGAACTTGATGATGATGATGATGATGATGATGAATCGAAAGAGTGAAGCGTAACGACGACGACGACGACGACGAGGAGGAGTAGGAGCGGGTGACACAGTCTGGCGGCGACTGGCGTTGAATGTCGCACGCCCCAGCAGGATGTCAAGGATAAACGAAGTGCCAGCTAGTAGCACAATGACAATGCTGGCGAAGCAGCGTCGACGAAGTAAGCAACAAGTTGAACAAGGCTGAGCGCCATAAGCGTGATAGTGAGCATATTTGCATTTTTTTCTTCGTATTTATGTACATACAATAAAAATAAAATTAATATAAATGCTTATGTAAATGCTTATACAAGTACATATACATACATACATACTGTTTCTAAATAAATCGCATTTTTTCTTCCTCGCACCAATGTCGTTGCGCTCTAATAAAGTCGACGAGTGGCTGGTTTATGGCATTCATTTTATTTGTTATTTGCTTCGTGCAAAAACTGTGCAAAGCGGAAAGTGCAAATAATGACAATTAAAATAAATAGCGAATAAATGTAATCACAATTCTCGCACAAAAGCTATCCGAATAGAAATTGTGATAAATAAGAAGTAAATAAAAAAATTAAAATAAAATAATAAAAGCGTACAAAGTGCTGTAGGAGACCACTTGTTGCATTTTTGCTTCCACTGGGCGTAAGAGAGACGTTTTGTGTTTCTGTCTCTTGTAATTGTCTTTCGAAAATATGTTAGAAATAATTTCGAGGTTCCCTACATTTTTAAGGAAAAAAACACAGAAAACTCAAATCTAATGGGTAATGTTTATTATCATTCGAAAGAACATTCTTTGGCATTTTTTTTTTTTTTTTTTTTTTTTGAAGATTATCTCTTTCATATGCGGCTACGGCTCGATGGTACATGCGTTGAGTTCACTTTTCGTTGACTCGTTCGAGCATTTCAACTGGTAACTGGCGAATGAAATGCGTGATGGTTTGCTCCAAGGCCTGATTCTAACGGGATTGCCAGCATAGACTTTAGAATTTACATATCCATACAGGAAAAATTCAAACTGTGATATCACACAATCTTGGTGGCCAATCGACCGGCCCAAAACGTGAAATTATCTGCTCACCGAAGTGTTTTCTCATTATATTCATTGATTGATGCGATGTGTGGGTAGTGGCGCCGTCTTGTAGACATCAAATGCATCAAATAGTCGGTTATCATGGCGCGATAACGGTCGCCATTGACGGTTACGTTCTCTCCGGCATCATTGTTGAAGAAATATGGACCGGCCCAAAAGCCACATCAAACCGTTGCTTTTTTTTCGATGAAATGTCAGCTCTTGAATCTCTTAAGGTTGTTTTTCGTCCCAAACCACAGGAAATCATTGTTTTTTCTAGCTTGAAATGGCAGCTCTTGAATCTTTTCAGGTTGCCTTCATCCCAAATGCGGCAATTTTGTTTGTTTACATACCAA
This sequence comes from Neoceratitis asiatica, assembly GCA_030068015.2. NCBI lineage: Eukaryota > Metazoa > Arthropoda > Insecta > Diptera > Tephritidae > Neoceratitis > Neoceratitis asiatica. The sequence continues at coordinate 67,125,644 of CM061526.1, forward strand.
TTGAGCCAGAAATGGTCCTAGTCGCTGAACAAAATTTGGCTCGAAAACGTCGAAACTTCTTGAAACTTTTCAAGAGTCCATAGAGCGAAGCGATGTCGCTTGGTCGAGCGGCTTCAGTTCTTGCACAAAATGTTTTTTTTTCACGCCTTAAATTCAAGATCTCGGCGTAAAAAGTGCCAAGTCATTCCATACGTCAGTCCGAGTTGCTACGAACGGCGCCGAATCGACTCTCCACCGTCTTCGGTCTTCGTGTACACTCTCAGCTACGGCCGCTATATTTTCTTCATTCATTCATATATTTTCTTCAAGATGGGTGATGGTGTTGCGAATGGTGCGCTCAGTAGGCCGATTATGTAGACCATAAGTTGAGCGTAGCACGCGAAACACATTCTTTACAGAACATGAAATTTCATAAAAAATTTGAATGATTTGTAAACGTTGTTCAGGCGTAAATCTTTCCATGATGAAATGCCAAACAATACTGAACTGAAAAATAACATGACAGGTTGACACGACTCAAGCGTGATCTGTCCAAAAAGGCTATTGACAAAAGTATATCTACTTGAATCATAAACTTTACAAAATTTCGTAATTTAGTCCACCAGCTCTAAGTACGGAGTTCACGGAAGTCTGGAAGCTAAAGCAAAGGTTTTTGGATCTAATCTGTAGAGGAAACTGAGCTGGAAAGAGCATATTACTCTCTCTATGACTGTAATAGAACTGTGGGCAAACCAATTGAGTTTAAGCCGCTGGATCCTCGTATTCGTGGTTAGGCCAAAACTCTTGTATGATGTACTAGTTTGCTGGACCGCAATCGTGAAGAGAACAAATACAGATTTTAAAACTTTTAAACTATTCAGCCTATGTTAACTTGCCATCTTCCAAGCCCAACAGTTTACTAGTGTTGAAATAAAACAGGCAATAAATTTTATTTAATATTGGAAAAAGATGTTTTATTAAATAATTTTTATTTATTGTATAATCTAAATAATGTTGTTGTTTTAATTAATATTTTCTTAATTTTTTTATTTATATATTATCACTCTTGTTATGTAAGTATGCGTAAGTAGAGAGAGTACGTAATAATTATGATATATATGCTGTATGTAGGTAATTAAATGTATATAGTAAATATGTATTTTTTTTTTGTTTTTTTTTTATGTACTTATTGAATTTTTCGATTTTTTTTCATATGGTTTTTTTTTACTTTTAAAAAATTATATTAGAATATTTTAAATATATTTAGTACGGTTTTAAATATCTGCAAATGGTTTAGTTAATTAAAGAAAGATTTAACAGTTAATATTAATGATATTTTCTTTTCAGTGTTTTTAATGATTTTAAAATTAAAATTCAAACCAAAGGCAACAGAGTTATGATGTATTACAGAACATTTAAAAAAAATTAAAATAAAATAAACATTTAATTGATATTCTCTGTTGCAAAAAAAAAGTTTTGAACATGATTTTATACCACACACAAACAGCGCCTTCTTATTTCTCGTTCAAGCAATTATTATTATTAATATTTTTTATATATATATGTATAATTTTATAGTGGAAAACATAAAACACTTCTTCGAGTTTCATTCCACAAAGCTCAAATATGAACTAAGTTGTCTTTAAATGTTAGTAGTAAGTGTTTTTGTGTATGGAAAATATTAAATTGAATTAATCTTAGTTTAAACTTAACTAAAATGAATATGCTTATGTAATCTCTCATTTATTAATTATTAATTAATTAAAGTGGCAATATATATTTTATATAATTTTCTTTTTATTGTAAGTATTTAACTTTTATTCATTTATTTATACTTCTTTTCTTAACAAACAAATTAATTTTTTTTTCTTTCTTAATAATAATTTCATAACATAAAAGTTATTTAGCGAATGTGTTTCCATATAACATTAGTGTGCATTTCTTATGGAGAAAATTAAATGTTACACATTTTTCACATAAAAAGCTTTAAAAGCTTGCATTTTCACAAAATTACAATAACCTCATGTGTGTAAAAATATGTATTGCAAAAAATTTATATTTAAAAATATTTAATATTTAAATATATTTAATTTAGGCCTTTAAGTTGGTATGTTCGTATGTCAATTATTATGTATACATCTGTATGGATTCTTATAAAAATAGAAATTATTTTTTTTTCTATTTTTTTTATTTTTTTTTTTCTCAACTTAATTTTATTTAATTTTCTTTTATTTACTTTATTTTCCTTTTTTTTAATTTTTTTTTGTTATTTTTTTTTTTTAGTTATTTTGAATTTTTAAATAAATGGATTTATTTCATTTCAATCAAACTGAATTTCATTTAAGTTTATGTTATTTTATTTATTTCACTTGATTTTGTTTAATTTAATTTGGTTAAATTTAATTAATTTTAATTTTGTTTTAATTTACTTTATTTAATTTTTGTTTTAATTTTTTATTTAAATTTACTTTATTTTCTTTTTATTTTTATTTTTATTTTTATTTTTCTTAATTTTTTTTTTTTATTATTATTTTTTTTAATTTATGTTATTTTTTTATTTTATTTTATTTTATTTTTATTTTTTCATTTTTTATATATTTTTTTAATTTTTTTATTAATTTTTTTATATTTTTATTTTCATTTTTCGATTATGTTGTTATTTTTTTTAATGTTATTTATGTTATTTTTTTATTTTTTTTTAATTTAATTTATTTTATTTTATTTTATTTTTTTATTTTTTTTTATATTTTTTTTATATATTTTTTTATATTATTTTATTTAAATTTATTTTTTTAATTTTTTTTCTTTTATTTTATTTTATCTTATTTTATTCTATTTTATTTTATTTCATTTTATTTTATTTTATTTTATTTAAATTTTTTTTTTTTTTTTTATTTTATTTTTTTTTATTTTTTTTATTTTTTTTTTTTATTTTATTTTACTTTATTTTATTTTATTTTTTTTTATTTTATTTTATTTTATATTATTTTATTTTTTTTATTTATTTTTTTTTATTTTATTTTTTTTATTTCATTTTATTTTAGCTTGTTTTATTTCATTTAATTTTATTTTATTTTATTTTGTTTTATTTAATTTTATTTTTTTATTTTTTTATTTTAATTTTATTTTATTTTATTTTTTTTTTCATTTTTTTTAAATTTCTTTCTTATTTTATTCAATGAAATGTATGTTTGATAAAATAAACTTATTTAAATCTACGCTGTGGATTTTAGTATTAATTAAGTACACTCTTTTTTAAATTAATTATAATTTTTATTTAAATTATTATTTATGTTAAACAAAATATAGCTATTAAATTAACAACTTCTTTCTGAATAATAGCAATATGGAAATATAATTTTTTTTATTCATACATAAATTTAAACTATATAAAATGTAAACATAATTTATTTAAATATCATGCTATTTTAAAAAAGTTAATATATATATTTGATTTATGCAGTTATGCAAGTACAATAATAATAAATGTAAAATTAAAGCGGAATTATTTTTATGAAAAATATTTACGTCATTTGCTTGTGTATTCTTTCATGCTACGGCGCATTTTTTTCTCCAAAATTATTAGCAATATTAAATTTTAAAAAGCTATTTTTTTTTAATTTTAATTTTTATGGCTTATATATGGAAATATTAATAATTTGACTATCCTTTGCGGACTGAAATGTAGTAATTTTTATGAAAAATTTTTTGCTTTCAAATTAATAAATTATTTATAAAATATTCAAAAAGTGACTTTGCACTCGTTGAGGGTTTATATCTTCGGGATATAATAGTAATTAAAAAAAAATTAATTTTTATTTCATTTGATTTTTTTTATTATTTCATACAGCTCTCTGACATTTCATATATCCAAAATATGCAAAATTGAATTTTTGTTTATTAAATGTATTTGTATTTTAATATTTTATATAAATATTTGTATGTATTTGCATGGAAGCTTAAGAAATCTACGTTCATTTGCTTGCTTTAATATCGTGTTGAAACATAAGCTTTAATTTTATGATATATTCACGTATGTGCTACTTATATAATATGCTGTTTATTCAAATATTTTTTTTAGTTATTTGTTTGTATATTTTCATACATTTTAAATCAAACATGGCTTTGCATTTTCATTGTTGCTACAACAACGTGTTTTGAATTATACTTACATAAAATAAAATATTTTTAATTTTTTTATTTTTGTTTTATGCGCACTTTTATAAAAGTTTAATTGCTTTGTTGCAAATAAAACTAAAAAGCTTATACAAAAAAGGCTTTTTCTTTCCTTTGAGGAAATACTTTACACATGATTTTTTTTAGAAATATGCAATTTTGAAAAATTTATGACTATTCCATCTCATAGCTACGTAATTTTCGTACAATTTTAGTGATTTTTTTTTTTTTGCAAAAATATTTCATTTAATTTTTTTTATTTTAATGCAAAATGTAAGGAAATTTTTTTATATACATATATATTTTCATACTTATAGCTACTTTATTGTTATTAATCGTAATATTATTTAAATACAATTTATAATATATACTAAACAGCGAAAACCTAATGTAAATTAATAGGTTATATTGTATTTAAGCTTATCATTGTGTGATATACATATTTATTTTAAGCTTTAATGCTTAATTATGTATTTTTACATGCATATGTCGTTAGTTGTAATTATGTTTGTCATTTTTGAATATTTTTTTCTTGCATTTATTGCTGTAAAATTGAACTTATAATTAAATTAAATATTTTTTTAATATAATTTATAATTATAAAATTTTTATATATTTTTTATATATTTTTAAAAAAATTTCTTTAAATATTTATTTTTATTATTTTAAATATTTATTTTTATTAAAATATCTATTTTAAAATTTATTTAAACGTGTTTTCATATTAAAATTTAACAAAAAGAATGTTTTTTATGGCCATGTGCTGGTTATAACGGCAATTAGTATTGCACAGAAGCATTTCCATGACAATATATACATATATATACATATATATATATATATATATATACATATATATATATATATATATATATATATATATACATATATATATTTATATATGTACAACGCAGAGTATATAAGTATGTAAATAACGCATATTCATAAAAATATATAAATGTTTTTGCTACAGTTTGCTTGTGAGCGGCATTTGGGCGAGCAGCGGCGCAATGAGTGAGTTGAAAGTAATAAATTTCAAACAAAATTGTTGTTGTTGTTGTTGTTGTTGTTGTCGTCGTCGTTGTTGCTATTGTTATTGTTGATATTGTCTATAGAAATCGCAACTATGCTGAACGACGTGCTTGACTTTGCATGAGAGCGAAGTTTCTTTCTTATTGTCGCATGAATTTGCTATACACTTGAAAGCGCCTAAAAACACACTACATTATTTCGCCTTTAAATTAAATTGTTTCTAAATATTTAAATATTATTTATTTGTCTGGAATGGTCGTAAGTACTTTCACTTTACAATGCATGTCGTCTTCGCAATTATGAAAAATAAAAAAGGAATTAAAAATAAAAAATTAAAATTTTAAAATTAAAAAAAAATTTTAAAATTAAAAAAATTTAAGGAAATATAAAAAATGAAAGGAAAATAAAATTGATATAAAAATACAAAAAAAAGAATTTAAAAATCATGGAACAAAAAAATAAATTAATTTAAATAAAAATTAAAATTTTATATATTATTAGAAAATTTTTTTTAATATTTAAAATTTATTAATAATTAAATTATTATTAATTAATTAAATTAATTATTATTAATTAAATTATTTATTAATAAAATAAAATATTAATAAATTTATTTAAATATTTAAAAAGAAAATAAAAAAAACTAAAATGTGTTAATATAAAATTTAAAACAAATGTAAAAAAAATTAAAAGGAAAATTTAAAGAAAAATTAAAAAAGTTCCAAAAAAATTTAAGAAAAATTAAAATTAAAATTTAAAATTAAAACTTAAGAAAAAAAAATAAAAATTAAAAAATTTAAGTAAAAATTAAAAATTTAATAAATTTAAAATTAAATACAAAAATTTTAAGAAAATTAAAATTAATGAAAAAAAATTAAGTAAAAAAAATTATGAAAATTATAAACTAAAAAATTAGAAAAATAAAGTTTAAAAACTTAAATATAAAATTTAAAAAAAATTTATTTAGAAGAACAAACACAAAGAAAATAAAAAATCTAAAAAGTGGAAATAAAAAATTAGGAAATATCAAAAAAAATTTAAAAGAAAATTTAAAGAGAAATTAAAAAATTTCAAAAAAAAAATTAAAAAATTATATAAAAATCGTTTCATTTCAAAATATTAAAAATTAAAAATATTAAAATGAAAATTAAAAATTAAAACTTAAGAAGAAAATTAGAAATTAAAAAAAAATTAAATGAAAATTTAAAATTTAAAAATTTTTGAATAAAATCCAAAAATTTAAAGAAAATTTTAATTGATGAAAAAAAATTTAGTAAAGAAATTATAAATAATATATTATTTATAAATTATAAAACTAAATAATAAAAATAACAAACATTTTAAAAAATTATATAAACTTAAAAAATAAAAATTAATTTAAAAAAAAAAATTTTAAATATAAAAAAAAATTAATATAAAAATTTCTAATTTTAAAAAATTTATAAAAAGAATTTATTTAAATTATTTTAAAAATTCAAAAATTAAAAGGAAAATTTTAAGAAAAATTAAAAAAAAATATTAAATAAATGTTTATTTTAAAGTATTTTAAAAAGTTTTATTTCAAAAAATTGAAAAGAAAATTTCAAGAAAAATTTTAAGAAATTAAAAAATAATTATTTTAAATGAGGTTTATTTCAAACATTTTTTAAAAATTTTGTTCAAAAAATTAAAATATTTAAAAATTGTAAAAATTAAAAAGAAAATTTGAAGAAAAATTAAAAAAATATATATAAAAAAAATTTTTTAGTTAAATTTTTTTTAACTAAAAGCATTTTTTTTAATTAGAAAAGAACAAAAAATTGTGTATTAAATTTCTCGCCCACTCACCCAACCATCTCTTCGCTTCCCTGCTAATAGTGTATTTATTTCTCCTCTCACACATAATATAAAATTATCTACTTATGTACATATCTACATGTACCTACATATGTTGAGGCCCCACACATTATCAACTTTGACTTCAACATAATAATATATATATTTATAATTTTTTTTATAATTTTTTTTAAATTAATTTTAAACATTTTAAATGCAGTTTTCGTTTCAAAGTAAGGATTTCTGGTAGAAAGTCGTTATATGTATGTATATGTATTTAATAAGTAATAATAGTAGAAAAAAAGGAATAAGTTTGAATGTATGTATGTATATATATATATATATATATTTATATTGGTTAATGTTGAAGCAGCAATAATGTGTATGGCTTTACATACATATGTACATATATATATATATGTATTTGAAACTACTGCTGCGAAAGACCATTTAGTGGCCTAATATGCGCATAGTAATTGCCTAATAAAGGTAAGCAGCCACCCATCGCAACCCCGTGCCCCAAGCACGCCCACACAACGCACTCTCGCCAAAGTTGGCCACAACGCCATTAGCATTAATTCAATTTCCGGCCTATAAAGCAACGGTCACTCGCGCTAATCGCACCGCCTAACCAACCGCAGAGGCAGGCAAGCAGGCATTAGTCACAACAACAATATTATTTTTGAGTAAACAAATGTGGTATTTGAACTTCAACCCTCGTTGGCTCGCTGACTCGCTGACTTGCTGACTCGCTGACACTCGCGCTCTCTTCCCGTCTTTATAAGTGCGTTGCGCTTTGCCTATTTCGCTATCTTCCACTTGACTACCTTTCCTCTCTCTTCTTTGTCCGACCCCCGCACACTTACACAGCGAAATCTCCCTCACCCCATGACATCTTATAGTCGTCAATGTTGAATAAATCTAAGATATCACCAGCTGTACCAAAGCTATCGCTACCCCCCGCATTGCTGACACTCTCACCCATGCCACCCAAGCCCATCATTGTGCTGCCATCGCTAAGTCCACATATTGACATTTGTTCGCTCACACCCATACCACCCATAGAGTTGGAGTTGTTGTTGGCTTGCATGCCGCACGATGACGGTGGAGAATTGGCGGTTAGAGCCATTAGACCAGCACCAACAGTACTGCCACTAGCGCCGGCACCGCAAACACCACTCACCATGCCACCGCCAATGCCCAAACCCATGCTACTGCCGCCGCTGCCGCCACCATTCAGCATAACGCTACTACCGCCTCCGACACTATCACTAGTGTCAACACCACAACCACCACCGCTGCCAAATGGATGTGGTGGCGTGTTGATGTTGGAGTCGGGCGAAAAGGCGGCGAAACTAAAAGAACCGAGCGGATTATCGAAATCATCGCAGACATCCATGGGTGTAGCGTTGAAATGATTATCGTTGGCATGCGATTGCGCGTGTTCATTGCTATAATGACTGGAGGCGACGGATAGGGAGACGGCGCCACCGACAATGTTGCTTGTAACCGTGTCATTGTGACAATTGTTATTGTTGCTGTTGCTGTTGTGTGGACTGCCTGCACCGATCATATCATTCATGCCACCACTCAGCATGCTGTGGTTGTTGTTGCTGTTGGTCGACAAGCCTTCTTGGTCACTTACTTGCGCCAGCTGTGCGACAAAGCTTTCAGCATCGAAATCAACGTCGTTGGAGCTCAACATATCACGGCCACCACAGTTATCGCTGTTGACGTTGTTGTTGCTGCTGCTGCTGCTGTGTTGCATATGATGGTATTGCTGTTGTTGCTGTTGTTGTTGGTGATGATGTTGCTGTATAAGCTCATTGATCGATGGCTGCAAGCTAGGATTCATATCACGCCTCAGCCCATTTAGTGTTGCGGACGTCGACGAGCAAGCCGCGGATGACGACGAGGACGACGACGACGACGACGACGATGGCGAATCAACGCCATTGCCACCACACTTGCCGTCACCGCTGGAATGATGAAAGTGTTGCTGTTGGTGGGCAGTATTAATGCCAACTATGCCAGCGCCACCTACTCCGCCACCCGCGATATGCACAGGAAAATTACTTGCATCATCACCGCCCATATCCATCTCCAACTGCTGTGACATCAATTCGAACAGTTCAAATTCATCAAAGTGATTAAGTTTTGCAACCGGACTGCCGACTACATGTGACATAACCTTCTCTGATGATGTACTCGCCTTACTGAGCATATCGTGATGTGTGGGCGATTGATGTTGTCGATTATGGTGTTGCTGGCTGAGCACCAGTGGTGGTGGCGGCGGTGTGGAATGATGTTGTTCCAGGAAAATGTCCAATGTCTTAGCCACACTTTCAGCATCGATGTGGGTGTCTGGCTGTAGGGGCGAGTTCATGTCTATGTTATCAATGAAGCCGGTGTGAAGTGGTGAACTGATTGCTGTGGAGGGCACATCACCGTCACCGCTCAACATTTGGTAAACACTATCCATATCACGTTGCGTCTGTTCACGCTGTTGCTCCGTCAGCTGTTGTGTGCCGCAGGGCGTTGTGTCCATCGGCTGTGCGGATATGCTACATTCGGGCATCGGACTGCTTTGCGGCTCCCGTTTGGGCACAAGCCCACCTGAGGCGGCGAGCAGATCTGCAGCATTTTGGACACTCACATTGGCGGTGTTGAAAATCAAATTGCCGCTCATGTCGGTCATCAATGCATTACTGCCGCCCGGCGTCAGTGGCGTGACAGGTGTGATGGGTTCCAGCACGCTCTCCGGCAGCTCACCCTGTTTGACGAGTAGGTCCAAGACGTTCGCACCTTTCTCCGACTTCACAGCGCTCTTGCGCTTGCTTGTCGTCTGTGTAGTGACTGAACTCGTAGTATGTCCCTGCGGCGTATTGCGGCCGGTATTGGGTTCTTCCTTTATTTTAATTTGTGCTAAATTGGCTTTAGCCGCCAGCTGCTTGGTCGCTTCCTCGTATTGTGGCGGAGGTGGCGGTGGTGGCGGTAGGTTTTGTGGCTTTATGTCTAATTGTATGATCTGTTGGGTGTGTGGCTGGAAGACGCGATTGTGATATTGCTGCAATTGTTGCTGTTGTTGTTGCAGTTGTAATTGTTGCAGCTGCTGCTGGGTAATCACCGGTTTCGCCTCGATCAAATGCTGCTGCGTCTCATGACCGACCGGTGTTGCTATGGGAAAGAGTATGCTTGGCAGCGAGCTCGTGCGTTGATGGCCATTCAAAAGTTTCTTCGTGGCCGGACTTGCATTCGCTAACGAGATATTACCGATCGTGTGCGCCGTCATGTGCTGATCGTTTAAGCCGACAAGGAAAATGGTCTGATTACCCTCGTTCCACACCAGTCCGAGATTGTTGTGGGTTTTCGCGGTTAACGGTATTTGATTAGCGAGTATTGTTGTTGTGTTGGTATTTACATTGGCAGCATTGTTGTTACATTTATTCGCCGTATTGCTGTTGTTGGAATTCTTTTGGCGTGTCGCGTTCGGCAACTTTTTGCACTCGTCGAGCTTCGTCGCAGCCGAAGTCACTGCTGTTGGAATGAGTAGAGTTTGTGTCTTTTGGTTGTTGTTGTTGGTGGTGGTAGTGGTGGTGAGTAGGCGAAGTTGGGCCTGAGCCTGCGCCTGGGCCAAGGCTTGTGCCTGCACGTGCTGATGTTGTTGCGCTTGAGCTGCGGCGGCTGCTGCTGCTGCCGCCTGCTTTTGTTTTTGTATTTTCGCCTCCAGCTGTTGCTTCACCACCATTTTCTGCGACATCGCTTGCGGAGTCACCGTCGTTGTGTTGTGGTGCTGGTTGGCAGCTGCTTTGTGTGCGGCAGCATTGGCCTTGGTAGCCTGCGACTTCACAGTGACCAACTTAGTGGTGGTAGTGGTGGGTAGCGTTATATTCTCCTTTATTTGCGGCAAAACGGTGAGGGGCGCGCAGTGGGGCGCTGTTGTGGTGGTGATGAGCGTTATTTGTTGTGTGGGCAACGCGTTAACCACCTGAGCGGTAACTGTCTGCTGTTGTGGATGCAATAACTGCTTCTGTTGATGACTACTCAGCTGCTGCTTTTGACGCATCTGCTGCAGTTCTTGCTGCGAACGTTGAAGTTTACGTTGGAGTTCGTCAATCTGACGCTTCTGCTCACGCACCAGCTCATCGTTGGTGAGTATGATAGTAGCAGCTTGCGGTTTTGGCTGCAGTATAGTCTGCAATGGCACGGGTCGTGGCACGTCCTCTTGTTTTACTATGTCCATTTGTTCGTGTTCGATACTCCGGCGTTCCGGGGACATAGCAGCTGCGTGTGGTGAGTTCACAATCATGGCGACTGGCAACTCTGTGTTGACAGCCGAGCTTGTAGCATCCATAGCTTCGGCCGCCGAAATGGAATTGATCTCCGAGGAAGCTGTGGAAGCTGGAGTATTCACGATAGTCGAACACTCGGTGACTTCCAGCGGTAAATATGGTTTCAAACGTTCGATAAGTTGAGTTTTTGGTCCCGACACAGGCAAATTGCGTCGCTTCAGATGCATCTTCAAATCGGAAACTTTCATTTTCTCCAAACGTGTAATGTCTGTGGTCGAGCAAGTAGACTCAGCATAGCTCGTGGCTGGACTTGGTGGTATGGAGGATATCACGGAGAGTGCTGGTGATGGCAATGGCGGCGGACGTGGCGTGGAAATGATGGAGAAAGTCGAGTTTGCTGGCGATGCGGTGCTGCTTACGCAATCACTTACCGCCGTCACGCCGGACAAGGGTGTAGCCGGCGCTGGTGAGGGTAGCGCTGCGGAGAATTTAGTCATTGTGGGTGCTGTGGTGCCAGCGGCGGCATTCATTTTAGCCACAGTCGTAATCAAGCCACCACTCGCAGCACCGGCACTCGAGCTCGTACTTGCCGCTGCTGCGCTGCCGGCTGCTGGCACTATAGTCTGGTTCTTGTTGAGTGTTTCGAGGAATTTAAGCAAACAATTTTGTTGTTCCAACATCAATTGGTAGGAGGTTTCCTCTGGTTGGCTGCTCTCGCTGCTACACAACTTCTGTGATGCATTTGGCGGACCTTTATATTCGTGAAATTTAATGGTACGCGCCTTGGATGTCGGTTTTGACTTTGATTTTTTTCTATTCTTATCCTTACCCGGTGCATCCGATTTGGCCAGCGACAACTGACAACTCAGTGGCGGTAGTGCGTTCAACGTTTGCGATGGCGAGGCGATGGAAGAGAGTGGACTCAGCGTCGAGGTGGTCGATGTTAGCGAAGCGGGTGAGGAGATCATCGGCAAGAAGTTGCCACCAGGACTAGCAGATGGACCGGCCACCGACTGGCATAGCTCTTCAAATAGATTGGCTGTCTCTTGTTTGACTTGTATGCTGCCGGCAGTGGGTGCTGCTGACGTTGTTGTTGGTGGTGGTGGTGGCGGCGGCGGTGGTGGTGGTACAACATTTATTTTCGCAGCCGTTGCGTTACCATCCGGTAGCAATGGTGCAGATGTGACCACTACAGGACCACCACTTGTCGGTATGGTCAGCGCTACGGTTACAATGCCCGCGGAGGCAGCAGCGGCTTGTAAAGCATCGCCAGTGCCGCTACATATGCTGCTGACACCCTCCTGCCCATCGGCACGTGGCGGCGTCTGACGTGTGTCGCTTTCAGAACTCTGTGAGTCCTCCTCATAGGTAACATAACTGTGTGGATGTTGTGGACGCGTTAGTAGACCCTCACTTGTGGCCTTGAATGATACCAAACCCTCTTTGACAATTTTCTCAATTGGTTTCTCGGTATGTAGGATATTCTTTTTGATCAGCTCCAATGGTCCCGGCCGGTGTTGTATCTGCGAGTTGAGTTGATCGGCCAAACGTGCTTTCTTTAGCATGCGCTGCTTCTCCGCCAAACTCGGATCGATATGACACTCATCCTCCTCCAGTATGTGTCGTCGCTCGAGATCCTCGCGATTCGGTCGCTGTTGTATTTTCGCCTTCAGCATATCGCTGGTTTTGGCGCGTTCCAATTGTTTGCATTGCTCGTGTATAGCGGGTGAGGTTTTCAGGGCTGCAACGAAAAGGAGATGGGTTACAGTAAGTAAAGAGAATATTTATTTATTGCGAAAAAGTAAATACCGTTAAAATTTAGCATACTTATGCATGCAAAACACAACTATTTGAAATGTAAAGTGCTGTGAAAGTGAACTCGGCGCGTCATCTGCACCGTCTGCGCTGTCATGTCGCGGCCTAACTATGTAACGCAAGGCTATGGGGTCGTGGTTGATGTGCTTGCGTGTGTACGCCTAAATATATGCACTGTCAATGGCAAAAGCCTAAAGCATTAATTTTCCATCAATCGTGCAAATAATGATTTATATACATACATATACATATGTAAATATCGAAGTACACAAACCAAAAAAAGTATGGAATTGAAAGCTTGAATGTGGTAATTTAAATTCAAATTGAATTCGAAATATATTTATGTATCTACTCAACCATCAGCTTAGGCCTGTATAAAGGCACAGAGAGCTGATTTTTCATTAAATTTCGAGCAAACACTTTGCACTTAAAATCAAAGTAAAGACTTGGATGGTTCTAACTCGCTCATGCTACTGTGGACCCTGAAAAATAATTCAGTATGTTTTTACCGATAACTTAGTTACCAGAAAAAATGTGTTAAAGTTTAATTACACGCAGCTGTGTTTCCATTTATTTATTATTCAATACTTAACAGTCACACTACGAGAGGCCTTCCAGAAGCAATAAGTAAAATGGAAATAAATTATGTTGATACCGAACCGAGGCGGTTTTTTCAATAGCCTTTTTTGTCAGATCGCGCGTGAGTCGTGTCAAGCTGTCATGTTATTATTGTTCAGTATTGTTTGGCATTTTATCATGGAAAGGCTTACGCCTGCACAACTTTTTCAAATCATTCCATTTTATTACGAAAATTCAAGTTCTTTAAAGAATGTGTTTCGCGCGCTGAGCGTACTATCGCGCATTATCATCACCCATCTTGAGACCCAGCATTCATTATTGGATAATATTCGACTGAATTGACTACATCCAGCACGCAGTGAAGAAAATATAGCAGCCGTAACTGAGAGAGTACACGAAGACTGTGGAGAGTCCATACGGCGCAGTTCGCAGCAACTCGAACTGAGTTATGCAACGACTTGGTGCATTTTACGTCGAGATATTCAATTGAAAACGTACAAAATACAGCTCGTGCAAGAACTGAAGTCGCTATATCTTCCCAAGCGACATTTCTTCGCTCTATGGGCTCCTGAAAACTACCAAGAAGGTCCGACGTTTTCGAATCAAATTTTGTTCAGCGACGAGGCCTATTTCTGGCTCAATGGGTATGTATACAAGCAAAATTGCCGCATTTGGGACGAAGACAACCTGAAGAGATTCAAGAGCTGCCATTTCATCAAAAAAAAAAAACAATGGTTTGGTGTGGTTTGTGGGCCGGTGGAATCATCGGTCCATATTTCTTCAAAAATGATGCAGGTGAGAATGTAACCGTCAATGACGACCGTTATCGCGCCATGATAACCGACTATTTGATGCCTGAAATTGAAGTTTGTAATCTCCGCGATATTTGGTATCAACAAGACAGCGCCATTTGAATTTTTTGTGTTTTTTTTTTTTCTTTAAAAAAGTGGGGAACCTCGAAATGGATCCCCCGTTAGTAGTAGCCCTATTTTTTTTATTTTTTTTTTTTTTTATTTTTTTTTTTTATTTTTTTTTTTTTGAACTATTTAACGACGAGCGCATTACTAAAAATTTCATTAGACTGAAGAAAATGCAATTTCATGTGCAGATTAAGAAATATTTTTTGGGGAGCATCACCGATGCCATGAAAGGATCTAATAAATATTACGGGGACTCTACACCATCATTCTCAATAGTTAAGAAGTAGTTTACTGAGTTGCGTTGTGGTCGTACCGGTAGAAGTGACGCCTAACGTTCAGATCGCCTAAAAGAGGTCATCGCGCCACAAATCGTCCATAAAATCCATGGAGTTATATTGAGCGATCAAGGAATAAAAGTGCGTGATGTGGCTGAGGCTGTAGTCATCTTAGCTGAGCGGTTTCATCACATTTTACATCAATATTTGGACATGAAAAAGCTATCCATGCAATGGACGCTACGATTGTTCACACATGAACATAAGCGCAACCGTGTAACCACTTCAAAGGAGGGTTTGACGATGTTGAACAGAAACTCGAACGAATCTTTGCGCTGTTTTGTTGACCTGGACATAACATGGATCCACCACATCACACCAGAGACCAAAGAACTATCAAGACAGTGGGTTTCTCCGGGTAACTTGCACCAAAGAAGGCCAAGGTGGGTCTATCGGCCGAAAAGGTCATGATTTTTTGGATGTGCGAGCTATCATTCCCATCGATTACCTTTAAAAGGGTAAAACGATCCCCGATGAATATTATTCAGAGCTTTTAGACGGATTCGATATTGCATTGAAGCAGAAACAACCGCATTTTGCGGAAAAAAACGCTGTTCTATCAGGACTATGGACGATTGCGCACTTGTGTGTTTGCAAAAATTCTTAAATTGTGCTATGAACTGCTACTCAATCTATTATATTCGCCAGATTTAGCTCCCTGCTGGTACTATAACTGATAATAAAATGTTTAGGGTTTAACTAGGTGCATGTTCTTTGAAGAGCGGCCTTGGCCATTTTAAAAAGATGTCGACTCTATTCGTAAAAAGAAAGATCAATAAGTTGGACCACATTTTGACTGAATACGCTCGAAAAGATTCTAGGCGCCTGCATTAGAGGAAAGGTTTCTTCGGTGAACACATCAAATGCAAGGCACTCCCATATAAATGGAAGGTCCGCTAAGACTGAACTTCACTCACTAATCCTAATTAAAGAATGAGCTTTAGACATTCTCAATAACTGGGACTTTCTTATGGCACATTAAGGCTTGTTTTACATTTGGGTTTACACCTAGATCCATATAAAGTCCAGTTCACACAACAACTCAAGTCGGCTGACTATTCACAATGCCGTAGTTAAGTCGATTGGGTGCTAGAAATACAAGCAGTGGACCGCGATTTTTCCAATAAAATTTTGTTCAACTACGAGACACATTTCTTACCCGGTTGATACGTAAAAAGACAAAAATGTCGCATTTGGGGCACCGAGATGTCGTTATACCTGAAAAAAAACTTATTGTCTGGTATGCCCTTTGATCCGGTGGTGTGATTGGACCTTAATTCTTGGAAAACAGCCATACTGTTCGGAGCGTTATAGTCGCATGAGAACCGAATTTTTTTGGCCTGCAACTGAAGAACACGACTTGGACAATATGTGGTTCCAGCAAGATGGTGCCACATACCCTACCAGAGGAGTGAATATGGCTTCATTGCGAGCAAAAGTTCCTGGTCGTATAATCTCTCGTCTTGGCGATGTTAATTGGCCAACGAGGGGGCTACACAAAAGACCGTAATTATGCGGATCAACCTTTAACTCTTGAGCACTTGAAAACCATCAATTGTCAAGTTATGGCTGAGATACCGCCGAATATGTGCCAAAAAGTGGTCGAAAAGTACGGATCGAAGTTTGCAACACTTCACGAGATGGGTATTTGAATGATGCAGTGCTACACTTGCCACAATGCCAAGGTTCAAACTTTTAGAGGAATTTTATGAGAAAAATTATCTTAAATGCATTTTATTGACGTTTATTTTGGGAACCGAAAAATGGGTAGTCCTGTATTTTCAAGTAGTCACATACCATAACCTAATTCCTCTATAGTATTCCTGCTGAGTATCGTCTTGAAGTTTGCTCAACATAATTCCTCGTTACTATGAAGTTACATACCTTAGTACATAGTATAGTTAGTATCTTCATAAAATCACAGTTTTTAACATAATTCTTCGATAGGATAGTGCTGAATACCATCTTGAAGTTAATTTAACATAATTCCTCGATAGTATAGTGGTTAGTAACCTAGTATAGTGGTTAGTATTTTCAGAAAGTTACATACCTTAGTGTATAGTATAGTTAGTATCTTCATAAAATCAAAGTTTTTAACAAAGTTCTTCGATAGGATAGTGCTGAATATTATCTTGAATTTAATGTAATATAACTCCTCGATAGTATAGTGGTTAGTACCCTAGTATAGTGATCAGTATCTTCAAGAAGTTACATACCTTAGTACATAGTATAGTTAGTATCTTCATAAAATCAAAGTTTTTAACATAATTCTTCGATAGGATAGTGCTGAATACCATCTTGAAGTTAATTTAACATAATTCCTCGATAGTATAGTGATTAGTACCCTAGTATAGTGGTTAGTATTTTCAGAAAGTTACATACCTTAGTGTATAGTATAGTTAGTATCTTCATAAAATCAAAGTTTTTAACATAATTCTTCGATGGGATAGTGCTGAATACCATCTTGAAGTTAATTTAACATAATTCCTCGATAGTATAGTGGTTAGTAACCTAGTATAGTGATCAGTATCTTCAAGAAGTTACATACCTTAGTACATAGTATAGTTAGTATCTTCATAAAATCAAAGTTTTTAACATAATTCTTCGATGGGATAGTGCTGAATACCATCTTGAAGTTAATTTAACATAATTCCTCGATAGTATAGTGATTAGTACCTAGCCTAGTATCCTTCGATGGGATAGTAGTATTCCTCGATAGTCCCTAGTATAGTGGTTAGTATTTTCAGAAAGTTACATACCTTAGTGTATAGTATAGTTAGTATCTTCATAAAATCAAAGTTTTTAACATAATTCTTCGATGGGATAGTGCTGAATACCATCTTGAAGTTAATTTAACATAATTCCTCGATAGTATAGTGGTTAGTAACCTAGTATAGTGATCAGTATCTTCAAGAAGTTACATACCTTAGCACATAGTATAGTTAGTATCTTCATAAAATCAAAGTTTTTAACATAATTCTTCGATGGGATAGTGCTGAATACCATCTTGAAGTTAATTTAACATAATTCCTCGATAGTATAGTGATTAGTACCCTAGTATAGTGGTTAGTATTTTCAGAAAGTTACATACCTTAGTGTATAGTATAGTTAGTATCTTCATAAAATCAAAGTTTTTAACATAATTCTTCGATGGGATAGTGCTGAATACCATCTTGAAGTTAATTTAACATAATTCCTCGATAGTATAGTGATTAGTACCCTAGTATAGTGGTTAGTATTTTCAGAAAGTTACATACCTTAGTGTATAGTATAGTTAGTATCTTCATAAAATCAAAGTTTTTAACAAAGTTCTTCGATAGGATAGTGCTGAATACCATCTTGAAGTTAATTTAACATAATTCCTCGATAGTATAGTGGTTAGTAACCTAGTATAGTGATCAGTATCTTCAAGAAGTTACATACCTTAGTACATAGTATAGTTAGTATCTTCATAAAATCAAAGTTTTTAACATAATTCTTCGATAGGATAGTGCTGAATACCATCTTGAAGTTAATTTAACATAATTCCTCGATAGTATAGTGGTTAGTACCCTAGTATAGTGGTTAGTATCTTCAAAACCTAACTATAACCTATTTTATTTAATTTTTAATTTTTTTAAATTGTTTCCTCGATAGTATAGTGATCAGTATTAAAGCCAAAATGATTTCCAGAACTACAAATATACAATAAATACCACAAACGCTACGAAAATAAAACAATAACAACTAATACAATATGAATTGATATGGACTAGAATGTGAACGAAACACTACATTTGTCACCATAATACCAGTGCTATAAAAATAAGCCACAAAAAAAAGAAAGAATAATTTTAGTAGATATACTTACGTGGTATGATACCCTGTTCGACGAGCTGTGAATGTGGTCGCCTCACCATTAATTTCACTTTAAGCGCTGCAGCGTCCATTACCCAAATCGTAACCACATATCAACGGATTTGCGATGTTGTAAGCCAAGACACAAGTGGCGACCAAGAACATTATTATTATCCCATTTGTGCCATTTGTACCATTTGGTGATTGCCATTGTTTGATTGTCAAGCGAAGGCGACGAAAAGCAGCACATTGATAAGAGGGAAAATAGAGCAGAAAAAAAAGGAAATATATATATATGTATATATATACAAGTATAAATGTTACATATAAAGTCATCATACACAAGGGAACTCTACTGTGAGTTATATAACGGTTGATAAAATAAATACATACAGAAATATCAAGTGTTTTCAGCGCCACCCGGGAATAAGCTTAAACTTCGCTCATTTCAGCTGTAATAAAAACTATCCCAAAAACAAAAAACCAACAAAAACAAATACATAATTTCGTTGCCTCAAAGGACTAGCAAAAAAGTATGAGTTTATAAAATCAAGTGGAATTCTGAGTTGGATTTCGTGCACGAAAACGGAACTACAAATTTAATAAGAAGAAAAATTGAAAACAATTTTGATATCCGCCCAAACAACTTCCGGACAGCAGCACACAAATAACCACAAATGAATATCTTCGTCCTTCGTCCAATTTGCCAAATACTTAAACGGAGCGAATGAATGCCAGCTGTGTGGGGTTGAAAAAAAACCACGAGCCAAAAATCCAAAAAATTACAGTAATAGAAAAATAAAATGGAGCAATTTAAGTAAAAAATAATCAAAAAAAAAAAAGCAATAACATAAACTGTTGGAAGTAATGAAAAGTAGCACTGCAGAACGAGGAGAAACGCAGTAAATGGGAAGTGAGAATATAAAGGGCGATCCAAGTGGAGGTACTTTTTTCAATAGCCTTTTTTAACAGATCATGCGTGAGCCGTGCCTGGTTTTTTTTTTCAGTATCGTTTGACATTTCATCATGGCAAGACTTACGCCTGAACAACGGTTACAAATCCGGTCGACTGACCACCAAGATCTTATGATATCACACCGTTAGACTTTTTCCTGTGGGTATGTGTAAAGTCTGAAGTATATGCGGACAATCCCGCTTCGATTCAGGTCTTGGAGTAAGACAAGACGAAAATTGGGCTCAACGGATGGACCATCTGAGCCGTAGCCGCATTTGAAAGAGATAATCTTCAACAAAAAAAAATGCCAAAGAATGTTCTTTCGAATGATAATATAAGTTTGCCATGAAATTTGAATTTTCTGTTTTTTTTTTTTTTTTTTTTTTGCTTTAAAAAGGTATGGAACCTCGAAATGTATCACCCGTTTTTTTTAAACTCAGAACAGTATGCTTTTATCATAAAGAGCTGATCCTACAGGCTGACATACGAAATTGAGTTTAAAGCAAGTTACAAAAGGTTGGAGGTTAACAGCATAAGGCCATAGCCATGACACAAAAAGGAATTAGTCAAGACTAGGAAACAGCGTTGACAGGCTAAATAATGAGCGAAAAACAAAAACTAAAAATAATTAATTGTCGAAAAAATACACACGTAAAAACAACAATTTTTATCAGTTGAAAAAAAAGCGAACGAAGAAAATAGCAGAAGATAAATAAAACAAAAAAAAAAAAAAAACAGTGCCACCAACCACATAAATTTTCCAGTTCCAAATGTGAGGAAAATCCACACCGCAATAAAAGCGATGAAAAATTACAACTCAAAATTAAGGAATTAAAGCGCAGTAAATAATCAAGCCAACAATACAAGGAGCAGAACAAGAACAAGCAGAGTGTAGCAAGAAATGTGTTACTCTAGATATTTGAAGAAGACATTGACTACCAGTCAGCCAGTGTCAAGTTTTTTAATTAATTTATTTATTTATTTAAACAGCGTGAAAGCAAACCTGTTGGTGGCAGTACACGCAGTAGACTCACGCACACAACTTCAATAATAAATACACAAATCTGCGAAGGATAACAGCAAGTCATGGCCGTAATAAACTGCTGAGTATGTTTGGGTGGGTGGGTGCTTGTGCCGATGAGTTTGATGAGTGGAGCCATGTGAGTGCAAGAGTAAGCACTTATTTTTAAGATTTATTAAAACAGACGAATATAAATAACAAACAAATAAAGTGCGTTATATACATATGTATATAAGTGCGTGTAGCTGCATTCGTGGTATGCCACAGGCGCAAACCAGTTTAAGGAGCGTGAAATAAAATTAACACAAAGAGCTTGATGATTTTATGAAATTGAAATTTATTTGCTTTGCTGTTAGAGATTTACGCTTATATTTGTGTTATTTAACGGGTGCTGGTGGTAGTATTGATTCAACTCAAGGTAGTGAAGTTTAGTTGATAAAAGAAAATTCTTAGTTTATATTTATGTTGTTTGCGTAGAGTATTATGGGCATATTTATGTATATAATTAATTCTATATTTTCAAAAAACTCGATAATAGGCATACTGTCTGTACTGGAATTTCCATTAAAAAGAATTAAAAATATTTAAAAAAAAATATAAGGAAAAAAACAAAAATTAAGGATAAATTCCGTAAATTCGAATTAAATTAAAAAAAAAATTTTTTTTTTTCCTCACAAACCACACATTATTTTCTTCAGCGCACTGCTGCACCTCGCAGCCATCCACCACACACTTGTGTTCTACATTAAATAAACAACCATATTTGCGCCTATGATTTGTGATGCTTTTCCTTTTACTTAGTTTAGCTTTTGGCCTAAATTTGCGCAAATTGTTTTTGTGTTCCCAATTTTGTGTGTGAATTTTTCCTACCATTCAAGTTATTGGCAACGCAGACTTTAGAGTTCACAAACAGCTTCCGCTTTTGATGCGTACCGCTATGTGAGTAATTGATTTTGTACAAGCGACCGTCAGGCAGCATGTACATACAACATGTACATACATACATATGTATGCATATACGAGTATGTTTGTAATATGATGTATGCAGAGTTGCACGCCAGTTGGTTGTCATCAACGTCATTTTTTGACAGGCGCACATCAAAATGTTTTGAGGTGAGAGTTGATGGTGCTGGCGCTGCTTCCCTGACTGTATGTATATGTATGTATGTATGAATTTTCAATTAAAATCCATTCATGAAAGCTTGTAGGCATTTTTAGGTGATTCTTTAAAGGCAGAAGAAGAAAAAAACTAACTAAATATGTTAAGTACAGATGAACTCAAAGAAAGTGTGCGCACAAGCACACGCACTTGCGTTTTCGTCATTTCGTTTTTCCTCCATTAAATTTTATTATTTGTTTCTCTTTTTAACCTGATGACACGTGCGACGCATGGTAATTGAAGTTTTTGACATTGTTAATTTTCACTATCAGCCAAATATTTCATTGTTGTAAATACATATACATATTTTTGTTGTTTATAAAATTAAATTGGTCGCGAATCCGCATGGAAGTGTCATTAAAGTGAAGCAATTTGTTGTTTTTTCCGGCGGATTTTATCATCAAACAAATTTTGTAATTTATTAAACTGATGTGTTTGTTCGCTTGTAAAAATATGCTTGCTTGGTTAACGGGGAATCGATTTGAATTTTACGCAGCAGATGTTGCTCATACGACGTGTATACTCAATTCCTTTAATAATAATAATCATAAAAACTAATTAAATAAAAAAATAAAAAAACAATTTGAAAAAATGAAAAATTATAATAAATAAATTAATTAATTAATAAATAATAAAAAATAAAAAAACGATAAAAATAATTAAAATAAAAAAATAAAATAAAATAAAATAAAAAATATAAAAAAATAAAAAATAAAATAAAATGAAATAAAATAAAATAAAATAAAATAAAATAAAACAAAACAAAATGAAATAAAATAAAATAAAAATAATAAAAAAATTAAATATATTAAAAACAAAATAAAATTAAATTAAATTAAAGAAAAAATTAAATAAATTAAAATAAAATAAAATAAAATTGAAAAAAAAAATAAAAAAAAAATAAAAAATTAAATTAAATTAATGAAAAGAGTATAAAATGAATTTATTTTTCTAATCCTCAGCTCCTGAGTCTATCTATGTAAATTTAATTTTTTCATGAACATAATATGGTATAGTACGTAAGCACCAGAAGGAGAAACCACCGAAATTTCGTCCGAGCCGACTAGATCGGACAACTATAGCATATATACGACCGATTTTTCAGTTTTGAAATTTTGGATCATAAATCCGTCAAAAAAGTAGCTACGAACTTGAAACTTGCTACACTGCACATACATAATGAATTGCGTATTGGTTCTGAAAATCATCAAAATCGGACAAATGTAACATATAGCTCCCATACACCGATATTTTTGGTCAAAACTCAGTCAAAAAAGTATTTAGGAGCATGTAATTTGGTTTAAAAAAAACTATTTAATTTAAAAATAAATTTAATTAAAATTAATTTTTTTTTGTTAATATTAATTTTATTTATATATAACATATATATATAGGTTAATTTTTTTCGTATATATTTTTTTGAATTTTATTTTATTTTTCCGCAATATCATGATCTTAAATATTGCAGATTTAGCAATAATTGTTGTTTGGCAATATTTTATTTTTGATAGATTTGTATCAAGCCATATTTTATGGCGAGCCAAATTTAATGGTTGGACATATTTCATGTTAAACCAATTTTTTTATGACACATTTTACGCTAAACGATTCTTTATAGTTAGACACAATTTATGTAAAGCCATATTTTATTGTTTGGCAAATTTTATATCAAGCCATATTTTTGCTACTAAAGTTTGGTACCCACAATGGGGCACTAGTGAAAAATCCAAATAGCGTTATGTATAAGTATAATTTTTTTAAAGAAATTTTCTGGCAGTAAATTTTAGAAACGCTTGTTCAACGCTTGCAGAAAGACTTGTTCATTATATTAACTAATTCCAATGAACAATTCATTTCTTGCCATTATTTTACAAAAATAATATTTTTTATGTTTCTTTAATCATGTTGTTTCATTTAACTTCATATAATGGCAATAATATTTGTATATATGTATAATGTCCCGCGCAAAACGAGATAATTTAAAATTTGTTCTTTCGCAATTCATACATATTATTCAAAATAGAAAACTTCTGCTTCGCTACAGAATTTGAGTTGTCTCGCCTACCGTGGGACATTATGTATTATAGCACACACGTATATACATATATAAGATGATCAGCGGCAATCGCCAATATGTTAAGAACATTTGCCAAAAACGCAATCGATTACGTGATTTACATGACAGACAGACAAAAACAAAAACAACACCCACAGCAAAGAAGAGGAAGGCATCAAAACAAAATGGCTAGCAAAAATTACAATAAAAATACCCATTACAACAACATTTGGTGCAATAAGCAGAGGATTTTCAATATTTTTATTTATTCATTGAATAAAATATTTACATATTAATGTTCTTATGTATGTATATATGTAAATTGTTTACTTAAGGGTATGTGTAGCACGCGAGCGAAAGCGTTGCAGGTGTGTGTGGCAGGAGAGATGAAAAAGGAGGAGAGAGAGTAAAAAGGGAAATTAATCAATGAAATTTTTTGTATTTATGCTCAGTGTATATATAGATATACAGTTATTGAGCTTTTCAAAAATTTATTTGCAAATTAATTAATTAAAAATTGCAATAAAATGTTATTAGTGCACAACGGAAAAAAAATTAAAAAATTAAAAAAAGTAAAAAAAAGCGAAAAAAACAGGAAAATAAATTCGAATAATCATTAAATATTTATGTGCACTGTACACTGCACATTGTGTTGTGACATTGCACAGCGCGTTAGTGTATAAATTTACCCATACATACGCACATTCATTCAATGTTTACTGCAATTTGCTGCTCATAAAAATAAATATGCTGCCAATTTGCCAGAAATTTCTTATGTGAATCCCACCCAATGACTGTTTACATATATTATGTTTTCTATATTTTATGTATATTTATGAGTAAATATACATATATGCATATATATATATATATAATTGTGTGTTATACAGGGTGTTATACCCCTATTTCATAGCCGAAACTTACTTGAAAAATATATTATGTACAATTATCCTAATGAAATGATGCACTTACTGTGAAAAGAACACGAAAACGATAGATTCTTCACGCGGGTTCTAAGTTAGAAACGTTATTTGTTGGTTCTAAGTGCTAATTATATTTAAATATAATAATTTTTTTTTCTTTTTTTTCTTTTTTTTTTTTAATTTTTCTAGTTTTTCTTTCAAAAAAAAAAAAAGATCCGAAAATATAATTTTTTACCATCTCTGATTTAAATACCTCCCCCCATAGTGACACACCCTGTATAGAACAAAATTGTATTTTTTGACATTGAAATTTTATATTGCAACAGAATCAACGGAAATCGCATATCACACAAGCTATAAACAAAATCCTAATTTATATTTACAAACATATGTATGTGCATATGTGTGGAGCAGTATGCGGTAATAAAAATGTTATTATAATATACTTGCTCACATCTTTTCAATTAATTGTTTAAGGGAAATTGTGTCAAAATGCCAAAAAGGTGGCAGCTTGCCTAGTAAATAATTGCAAAATCATATGCTGCGCTTTTCATATACATGTATACAAGTACAACACAAAGCCATAAATGATAAACCATAATAATAAACAATACAAAAAAAAAATATTTGTTAAAATAAAATAATTATTTTTTTGATACAAATGACTATGCGCCCGAATTCTGAACTAGATTTCGCTGAAATATATATATAAAAATAATCGTATGTACCAATATTCGAGATTCCCAAGCATTATTGGCGCATTTCAGCATAATCCTAAATGTAGGCCACGATTTATTCAGTTATCATTATTTACCCACTGCGTTAGTAAAACATTGCCTACATTTAGGATGTTATTGAAATGTGACTCACTTACATATAATGGCAAGAGAAAACAAAGATACCTTTTGTAATCTTATATTCATTTTCTTTTAACATTATTTTTTAAAATTTTAAAATGCATTGGAATACAAGTCGAGTAGAAACCTATCCACTGTCTGTTGCAATATTTTTTTATAGCAGGATATTAACCCGCAGATCTTCTAGGGCAAAAGTCAATTGGAAAACTCTGCATGAGCGGCACAATGGATAGCTCATTTTGTTTCATAGTACATCCTAAGGGAGCGAGAGAGCGTCAGTACGGTTTCCTTAAAACGCTAGAAGTAAGTAAAGAGCACGATCCCTCGGGATTGCCTATCGAAAGCTCAAATGACACACTGCAATAATTAGCCGGTGGTTACTGCCTGATATATTATTATAACGTGGATAAAGGAAGCTCTCCATTATAAGAATTTTGCTATAGGGACACTTCTATTCATTGAGCTCACGGCTTTTAATAGCGTTCTTACGGATAAATCATTACAGCTACCTCCAAAACTTCGTTTGGCAACAGGGTGATCCAAGTAGAGGTACATAGATCACGTGTGAATCGTGTCAAGCTGTCTTTTTTTTTTTTTTGTTCAGTATTGTTTTGGCATTTCATCATGGAAAGATTTACGTCTGAACAACATTTAAATAATTATTCAACTTTATTACGAAAATTTACGTTCTGTAAAGAATGTGTTTTTCGCGCTTCGCTCAATTTATGGTCAACATAATCGGCCTACTGAGCATACTATTCGCAACACCACCACTCATCTTGAGATCCAGCATTCATTATTGGATAATATTCGACCGAATAGACCACATTTAGCATGCAGTGAAGATAATGTAGCCGCCGTAGCTGAGAGTGTACACGAAGACCGTGGATAGTCGATTCGGCGCCGTTCGTAGCAACTCGCGCAGACGTATGGAACGACTTGGCAAATTTAACGTCGAGATCTTTAATTGAAAGCGTACAAAATACAGCTTGTGCAAGAACTGATTCCGCTCGACCTTCCTAAGCGACATCGCTTCATTCTATGGGCTCTCGAGCCAAATTTTGTTCAGCGAAAAGGCCCATTTCTGGCTCAATAGGTACGTAAACAAGCAAAATTGCCGCATTTAGGACGAAGAACAACCTGAAGAGATTCAAGAGCTTCCATCTTCATTAATTTTCCAGAAAAAAACAGCGGTTTGATGTGGTTTGTGGGCCAGTCTATATTTCTTCAAAAATTATACCGGTGAGAACGTAACCTTCAATGGCGACCGTTATCGCGACATGAAAACTAACTAATTAATGCCTGAAATTGAAGCTCGTGATCTCAGCAACATTTGGTTTCAACAAGATGCAACACTTCCCATACATCACATCCATCAATGGATTTATTGAAAGAAAACTTAGGTGAGCAGATAATTTTGTTTTGGACCGTTCGATTGGCCACCAAGATCGTGTGATATCACACCGTTAGACTTTTTCCTATGGGGATACGTAAAGTCTAAGCTTTATGCGCACAATTCCGCTTCGAAATGCTCGAACGAGTCATCGAAAATTGGACTCAACGGATGGACCATCTGAGACGTAGCCGCGGCCAACATTTGAAAGAGATAATCTTCAAAAAATAAATGCCAAAGAATTTTCTTCCGAATGATAATAAACATTAAATTTGATTTTCTGTCTTTTTTTTTCTTTAAAAAAGTAGGGAACCTCAAAATGGAACACACGTTACATAATTTAAATGAAAGAAAATTTAAAAAAAGCTTTTTTTTTTTACAAAATTTAAAATAAATTGACAGCATTTGAGCGACAAAAAAAAACAATATGAAATTCGATGGAAAGTATTCATATATTTCGATTTTGCCATTTTCAAGGATTGTTGGCTCATTTTAAAATAAGCCAAATGTAGGCAACGTTTTACTGAGTTAGCGTAAACTGAAGTAGTAAAACATTGCCTAAATTTAGGGTGTTATTGAAATAGGACTTATTACTCGAAATTGGAAAAATTTTAAAATACAATATCAAACCCCAAAAAAAAATTTTAAACATACGAGTAATCATGAGATTTATTGTAGTAAAATTAACAAAAAAAATTCTGCACACAAACGAGGCAGCGTCCGATTTTCAATATAAATTTTGATGAAAATGTTTCATATTTGCCAACATTCGTTATTTTCAAACAACGTTGAATCATTTCAATATAATCCTAAATGTAGGCAACGTTTTATGTATGGGCTCAGTAAAACATTGCCTACATTTAGGATGTTAACTTATTTACATATACAATTGTAACAGAAAGGAATATAGGTTTTGAAATTCTGTATATAGTTTTTCGAACAAATATACATAAACTTTATAATAAAAAAAATTTTAACAAACAAATTATTTATTAAATTTTTTTAAATAAAAATAAATATATTTCTTTTGAGCAGCTGAAACTAAAGCAAATTCTAAGAGGAGGTTTCATATTTATAGCATTTTTTGGTATTATCGCACATTATTGGTGCTTTTATCCTAGATGTTGGTAACGTTTTGGCTACGGACTCAGTAAAACATTGCCTACATTTTGGATGATATTGCAATGCGACTTACTTAAGTAAAAAAGCAAAACAGATGGATGTCAACTTTTGGTATACTTGGTATACTTAATAGAAGAATTGAGCATACCACATAATTCCCATATGATTTATAAAATATAACCTGTAAAGCGTTAGTCTGTATCGGAAATTCTAAATTGTGTGAGTTTTGAACATGGAATGGTCAGATAATGAAAACCGTATCGCTGTTATAGCGCTTTTTAAGTGTGAAATGAAAAAAGGTGATATTTTCAAAACACTCCGTCCGCTCGGCATTAGTCGCATGTTCGTCTACCGGTGCATAAAACTGTTTGAGGAGACTGGGGATGTTAACCCCCCGCAACCGGTCGGGCCGTCCACGCACAGTTCGAACGCCGCAAGTCATCAAAGCTGTCAAATCAAGAATTCTGCGAAATCCGCTCCGAAAACAGAAAATCATGGCCCGGAAGATGAATGTTTCGCAAAAGTCCATGAGTCGAAATATTAAAAAAGACTTGGGACTTGGGGCTTTCAAACGCCGTACCGGACATTTGTTGACTGCAGCTTTCAAAAAAGATAGGGTGGTAAAATGCACACGTCTTTTGGTGAAGCAAGCTGATAACAGAAAAATCTTGTTTATCGATGAAAAATTTTTTACCGTGCAGGAAAAATTTAATAAACAAAATGATAGGATGTATGCACGGTCATCTAAGGAAGCATCTGAACTGATTCCACGGGTCGAAAAAGGTCATCACCCAGCTTCAGTCATGGTTTGGTGGGGTGTCTCTTATGATGGGGTAACTGACATGCATTTTTGCGAACAAGGGGTCAAAACATCGGCCAAAGTTTACCAAGAAACCGTTTTGGAAGCTGTTGTAAGACCACTTAACCATTCCATGTTCCAAAACCAATCATGGACTTTTCATCAAGACTCTGCGCCGGCCCATAAAGCTAAAACGACCCAAATCTGGCTCCAAAACAATTTACCAGCATTCATTTCCTCTGAAGAGTGGCCCTCTGGCAGTCCTGATTTGAACCCGCTGGATTACAAACTGTGAACAATTTTAGAGTGCATGATTTGCCACAAAAGATACCCCAACATTGATTCTCTTAAGACAGCTTTGATTCGTGCTATGGTCAATTTCCCAATGGAGGAGGTGCGTGCGGCTATTGATGATTGGCCAGTCCGACTTAAGGCGTGCGTGAAGGCCAAATAAGGGCATTTCGAATGAATACTGCTTTTTTGTATACAATATATATCAATAAATATTTTTTTAAAAAAATTGGTCCAAAAACATTCATTATTTTTTATTTTATAGCATAAAATGTGTGTAACAGTATTTATGTCCCTACTAAGTATTTTAGCTGAGTCTTCGAACAAATACAAATAATTTTAGTGGAAAGAAGTGTTTTTTTTTCTCACGAATTAAAATAAAATCCCACTTTAGTTGCTGAAACTTTTCGCTTTCACGCTTACTTTACATTTAGTTATTTCTACATTACGAACTTGCAAATTTCTAGTCTCCACTGACCCACAAATTTTGGTAATTTTCTGCAGTTTAATAATTTAAAAAAAAAATTTTATATATAATTCAAATTGCTGCCATTTTACACGTTTCGAACAAGTCATTATGACTGCAATTTGTTGAAAATCGAAACTTATGTCTGTCAGTGAGTAACTAAATGTACATGCTTAAGTGCTTATGTACTGAGTTGGTTGGAAGAATTATTATGTGCATGCATGCATATGTACTTACTACATGCTCGTAAGTAAGAAGAATTCTTAGCGCACAATTGAAACTTTATAATTTTAATTTTTCTCTAATACTTTTTACACTCAATATTCGTTAGATATTTGATTCGACCGCAAATGGCGCACATGCCAACTGAGCTAGAGCTTCTAATTGCAAATGGTTGCATTTTGCTTGAATTTATTGAAGAAGAAAAATTATTATAATTACAAACTATAATAGTCTGCTGTGTTTATTAAAACGAAATTGACCATAAAATGGAATATTTCTGTAATGACAGCATTGTTGAGACATCACTGTCGCAAAAATAAATACCTAATAAAATTATAAAAGGTCGCTGTATGAATGCACATCAGCTCTATTAGTGTCAAATCGACAAGATTTAAATTTTTTGTCCGAAAAAAGAAAAAAACTAAAATTTGAGTAGATGGCGCCAAAGTCTATACCTATAAATGGGCAGTGGAAGAAAGATGGTTTGAAAACTTTTTTCCTGTGTTAACGTCTACCGATTCTCATAAAAAGGTGAATTGGAAAGTCCCCGGCCTGACACATAGATGGCGCTACTAGAATTAAAACCATATGATTTTTAGTTAGCCCTAACTTCCAAAAGACGCGTGTATATATATATATTTTGGCTTTTCGAATTATTACCTTGTGAATTATAGCATTTTGAATGAAGCAACTATTGTTGCTGTGAAAAAAAATGTATAAAAAGGAATTTCGCGTGTTGATAAAATATTGCATTTTGAAGGGGGGAAAAATCAGTTGAAGCAAAAACTTGACCTGATGACGAGTTTCCGGAGATTTCCTCAGAAAAATCAACCATCAATGATTGGTATGCCAATGAGCGCCAAAGAAAGTGAACGCAGTGGACACACAGAAGAGTTTGTTACCGATGAAAACATCAAAAAAAATCAACAAAATGGCTTGAATGGCCGTACATTTGAAATTGAATGAAATAGCAGACACACTAAAGATGCCAGCTGAACGTGTGCATCATGTCATTCACGAATATTTGGGTATGAGAAAGCTCTGTGTAAAGTGGGAGCCTCGCGAACTCACTCTTGACCGAAAACAACGACGGGTTGATGATTCGGAGCAGTGTTTGGAGATGTTAAAGCGTAATAAACTCGAGTTTTTGCATCACTATGTGACATTGGATGAAACATGGCTCTATCATTTCACTCCGAAGTCCCAGTGGATTGCACACGATGGACCCGCTCCAAAGCGAGGAAATATGCAACAGTCGGCTAGCAAGGTCTACCTCGCGTCTGTATTTTGGGATGCGCATGGAAAAATTTTCATTGACTTATCATTTTTAGTGAGATAATCTCTCTCTCGACTTTCGTTTGCTCTAAGTCGGCGACATTACCCTAGTCACATTGCAATAATTTAGACTTTTCCATCAGGAGTTAGCATCAACGATGAATGGCTCTCCTATAAAGAGCTTAC
Organism: Neoceratitis asiatica; assembly: GCA_030068015.2. Classification (NCBI taxonomy): domain Eukaryota; kingdom Metazoa; phylum Arthropoda; class Insecta; order Diptera; family Tephritidae; genus Neoceratitis; species Neoceratitis asiatica. Next base: position 67,157,149 of record CM061526.1, read on the forward strand.
AAGTGGAGAACGCCATGCACAGATTCTTCCATGATGGCGAAAGTGGAACGGCAGTACCCTTTCTTGTAAGCTCGTTCGGCATCTCGTTACCTGATATGTTATAGTGTCTCCTGGTATCCATACGAAGTTCTTACAGAGAACTGCTTAGCCACTACGTTTAGAGATTTGCGGCAATTCTCTACCGTTTCTGATATTATTATAATAGATTCGAGGACTTTTAATGCCGTCTGGTTATCTGAGAAAATATAGATACACCTCAACGAAAGTACCACTTGTACCTGGACTGTTAACAGCCTGTATGGCCACCAGCTAGGCTTGGAAAACATTAGCCTTAGTGTTGCTGTTGATAGGCGTCAGTTTATAAAGCTGTGTGAGTTTTCCATTGAAGACGGTGAAGAAGAACGTCGATATTTTTCTCATGAGTCTTACACTCTCTATCTCACTATGTCGATAAAAAGAAGTTATTCGTGATTGCGGATTAAATAACATATGGAGTTAACGCCGAGGTTCGTTCGCCGGTTGTCAGGTCATTCACAAACTTACTTAATAAGATCGTAATTGTCGTCCAACCGGCTCTTAAAGGTTGAGTACACCCTCTCATCCTCCTCCTACAGGGGGAGTGGGTAGCTCCTCGCCACATCTAAATACGTGTTTGCTCGGAAAGATGGTAAGTAGAGGGTATAGTAAATCCACGCCATCACTTAATGACTAATCTCGTTTCTGAAAGAAAGGGAGTACTCTTTTCTTTTAGGCAGGCACACAGAAAGATTGGGCGTACCATGAAATGACTGCTGCAGGAATTGTAGAGAAGAGGAAGTACTTGAGAGCTTCTTTTGCGAGTGTCTCGCATTCTGATAGCAGCATTTAGGAGCGCCATCCTTTAGAGATTTGAGCGAAATAGCGGGTGCACAGAGATACGTCGACTGCTCAGTTCTGTTAATTCCACATATTGGTTTGACTAGCGGAAAGGGTTTATATTAGGATGCTCAGTAGTATCACAATGTGCTTGCTTGGTTGCACAAGTGTGCTCATGCCCGACAGCCGTTTCAACCTAACCTAACACCATAAGCTCAGTCAGAATTGCGAAGGACCCTACCCAGCCGTTAAGGAACTTTGCGTACTACAGATAGCGAAACCCGCAAACCATGAAATAATGAATGAAAAGTGAAAAAGAAGTATAGAAAATGAAATACTGTGAAGTACTGTTCGACAGCATATGTACTCTGGACTCTCACAAGTCACAAAAAGTATTTTCAATTATGACTTTTTAAAAGAGTTTCCAGAAAATTTACCAATAACCGAAAAAACTTCTTCAAAAATTAAAGTTTTTTAAATTTGAAATGGGAAAAATTCGGCTGTAAGCCTTTCCTACTGGGTATACATTCTGTATGGATACAAAAAGTCCATTGGATACACAAAAACTGCTCAAAATACTGCCAAAAGTAGCAAATTACTGTGCAAACTTTTCAAGAAAAGATGATACGAACTGACAACAAGTAAGCAAACTGATGATGATGCTGCGACTCGTTTAAACTTATTTACGCACAAATGGCAAATCCTTAAGAAAGAATGAAAAACAAAAGTTCTAAATATTTTGAGAAACCACAAGAATTTGCTAAAAGCTAAAGGAGAAAGTAAAATAAAAAGACGGGATTCCAACTTATCAGCGCAACAAAGCACATGGGAAGTGTGAAGATGACAAAAAAAGGAATGGAAAACAAAACCAAATTTGCTGGGTTTGCAAAAAAATGGCACTCCCGCCGCCGTTACCCTTGACATAAAGCATTTTTTTTTTCGTCTTTTAAGTTAAACGAATAAGAACACACCCATTGCAAATAACCGTTAACACTCACATTCTTTATTCTTATCCATCGCTGGCTGCAATGGACTGGAATCGACAATCGCCTTTGGCGGTGATTGCCTCGGATCATAGCCATCGGAATTTGTGCCATCATCACTGCTAATACCACCGACAATGCCACTCAGGAATGATGCTGTCGCCGCGTTCAAGCGTTGTTCACCTGTGACATGAAGAAGAAGAAGAAGAGGAAAGAGGGGAAATGATTAAAATATATATTTTTCCATTATGCGTCAAGTCAATGCCATTGGCGATATTTTTTGCGCCGCCACCACTCACCTTCTGACATATCGTCGTATGCCTCCTGCAACAATATAATATCTTGAAATGTATGTTCGAAGCCCACTTTGCCACTCAGCTGTGCGGCTGTCAGCAACGCGTTACACGACGTATCCGATATAATCTCAACGGTGGTTGGTGTCGAGCCGGGCGACGAGAATGTGGCGAGTAGTGATGCTGAGCCGCCGGAACAGCTGCTCAACGAATGCAGTGACGCTGATTTGGTGATTGCCTTCGACACCACTGATGCACCACTGCTTGTGCTTGTGCTAGTGCTTACGGCGGTAAGCGCCGGCACCGAAGTGGCTTTTACGGGCGCTGCGGACTTTTCACGTGCCTTCACCACCGACTTGACAGCCGATTTAACAGCTGCTTTTGTCGCAGCACCACACTTCTTGCTCGTTTCAGACGATGCCGATGCTGAGGACGCGACACCGTTAGCAGACTTATGGTTTACACCGTTTGTGGTATTGGTGGATTTTGCGGTTGTTGTTGTTGTTTTAAGCGCGCCGGAATTGGAAGCTTTCGAAGCAGTGGTTGATGTGCTCGCTGCTGCTAAGCTGGTGGCGGACGACGAGGAAGATGACTTCGAAGATGACTTCGAAGATGCAGACGAAGGGGATGTAGCTGAGGACGAGGTGCTACTACTACTACTACTACTACTGCTGCTGCTGCTGCTGCTGCTATTACTCTTGTGACTAGTTGCCGACTTCTTTGATGAGGTCACCGAGCAATTTGATGCTATCGATGAAGCGGGCGAAGCAGACGAGGAGGACGACGATAAAATTGCTGAATAACCGCTACTGCTGAGCTGTGGTGAGGTGGCGTTCTTGCCGTTTACAACGCCGTCACTACTGTATCGCTTCAAGCCAGTACCGTTACTAAGGTGTGGTAGCTGCTGTTGATGGTGGTGGTGGTGGTGGTGGTGCTGCTGCTGCTGCTGATGATGATGATTACGATGCAGATATGGCAGTTGTTGATGCAGATGGTTTGTGGTGTCAACGGTAATCGGGGTCGTGCAATGGCTCGCACTTTTTGCAATATTTATTATCGTATTATTGTTGTTGTTGTTGTAGCTATTATTAATATTTGTTGTGCTCCTGCATTTGCTTGTCTCGGCAACTGTTGCACTGCTGCGGCTGCTTGATTTTCCGTTTTCTGTTCGCGCTTTACTTGCTGCTGTGTCGGATGCACTTGTTGTAGCTGAAGATGCTGCTGTTGATGTTGTTGTTGTGCTGTTGGTTGTGTTGTTGCCGGCGGCACTGCCGTTGGACGTTTGAAACCAAGTTGGAAAGCTACGCTTGAGCGTATCAATTAGATCCTGATCGAGCGTTAAACGCCACGATTCAGGGCCGCCGTCCACGCCGTGCTGCGTAGACTCTGTAAGAGAGAAGAGAGAAGAAAAAAATGTAATTTAATTTGAAACGTGATAAATTAAAAAGCGAATGAAGTTGAATAAGAAAATGTATATATACAAAAAATACATTAGCGAAATCCTTTTAAGTCATTTACTGTTATTTTTTTTTTTTTTTTTTTTTTTTTTTGAATTAAAAGTAAAAGAACGATATACGATATACGTTTATTCAATCATCTGCCTCGATTTACTACTTCATCAAATATAGAAATTACATAGATAAAATATTGTAAACAGGTGGCAACTCTTTTATGAAACATTTTGCATTTGGAGCTCTCTTAAGCTCAAATTAGGTCTTCTTCGCTTAATATTGAAACATTTATCATTTTATTAGTTTAACTCAAGTAGAATTTCTCAATAGCTGGCAATCCTTACATGCCTTTTTTTTTGTACTTTAACATTTCTTAGTACTTTAGCTAAGCAAAAATAATTTAATATCTTCAATTACGTTGATATAAGCTCCTTCAAAAAACAATCTATCAAAAAATTAAACTAAATTAAATTACATAAAAAAATAAAATAAAAATAAAAAAATTAAAAATAAAAATTTAATTATAAAAAAAATTAATACAATAAAAAATTAAAAATTGTTTCATTAAAAAAAATTAAAACAAAGAAAAAATAAAATAAAGTAAAAAAATGGCAAATTAAACATTAAACATTAAGAACTTAAAGATTAATAAAAACAAGAACATATCAAATTGATTGCAAATTGCAAAATTCGATTTCGATGATTTTCAGTGTCAATATAAATTTGAAAATGAATTTATATCTGTCGAATACCAAATTTCACGCTCTTAAATGCTCTTTTGGCTGATTTTTTGATCCAAGCGCTCTTATCTGAACAAATCGGTTTTATAGGGGCTGTTTGATTTAATATTCCGATTCTGATGAGTTTCACTGCCAATTTGGATTTCTTAATACAGTGGAGTGGCTCACAGCTAATTTCATGCAGGTCAAACTTATCGGTTTATAGTGTCATAAATAGAAAACAATGACAATTACAAAAATAATGATGCATATAAAGGGTGATCCCAGTAGAGGTACTTTTTTCGATAGTCTTTTTTGACAGATCACACGATCACTCGTGTCATGCTGTCATGTTATTTTAGTTCATTATTGTTTGGCTTTTCATCATGGAAAGACTTACGTCCGAATAACGCTTACAAATCATTCAACTTTATTACGAAAATTCACATTCTGTAAAGAATGTGTGAAGCTCATGAGCTCCGCGACATTTGGTTTCAACAAGACTACGTCACTTCCCACACATCGCTTCAATCAATGTATTTATTGAGAGAATACTTCGGTGAGCAGATAATTTCACGTTTTGGGCCGTTCGATTGGCCATCAAGATCGTGTAATATCACACCGTGAGACTTTTTCCTGTCGGGATGTGTAAAGTCTAAAGTCTATGCGGACAAACTCGCTGGTCTTTGAGCAAACATCACGCGTGTCATTCGCCAGTTACCAATCGAAATGCTCGAAAGAGTTATCGAAAATTGGACTCAATGGATGGATCATCTGAGACGTAGCCACGGCCAACAAATGAAAGAGAGAATCTTAAAAAAAAAATTATGCCAAAGAATGTTCCTTCGAATGATAATAAACATTCCCCATTAAATTTGAATTTTCTGAATTTTTTTTTCTTTTTTTTCTTTAAAAAAGTAGCGAACCTCGAAATGGATCACCTGTTATCATTAAGACGCCGAGTCAACAAGTTTTGATTAGAGTTTAAATTAAGACTCTCTGCATAGCTCCGCCTGAAACTTAATTTATTTGCTAGAATAAGAAAAAAACAAAAATTCCATGCAACAAGCTATGCGAAGAATATTCTTCCATTCTATTTATAACTGCACTCTACCGCCAACGTACAGCCAACAAGTTGCCTCTCTCTGACAAGTACATAAATATTTTATGGCAAAGAAATGCCAATAAAACCACAAGCTGCAAATTAATTTAGTGCGCTAACATTGTAAAAGCCAACTTTTACCACAATCAGCTAATAAAGAAAAAGACTGCAGCAATGAATAAAAACAATTAAAACTCGAAAGCCACCGTTTTGTGGGTTGTCGAAATATAAGCAAGAATTTAGAGAAGAAACTATAGGAAAAGTTGAAAAAAAAAGATTTTTGGTCAATGGTCATTTATATGCTACTTGAAAGGACTTGTGGGAGATAAGGAGAGTGATGAGAGTGATGAGCAGGCAAAAAGACGGTATTTATGATATTCACAGCAACTTTTACGTACGACGGTAAACCAGAAAACCAGAAATTCAGCAAATTGCAAGAGAACAAGCAAATCACATTAAGCGCACAACTGCAGCTCAGGTATTTTTCATGGCATTCATCAGCATTTCTTTGGAGATTAGAAATCTTTGTTGCTAATTACACATAGAGAGTTGAAGCGGTCAGTTAGTAAGTCAGTCAAAATTGGCATGTTTCTGCCGTTTCTTGGCCAATACTACACGCTCCCCACACTTGCTACACCGCTGCAGTGTATTAAAACTGTTGATTCCGTTTGAAAATACCGATTTCTTTAGTATAAAAATAAATAAATTTCTAATTGTAAGAGTCATCAAGTGCTCATTCAAGCATTTATAGTTGGGAAAACATACAGACATACATACTACTGCTACTGCCAGATGCTGCTGCTAAGTAAAAGTGAATGAATTTTGAAGCTAATAATAAAATAAATAAATAAATGCCAAGAGCAGAGAGCGTGTGTAGCAGAGAATGTAGCCAGAAACTGTTGAGTGTAGTGTAGTAGTAAAACAAAATATTTTCTTTTGCACTAAATTTCACATCAATTCAACCGAGGGACATGCGGTCACTTCAAAGTAACTTACTGTTACATACGTACATGCATACCTACATATGTACGTCCCAGCATAGTATTCAATGGAAATATATCTTTTATTTTTGGTTATTTATTTATTTGAAAAAATTTTTAAATTAATTTTTATGTTATATTATTTTATTCAACTTTATTTGGCTGTATTTATATTTTTTTATTTTTTTTTATTGTTTTATTGAAATTTTATTATTTTTATTATTTTATTTTATCTATTTTTACACCTTTAACTTTAATTCGAAGTATGTAAACACCAGAGAGAGAAGAGATAGACCAACAAAAAATTTAAACCGATTCTATCAGAATCACGACCTGAATGGGTTTAGCCATGTCCTTCTGTTCGTGTGGCCGTCTGTACGTCGTCTGTTTGAACGAAACTAGTCTCTGAATTTTTCAGATATTTCAACTAATTTTGGTAGGAAGATTATGTACATACCTACGGCGAAGTCGCACCGCTACAGGCTATATACGACCGATTTTTCAGATGTGAAATTGTGTCATAAATGCGTTAAAAAAAAGTCCTTACGCACGTGAAATTCGCTATACTACTCACACTTACTAAATTTCATATTGGTTCTAAAAATCACCGAAATCGGACGACTATAACATATAAAGTTAAGGTGATCCATGTCGAGGTTCCCTAATGCGACAATTTTGCTTGTTTATATACACATTGAGCCAGAAATGGGATTCATCGCTGAACAAAATTTGGCTCGAAAACGTCGGATCTTCTTGGAACTTTTCAAGGGCGCATAGAGCGAAGTGATGTCGCTTGGGAAGGTCGATCGGCTTCAGTTCTTGCACAAGCTGTTTTTTCGTACGCTTTCAATTTAAGATCTCGACGTAAAATGCGTCAAGTAGTTCCATTCGTCAGTCCGAATTGCTGCGAACGGCGCCGAATCGACTCTCCACGGTCTTCGTGTACACTCTCAGCTACGATCGCTATATTTTCTTCATTACGTGCTGGACGTTGTCTATTCGATCGGATATTATCCAATAATGAATGCTGGGTCTCAAGATGAGTGATGGTGTTGCGAATAGTACGCTCAGTAGGCCGATTATGTTGACCATAAGTGAATTTTCGTAATAAAGTTGAATGATTTGTAAACGTTGTTCAGGCGTAAGTCTTTTCGTGATGAAATGTCAGACAATACTGAACAAAAATAACATGACAGCTTGACATGACTCACGCGGGATCTTTCAAAAATGGGCTATTGAAAAAATGATCTCTACTTGGATCACCCTTTATTTGTATTTGAAATTAAAAATATTGCATTTTTTGTTAAATTTTAACAAGTCCTATCTCAAGGCGAAGTCCATTCCTCTCTTCACTGGATCTTTGATGTCAGCAACTTACTTAAGAAACTGGAAAGCGATAACTATAAGATGCTCGCCTACACTTGAGGTTGGAGAGAATTTCTAAGTACCATTTGTAACATCATGCACGGGCACTTAATGTGGCAACAAGTTTTGTGGCCAGAACTGGTCCTGCTTTGTACTGGGACTCAGACGGAACTGGTCTTATTCATCGGAAAGTATAAGAGAAAATCTTGGCTAAGCCTGGTCCTGCGAAGAATGCCTAGCGGCGGTCACGTAGGACCAGTGAACTGCAGTTGGAGTTAAGGGTTTAGTACGTAGGTGTTTTGTTCCTTCGCAAGTACAGCAAAGTGAGACAATACATACTGGGCGTGGTCCCGACAGCGGTGTACCCTTAGCGAGCAGTATGAATCGTGCATGCAAAAATCGGGAAGTGTGAGATCTCGGTAACAGTTCCCCGCTCTTTAGGGGCGTTCGTTTTCATTTGTCAGGGAAAATTTGGGACAATCAAAGACGGCAAACTGTTCCGGAAAACATCGAAAAGTGGTGGCTCAAGCGTGGGACACTCCGCTGTTCTTAAAGGACTCAAACTCATACCTAGTTGGAAGGATTACTGTATCTCCATCAGTACCAAAATACCTGCCTCACGTCAGCACTACAGGGGACAGCACAACCGGAGGAAAGCACTTAACTGCTTCACGGTTGGGTTGCAGCTTGACAAAGAGGTCGATCCGCGAATCTTTCGTCGAGAATTATAAGTAACAGTAACTGGCATCAAGGAAGCCCTGAACACACTCTTATGAGTAGTATCTGTGAGACAGGAAAGCTCTAGTCGAACCCAAAGCAAATTTTTAGAGCTGTTTGTAAATAGTTCGCGGTCATTTCTTCACTAGTTCGAAACAATTTTTTTTTTAATAACAATATTTTAAATTACTGTATGTAATTTCTAGGTCAGATCTAATACGTTTCATATTTATCAACAATTGCAACAAAATAAAATAAAAATTACAAATCCAAAAATAGCGAAGCTCTTTGTGAGTCAAAGACACTTCCATTTAAAAATTTCTATTAAACGCACATGAGAATGCCTATTATCTCGGTGGCATGCATTTTCCAAATAATTGAAATAATTGCATGATTCCTTTTAAAGAAATATACAAAAGTGTTAAAAACAATTAACTAACAAAACCGCACATTTACCTCTACATACATACATACAAACCATGTGTCCACATGTGCGCACAAAATCAAAAATGTGGAAAATTTATACAATACGCGCATATCAAATAAATAATTTCGCAAAGCCAAAAAAAACACTTTTTATGAATAAAAAGAAAATCGACATCAGTAAACAAATAAATAATATAACGAACAAACATTTCATTCGGCATATGCATAAATCTACGCGTAACACAAACGCACGCATCAATTATTTATATATATGACATACATATATATATATATTTATATATATGCATATGGACATATGTATAGCGCCAATCATACTTTTAGAGGCAGCAAAAAAGCATTTTTTAATTGAAATAGTTGAAACATTTATAGTTTTTCATTTTGAGCATAGATAGATGAGTCAGAACTGGAAAAAAATAGAAAATCAAAAAATAAAAACAACAACAGAAGCACAAATAAAAATAACCGAATTTTTCTCAACACTTTTGGGCTATAAAATATATATTTGTAAAATTATAGCAAATTAATAAAATATATTTTAAATTAATTACTGTGTCAAATTTTTTTCTTATTTTTTTATTTTTTTTATTTTTTTTATATAAACTTTTACGCTCAAATTTGTTGCATTGTTGTTAATTGAATATTTATAGAGAAAACTAAAATAAATCAAAATTTATTTAAATTAACTAGAAAATTTAAGATTTCAATTTTAATGCAGTGAATAGACCGAATTTTAATTAAAAATAGTTCTAAAATTAAATTAATATCAAAATTAAAACTAAATTTAAAAATGAAATAAAAGTTGAAATTATAATTAAATATAAAATTAAAATTAAAATTAAAATTAAAATTAAGATTAAGATTAAAATTAAAATTAAAATTTAAATAAAAAATTTAAATTAAAATTAAAATTAAAATTAAAATTAAAATTAAAATTAAAATTAAAATTAAAATTAAAATTAAAATTAAATCTAAAATAAAAATTTAAATTAAAATTAAAGTTAGAAGAAAAATGAAAATGAAAATTAAAAATAAAATAAGAATTAAAATTAAAATTAAAATATAAATGAAACTTGAAATTAAAATTAAAATTAAAATTAAAATTAAAATTAAAATTAAAATTAAAATTAAAATTAAAACTAAAATTAAACCTAAATTAAAAACAAAATTAAAATTAAAAGTTATAATTAAAATAAAATTAAAATTAAAATAAAAATTGAAATTAAAATTGAAACTAAAATTAAAACAAAAGTAAAATTAAAATTAAATTTAAACTTTAAATTGAAATTAAAATTAAAATTAAAATTTAAATTTAAATTAAAATTAAAATTAAATTAAAATTAAAATTAAAATTAAAATTAAAATTAAATTTAAATTTAAAATTAAAGTAAAATTAAAATTAAAATTAAAATTAAAATTAAAATTAAAATTAAAATTAAAATTAAAATTAAATTAAAATTAAAATTAAAATTAAAATTAAAATTAAAATTAAAATTAAAAATTAAAATTAAAATTAAAATTAAAATTAAAATTAAAATTAAAATTAAAATTAAAATTAAAATTAAATTTAAAATCAAAATTAAAATCAAAATAAAAATTTAAATTAAAATTAAATTTAAAATCAAAACTCAAATTAAAATTAAAATTAAAATTAATGTTAAAAATAAAAATAAAATTAAAATTAAATTAAAATTAAAATTAAAATTAAAATTAAAATTAAAATTAAAATTAAAATTAAAATTAAAATTAAAATTAAAATTAAAATTAAAATTAAAATTAAAATTAAAATTCAAATTAAAACTAAAATTAAAATATTTGAAATTAAAATTAAAATTAAAATTAAAATTAAAATTAAAATTAAAATTAAAATTAACATTAAAATTAAAATTAAAATTAAATTAAAATTAAAATTAAAATTAAAATTAAAATTAAAATTAAAATTAAAATTAAAATTAAATTAAAATTAAATTAAATTAAAAATTAAAATTAAAATTAAAATTAAAATTAAAATTAAAATTAAAATTAAAATTAAAATTAAAATTAAAATTAAAATTAAAATTAAATTTAAAATTAAACTTAAAATAAAAATAAAAATAAAAATAAAAATAAAAATAAAAATAAAAATTAAAATTAAAATTAAAATTAAAATTAAAATTAAAATAAAAATAAAAATAAAGTAAAAATAAAAATAAATATAAAATTAAAATTAAAATAAAATTAAAATTAAAATTATAATTAAAATTAAAATTAAAATTAAAATTAAAATTAAAATTAAAATTAAAATTAAAATTAAAATTAAATTAAAATTAAAAATATCTAAAAAAAAATAAAATTTAAAACAAAATTAAAATTAAAACTCAAAATTTTAAATTTAAATTTAAATTTAAATCAAAATTAAAATTAAATTTAATATTACAAGTAAAATTAAAATTAAAATTAAATTTAAAATTAAAATTAAAATTAAAACGATATTAAAAATCAAAATTAAAATAAAACTTAAATTAAAATTAAAATTTAAATTAAAATTAAAATTAAATTAAAATTAAAATTAAAAAAATTAAAAATTAAATTAAAATTAAAATTAAAACTAAAATTAAAATAAAAATTTAAATTTAAACTTAAATTAAAATTAAAATTAAATTTAAAGTAAAATTAAAATTAAAATGAAATCTAAAAATAAAATTAAAATTTAATATAAAATTAAAATTAAAAATCAAATTAAAATAAAAATAAAAATTAAAATTCAGTTCAACATTGCGTATGAGTAACCCTCAGCTTCGGAAGGTATGTAAAAATATTCACGTAAACGTGTATGTGTGCTTTCGTCATTCACCTTACAGCCCTTATCAGCGCTTTGCTTTATTGGCTTGCTTGTTGGCACATTTGTTTGTTGAAATTCATTGAAATGGCGAGACACAAAAATAACAATAACAAACAACAGAAACCGAAAAATAGAAATAAGCTTGAGGGAAAGGAAAAAACAAGAAAGAAAAAATAGTGCTAAATAAAAAACTAGCAAATAAAACAAAATAAACGTTGTAACAATACAAATACAATGAAAAAAAAAATTGAAATAGAAAAAAAAATTAAAAAAAAATTTCATCCAAATATAAATAAAAATAGGTGGAAAAAATAAAAAATAAACCACAGAAAGAAAAGTAAATAACTAAAACAAAAATGCCACTCTAACTAAAGCACTAAAACAACACGCCCTAGCTGTTGATGGCAAGATGACCAACCTTGAATGAATTTGGCTTATTTGTTTATCCCATAGCGCATCGCTCATCCCTGACTATATGTTTGCTTTTGTTTAGTAAAGCAGGTATTTTATTTTTTACGAATCTTTTTTTTTAATTTGTTTTTCACTTTTTAATGGTTTTATTATTTATTTGATTTTTTAATACTTTTTTATATGAATTTTACTTTTTTAATTATTATTATTTTTTATATATATATATTTTCAAGGTTTTTAAATTTTTTTAAATATATTTTTATATGTTTTATGTATGCTTATATTTTTTGTTATTTTTATTTTTATTTTATTTTTTTCAATTTCACATTCTTCGTTTCTTAATTTATCTTCAAAACATTGTTTGACCCATTCTGTACTTAACAATATTTATACAACCAAAATACATGTGTGTAACGTCGTGCTGTATATGTGTGAGGGGTACACGCAACACCTCTGCTCGCTCTCACCACCTCTCTCTCTCTCGCACTCACTCTTCGACTCTCGCTCCGCTTCACAACTATTGACCGCCGCCAACTAACCCACTTTTCGACCAGCTCGTCCATCTAAACCAATTCACCCAATTGATGTTTGGCTTTCTCTGATGTTGTTGTTGTTGTTGTTGCCCATTTGACGTGATTGTGGTGGGCACGCATAGCTCGAACGAACAAAATGCCCAAGCCAAAATGCCAAGTATGTGCTGAATGTGTGCGTGTGACGGTGTGACATTGTGTATGGCACGCCCCACACGCTCATTACATAAAAAACAACAACGTTTGTATGTGCTATTGCTGCGGCGACATTGTGGCATGCCACACCGCTGCCGTTGTTGCACATGTGTCGAAGCTATTTTCATTTTTATTAATTTAGTTTCGACACCTTTGTTTGTCATTTGGCTTGCATTTACGCATTTCAATTTCACTTCCCTTGTCAAGGGTGGTGGTTGGTTTCGACCAAAAACCACACACACAAAAAATAAAAAATAAAAAAAAAACGAAAAAACAGTCAAAATTATTAAATAAAATTTTGCGCGCAACATTGTGATATATGGACGCTTAAATATTTTTTTTGTTTTTGTACATTTTTCATTTAGTTTAATTTCAATCTTTTGAATGTGCGTATATTTGCTCGTTTCGAAGGGTGTGAAAAACAATTAAAATATTTTAATGAAGCATGAACGCGCGTCTACATAGTGTAAATATAATTAATTTTGGGCATTCGTACAAGAACGTCGGCAGCTATTTTTTTCACTAACAACTTGGCTATAAAAGAGATTTGATTTTGAATTAAGAAGTACTAAAACATAACGATATAAAAAAAATTAAAAAAAAAATAATAATAAAAATTAAAAATTTAAAAAAAATATAAAAAAATAAATAAAAATAAAAAAATAAATAAAAATAAAAATTAAATGAATATATAAAAAATAAATAAATAAATAAATGCAAAGTATAAAAATAAATTAAAAAATTGGGAAAAAATAAAGAAATAATTTTTTTTTTCAAATTTTTTAATTTTTTTCTAATTTAATAAATTTTTTCTAATTTTTTTTAATTTTATTTTATTTTCATATCGTTGTGCTTTAACATTTCCTCTTCAATATCAATGCATATTCAGGCGGATTTCACTAATTACATTTGACATTTTCAGCCAAAAAAGAAAGCGACGTGTGCTGCGATGTGTAGTGTAATTTCAAAAAGGTCCAATCTGTATGTACGCATATATGTATATCTATATAAATATCAGCTTGACTTTCCTATGCAAATTTTGCCATTAGCAACAGACTTTTACAAACTTGTCAATTTTAATATGGGCCTACCGACATCGGAGGGCAGAAAAAATGTCAAAAGTTCAAAAATTTACAAAAAAATTAGTTTATTTATAATTTGAGGGGTCAATAAAAAAAATGTAAATATTTAGTGAGTAAGTTGATAAGTTTTAATTTTATACATTCTACAATTTGTGTCCCGTAGAAAAAGAGAATGCCATAAATTTTTTATTGTTATTTCTTTCAAAATTATTGTTTTCTGTTTCTTTGTGTACTAAATTGGGCTATAAAATGCGATTTTGTAGCCGAGACTTTTTTAAACTGTCAGTTTTACCTTTCTTATATACCTTATTTTATTTTATTTTATTTTGCTGTTATATTTTTTTTTTAATATTTTTATTTTTTATTTATTTTTTTATTATTAATTTTTTTTTATATAGTTTTAAATTTTTTTTTTTAATAATTTTTTTTTAAATTTATTTTATTTAATCTTTATTTATTTTATTTTATATTATTTTATTTTATTTCATTTTATTTTATTTTATTTTATTTCATTTTATGTTATTTTATTTTATTTTATTTTGTTTTTTATTTTTTTATAATTTATTTCATTTTATTTACATCATTTTTTTAATTTTATTTATTCTTATTTAATTTATTTTAATTTATTTTTATTTCATTTTATTTAATTTTATTTAGTTTAATTTAATTTAATTTAATTTAATTCGATTTAATTTAATTTAATTTAATTTAATTTAATTTAATTTAACTTAATTTAATTTAATTTTATTTTATTTATTTTTTATTTTTTTACCTTATTTTTGCTAAAGGGTGATCAATTTCGAGGTTCCCTACTTTTAATAAGGAAATGTTTATTATCACTCGAAAGAACATTTTTTCGCATTACTTTTGGCCGCGGCTACGATGGTCCATCCGTTGAGTCCAATTTTCGATGACTCGTTTGAGCATCTCGATTAGTAACTGGCGAATGACACGCGTGATGTTTTGCTCCAAGGGCTGAATCGAAGCGAGATTGTCCGCATTCACTTTAGATTTTACATATCCCCACACGAAAAAGTCTAACGGTGGCCAATCGACCGGCCCAAAGCGTGAAATTTTCTGCTCACCGAAGTGTTCTCTCAATAAATCCATTGATTGATGCGATGTGTGTGAAGTGGCGTCATCTTGTTGAAACCGAATGTGGCGGAGATCACAAGCTTCAATTTCAGGTATCAAATAGTTGGTTATCATAGCGCAATAATGATCGCCATTAACGGTTACGTTCTCATCGCCATCATTTTCGAAGAAATATGGGCCGATTATTCCACCGGCCCACAAACCACACAAAACCGTTATTTTTTTCTGGATGAAATCACAGCTCTTGAATCTCTTCAGGTTGCTCTCCGTCCCAAATGCGGCAGTTTCCCTTCCTTACATATCCATTGAGCCAGAAATGGGCCTCATCTTGGAACTTTTCAACAGCCCATAGAGCGAAGCGATGTCGCTTGGGAAGGTCGAGTGGCTGCAGTTCTTGCACAAGTTGTATTTTCTATGCTTTCAATTCAAGATCTCTACGTAAAATGTGCTAAGTTCTTCTACAAGTCAGTCCGGGTTGCTGTGAAAGGCGCCTAATCGACTCTCCACGGTCTTTGTGTACACTCTCAGCTACGGCCGCTATATTTTCTTCACTGCGTGCTGGACGGGGTCTATTCAGTCGAATATTATCCAATAATGAATGCTGGGTCTCAAGATGAGTGATGGTGTTGCGAATTGCACGCTATGTTGGCCATAAGTTGAGCGAAGCGCGCGAAACACATTCTTTACAGAACGTGAATTTTCGTAATAAAGTTGAATGATTTGTAAACGTTGTTCAGGCGTATGTTTTTCCACGATGAAATGTCAAACGATACTGAACAAAAATAGCATCACAGCTTGACACGACTCACGCGTGAACTGTCAAAAAAAGGCTATTGAAAATAGTACCTCTACTTGGATCACCCTTTATTTTTTTATTTTTTTATTTGTTTTTTTTTTTATTTGTTTTTTTTTTCATTTCATTTTATATTTTATTTTTTATTTTTTTGTAGTTCATTTTTTTTTTATAATTTTTTTAATTTTTTTTTATCATATTTTATTTTTTTTATTTTATTATTTTTATATTTTTTTTATTTTTATTTTTTTATTAATTTTTTTATTGTATTTTATTTATTTATTTATTTTTTATTTTTATTTTTTTTTTACTTTTTATATTATTTTAGCTTATTTAATTTTATTTTATATAATTTTTAATTTTTTTTTTATTATATTTTTTTAATTTTATTATTTTATTATTATTTTTTTATTTTATTTTTATTTTATTGTATTTTATTTCATTTTTTATTTTTATTTTTAAATTATATTTTTAATTTTTTTTTATTTTATTTTTTTTATTTTTATTTTTATTTTTTTTGTTTGTTTGTGGTTTTCTGAATGAAGAACACTCTTCATTCACAGAATCTATCCCAAATTCATGTCTATCCCAACCGCTATCGAGAAGCATCAGCAACGCTTAATTAAAATTGGAAAATGTTCAAAAAATAAGAGAGAAAAAAACAAGTTTGCAAAATAAATAATAAGGACCTGTCTCGCTTAAATAATATCAGATATTTATACATATACGCATATTCTATATATGCATATATACTAATATGAGCGACTTCATGCAACACTTAAATTGCAATTAATTACTAGACGAATGAAACTAATTAAATATTTTTAAAAACATTTTTTTTCTTTTCAATTAAACATATTTAGTATTAAGTGGTAATTAAATGCAATAAATTGCAAGACAATTATATAATAGCGCATATACAAACATACATGGATATATGAAAAACCCGACACATATTATGCAATTAGTCATGAGTTGGCATTATACGATTTTCGTCTTTTTTTTTATACCAAAAATGCTTGCTGTGTGTGAATAAGAATTTTTTGAACCGTAAAAGGTGCCACACCGCAACAACAACACGAGCGTAACGAAATTGTCGTGGAGTGAGCTACAATATATGCATCCTAACACCGCCGCTTCATTAATACTAATTTAACCATTTGTGGTTTGGCATTTCATGGCATTTCAGTCTAAAAATATCATTTACACACAAACGTACAAACGCATATAATAGCATTCTCAGTTACTGAGTGGTTGAGTGGTATGTAAATGAAACGCCCGCGCGCATTGCATCGCGCAAACAATGTTGCAATATCATTGGTATGCCAAACGGCAGCCACTGGCGGCGGCGACAACAACAGCGCCGGTGACGACGATCTCCTCACAAACGTTTGCATTTTAACGACAGAAAAGCAATGAACTACGAAATACTAAAATGATTTGCATTTCAGGCACAGGAATGGTGATGGGGGTGATGATGGTAGTGGTGGTGGTGTGGGGCAAGAGTGTGTGTGTGTGTGTGGTTGATAGCGTGACGGGCAGCTGGTCAGTGGGATGTATCACCCCAAAAAAAACACACGCACACACACACAAGCCCAGTCATATGGCATTGGCTGGGTTCTATGTTTATTTTTAGACTTTAAGCTGTGCTCGCGGCGTCGCTAGTGGAGACTGCTAAAAATAAGTTATTTCGAGTTTCTCTCGATTTTTTTTTTTTTCTTTTTTTTTTTTAAAGCATTTTTTCTTCTGCAATCGTGTATAAAATTAAATTGTGAGACAATGCTAAATATATTTGTCTTTTTATTTTCCTTATATTTATTTTTATTTTTATTTTAAGATCAAGTGAATACACACGAATCCATAGTAAATTATATTGATTTAATTTTTATTGCAAATATTTTTTATTTCACTTTAAAAATTTAGTTTTCATTTATATGCTTGAAAAAAAATATATAAATTATTTATAGAAAAAAAATTATAAAAAAAAAATGTATAAAAAAAATTATTATTTTTTTAATTCTTGTGTTGAAAATGCGAAACAAATATCAGGTGAAAGAGAGAGGTCGATAACGGCCATGAGCATAGAGAGCGTTCATTTTCAAGAATGCTCGTTATAGAGAACAACTCGATCATTCCAGGCGTTAATACTAGCAATTTGTTGAGTATATAAGTACGAAGCTGGAAGTTAGTTTTATAGCGAACACGTGCGTGAAATACTACTGTAAAGTAAATACTACTGTAAAGTAGACTGCGAATGTTGTTAAATAAATAATTTTAAATACTAAAGCGGCCGCGATAGCCGAGTAGTTAGCATTGTGTACTGCCACTCGGAAGGCCAGGGATTGAGCCCAGATTTGACCGACATCCAAAATTATAGAAAATATATTTTTCTAATTGCGGTCGCCCCTCGGCAAGGTATTTCAAGCCCTCCGACATGAAATAAAAACGCAAGACAACAAATTGGAGGAAGAGTTCAGCCAAAAATCACAACCACTGAAGCAAAGCGCCAAATATATAGGGTGATCCAAGTAGAGATACTGTTTTCAATAGCCCTTATTGACAGATCACGCGTGAGTCATGTCAGTATTGTTTGGCATTTCAGTATAGAAAGACTTATTACGAAAATTCACGTTCTGTAAAGAATGTGTTTCGCGCGCTTCGCTCAATTTATGGTCAACATGATCGGCCTACTGAGCACACTATTCGCGACACCATCACCCATCTTGAGCAACAGCATCCATTATTGGATAATATTCGACCGAATAGACCCCGTCCAGCACGCAGTGAAGAAAATATAGCGACCGTAGCTGAGAGTGTACACGAAGACCGTGGAGAGTCGATTCGGCGCCTTTCGCAGCAACTCGGACTGACGTATGGAACGACTTGTCGCATTTTACGTCGAGATATTAAATTGAAAGCGTACAAAATACAGCTTGTGCAGGAATTGAAGCCGTTCGACCTTCCCAAGCGACATCGCATCGCTCTATGGTCTTTTGAAAAGTTCCAAGAAGATCCGACGTTTTCGAGCCAAATTTTTTTCTGCGAAAAGGCCCATTTCTTGCTAAATGGGTATGTAAATAAGTAAAATTTCCGCATTTAGGACGAAGAACAACCTGAAGAGTTTCAAGAGCTGTAATTTCATCCAAAAACAGAAGAAAACAACGGTTTTGTGTCGTTTGTGGGACGGTGAAATCATGGGTCCATATATCTTCAAAAATGATTCCGGTGAGAATGTAACCGCCAATGGCGACTGTTTTCGCGCCATGATAATCGACTATTTGATGCCTGAAATTGAAGTTCGTGATCTCCGCGACATTTGGTTTCAACAAGACGGCACCACTACCCACACATCGCATCAATCAATGGATTTATTGAGATAACACTTGGGTGAGTAGATAGTTTCACGTTTTGGACCGGTCGATTGGCCACCAAGATCGTGTGATAACACACCGTTAGACTTTTTCCTGTCGGGATATGTGAAGTCTAAAGACCATGTGGACAATCTCGCTTCGATTCAGGCCCTGGAGCAAAACATTAGGCGTGTCATTTGCCAGTTACTAGTCGAAATGCTCGAAGGATTTATCGAAAAGCGGAATCAACGGATGGACTATCTGAAACGTAGCGCGGCCAAATTTTTAAAGAGATAATCTTCAAAAAATAAATGCGAAAGAATGGTCTTTCGAATGTTAATAAAAATTCCCCATTATATTTTTTTTTTTTTTTTTTTTTTTTTTATTTGTTTTTTTTTTGGTAAAGTAGGGAACCGCGGAATGGATCAGCCGTTATATAGATTTTTACTTTTATTTTGCTTAATTTTTTGCTTTTAATATTTTTTTTTCCTTTTTCGTTTAATTTTTTATTTTTTTATTTTATTTTATTTAATTTTTTCTTTGAATTTTTCTTAATTTTTTTTTTTTTTTAATTTTTTTTATATTTTTTTTGTATTTTTTTTTTTTTTTTTTTTAATTTTTTGCTTAGTAATTTTTTGTTTATTTATATACAATTGTCATTCAATACGGAAGCGACACGCGCTTGTTTAACACTTTTCAATTCTTTAAATATATATTTAAATATTCCCCAAGCACATCGCACATAAACACATGTGCTTCAGCCAAAAACCTTTCGAATTTGAAATGCAATTGACAGGCGAATGTCAACAACGCGAAAAAATCAACAGAAAATTAAACATTTTCGCTGTTTTTTTTTCGGCAGCAACTACTAATGAACAGCAATTAAGAAAATAAATGGAAAATAATATTTCTATTAATTCTGTAAGTTCTAGGTGGGTGGCAAGGCGCGTCATTGAAAAAACTCTCCTTCTGCCATACTAAATTACTGAGTTTTTTTGAAAAAAAAAAATGAAAGAGAGGTTATCATGTTAATTATTTATTAATATACTCAAGCTGAGCATTCAAGTGGGGAAAAGGTGTATATATAATGTAAATGTATTTGATATGTAACTTGGCATTGACAGAAAATAAAAAATAAATAAAAATATTATAAAATATATTTTAATGCGCATAAAAATAATTTCAACACAATAATGGAAGATGAGGAATTATTTGTGACTAGAAACAATGAGAAATTTAATCAAGATTTTTTTTTTTTTTTAATCATATATTATTACAATTTATTATAATGGATATTTCTATTATAAATTTTCCTCTGCATTATGTTTTAGTTAGCGAAAACTCCATTTAATTCGTTGCATATAAAAATAAGTGAAAAAAAACCTTCAATTTTGAGTACAAAAAAAATTCCATCAATTTTCTATGGAGTGCTTTTCAGCATAATATTTCCTCCTTTTTCCTGCCACATCATGTTTGCGTTGAATATATGTGAATTTTTTTTAAGAATAAACTGTACAACCAAGCACTGCTTGTAAATATTTGAAATTAAGTCAATGCAGCAGAGCCATCAATAATGCAGACACACACACACTTATAAACTCGTATACACATATACATAAATATTTGTGTGTGCATGTAAACCGGAAATTGACAGACGCCAAAATATATGTTCAAAGTTGAATGATGCGAATATGAATTGTTATAACGGTATGTCAAAAAGTATAATCAAATTTGTTACGACATGCAGGCGCACATACAAACAACCACAAACATACATATATGCATACATACATCCCCACATACATATACACTTCTTGTTGAAACTAAAAACTTGTATAAGCGCCAAGGCAAGGTATTTTGAGGAAGAAAGTAAGTATGCAGCTACCTTTGTGACACAATCCTAAGCAAGGGAGATGGAGGCGTAAGTGCGAGTAGTGGCAGAGCAAGCCAAATAATGTAGTGGCGCGATTATGTAACATTGCATTTAGCTTATTTAATTTTTATATTTATTTTAGAATAGTTTTTTTCGGTTTTTTATTTTTATTTGATTTTGTTTTTCAATTTTTTTTTTTAATTTTTTTTTCTCAATTTTTTTTTTCAATTTTTTTTCCAATTTTTTTTTTTAGTTTAATTTTTTCTACTTTCTTTTACATATATATTTTTATTTTTTTATATTTTTTTTAGAATTCCCGCTGCTATTCTTCATTCATTTCTTGAAATTTTCCCATTATTTTCTTATTGCATTTTTTCGCGGGTGTCTGCGGCATGCCAACATGCCACAACAGGCTGCTGGCTGGTCGCGAACACTTTAGAGCACACATCACTCTTATGTACAATATGCGCATGTATGTATGTGTATGTACGTGTGTGTGTATGCATTTATTTATTTATTGGCGACAACATAGTGCGGTTGGTAATGATGGTGATGATGATGATGATGATGATGCAACATGGCGGCATAAATTGCATCAACGGTTGCGTGGCATACAAAAATAAAATAAAAATAAAATTAAAATTAAATAATAGCAAAAAAAAATAAAACCAAAAATACCGCTATTTGTACACATTTAGTATGCATGCTTAGTAGATACATACATATCTAAATACATATATATGCATATGTATGCCGACTTATTTGCAGCAAATGTGGCATGTATGGCATTCTGGTAACTTTTTGGCAACGATTAGCTCAGCAGGATATTGTAAACGTAGACACACACACACACACAAACTCACTCGCACACCTTTTACTTCTCTATTTTTCTGGCTTAGTTTGTATTTATATTCCTATTTCTTCTTCTCTACTTGCTATTTTTGCACTTTACTGTGACACTGATAAACAAAAGTGTTGTGACTGACGTTGATGGCGACGCTGCTTGTGATATGTGGCGAGCGCTATTTACACGCAGAAATACACATACAACGAGCAGAACAGCAAGTTGACAAGAAAGAGTGGAGAACTTATTAGAATGGCCGAACTAAAATATCACTAGTCCGAAAAATACCGAAAAGCTACTAGTCAAAATACTATTTTTTTTAAGTGAAAGATAAATATTTTATATCTTTTTAACACATTTGAGACTGGTATTTTACTAACCAAAACTGAACTAGTTGCTTTTCTGCTATAATTCGAACTAGTAGTATATATACTGATCTTAATATTTCTAACCAAAAACTGACAATTGTTATCTCGTATAAAACCAACGCATACTAGCATAAATACCATTTATTTATTTATAAAATAATTTTTTTAACTAGTTAGACTTGCTTTGCGCGCACTGATAGTAGTTTTCAACTAGTTATTTCGACTACTGGGTATAGTTATGATAAAAAAAAACATTTTTGATATGACTTCAGTGACTTTTCTGGCACAATTGTATTTTGCTGATAAAGGCTGATTGACAAAAGCATTAATGAAGTTGTTAGGTCGGAAGGAAGGCGAGTTCAAAGATGCATACTTCCGATTTGTAAGACTGACTCACAGGTTAAATAAAAATGGCTAATCTCATTAGGTAGACTTAGATAGACAAGAAGATTGACAAGAATGTTGTACAGCACTTGTTTGGTCTAAAATGTGTAGTCAAGGTCAGTACAAAACTAATGTTTTGATGATTTTTCGCCCTCCCTTCTGAGTGTTGCTTGGGCAAATTCCAAGTGTAGCTTTGTAGATAAGAATTACTGTCATAAGAGGTGAGTTGTTCCACTTGAGAGCATATTTATTCAGTATCAGAAAAATACCAGTATCCTAGAACTGAATATATGCTACTACCCACTTAAATTTGGACCTAAAATTACTTTCAATTTCTTTGGATGCCACTCTTTAGGTGATGCTGTTTTCTAACATTAGTCCAAACTTGTTCCAACCAGCCAAAAAGCGAGATTAAACTATTTTTCATATAATCTCAGTGTTTCTAGTCAACTTAAATTCCACCGCCGACCATGCTTTGACTGGCAAAAACACTTGGTTCGGTTAGAGCCCTATCTACCCCAAAACTCAGAAGTTTTAAAAAAAGACCACCGAAGCTGTTTGAAAGGTTCGTGTACTCGATTTATTTTCAGTCAATATTTTAAAGTTTTGGTAAGAGAGGCTGCAGATAATTTAGATTTTATCTCCCATTTTCAAAATCCCACAAGCTCTGGTAGATTAAGAGGGAATTAATTAGTTTTCCTGAATTCAGATGAAGGAGAAAAATTGGTTTCAGGCTTCACATCTAGAGAATGATTTAGAAAGGACCTTCATACTCTTAGATGTCAATCACATATTTTTCCAGCTGTTTGCCTTTGTTTCAGCTGTTGACTAGAGATAATAGCACTTTACCTTGGAACATCTCGCTGAGGCGAAATGGTTCTAGAAACTCGTGAAATCTTTTTTTTTTTAAGGAAAAATGGGAATCTTCGCTGAAATATTAGACACATTGGCAGCTAGGTATGTCAAAAGAGACACTGCACAAGGAAATACCAAAATTTATATCGTTCTTGGAAGATGTGGACCGCAGTTTTATGCTGAGCAATGCCCTTTCAACAAAAATCCCAGAAAAGAATGAATTGATGTGTTTCAAGCAGAATTAACTGCAATAACAACTGCCGCTAGGACACTATACAAGAGGAAGAGACTTACCTACAAAGAATTCATAATATCTACTAAAAATCGGTCTTAATCAAGAGGGTCGAGACAACAGATGGCGAAAAGAACTCACATGCAATGTAACCAGCCAGATTTGGCCATTGATCGAAGAGAAGGGAGAACAACATTTCCCGTCCCTCGTAACCAGACCTACCATCGCAACCGACGTTGAAGAAAAGAGAGAAAGTCTCTACTGCTTCTATCGGCATTAGCATCAGGTAAACGGCGTTATAATCGGGCACAGTGCAATGGGGACTAAGGGCAGGAGGATGAGCTGTTTCTTTAACGACTTCTGACGCAGCTATAGGGAGATGGATGAGTAGGAGTAGGTAGAGAGCTATGTTACCTTTGCCACTGCCCAGCTCTCAGTGTGACCCGATATCGCTTTTGCAGAACTAGTTTTAGTCAGAAATCTTATGGCTGTCATAAAATACACTAAATGGTTTGAGCAGTTTGGAAGGTGAAAGGAGTCTCTTTTCATAAGCCTATCATTAGATACCCCAGTCCAAGCAAGCACCACAACAACTAACTAACTAACCACCTCTCTGGGACGGAGAGCCGATAGATGTGCCTCAGCTTTTCAATTAAACAAAAATAATGTGGAAAGTATGAGCACACAGCGAAAGTATAGCTAAACCTGATAATCAGCCTACAAAGAAAACCCCGTTTTTTCGCGGACTATTTCATTGCAAAAATTTTAATTTTTTTTAATTTTTATTTTTTTTATTTTTTTTATTATTATTATTTTTTTATTTTTATTTTATTTTATTTTTTTGTTTGTTTGTTATTTAAACATGAAACTTTAAATAAATTTAATTTTTGAACATATTTACGACATATTTGGGGTGCAAAGCAATTCCAAAATCATTCACAGCAAACAGTACAGCGAAAGGACTCACCTGAAAATAGAATGAAAATAAAATATTTATTAATAATTATGAAAATAAGACAATTAAACCAAAAACTATTATAAAACAAATTTTTTTTTGTCTTGTTAAAATAAGAATGGAATTATTTTTAATAAAGAAAATTTCAAAAAAAAAAAAAAATTTTAATATCCTTTGAAAAAAAAATTTTTTTTAATGATTTATTAATTTTCTAGGAAAAATCAAAAATGCTAAAATCTCCCTAAATGTACTAATTAAAAGTGAAAACAACATTTTCACTGACCTCTAAACTCTCTAAGAGTATTATACGCTCTCCCATTCAAAGGCTCTCCTAGTTCCCCTTATGAATGCATAAAAGCACACACAAAAAAACGGCAAAAATGCAAGTAAAAGAAGAAATCACAAACCAAAACGGTTTAATTAAAACCAAAAATAAAAAATGAACTGAACACACACACATATATATACACACACACACATATATATATATATATATGTATAAGCTAAACAATCAAAGGTAAGTAGGTCACATTGGCATTAAGGATTTGCCATACAAAAAAGGACAATAGGTAACGCATGTCAAAGAGGGGAGAAGAGAGAGTCGTAAGGAGAGACAAAAAATAATAGCTATTAAAAAGAAGGATAAGGACAAATTGTAGGAAATGTATTTATAAATATTTTGATGGATTGAGATGCAATATGTAGGTGTTTATAGATGTACAGTGGCTCACAGCTTATTTCATGCAGCGTACTTTTTACTAAAAAATAAATTAAAAGATTTAATTCAAACTTGTTTAATATATAGTGTGATATCCGTTAGCTTTTAATACAGGCTTTAGTCTAGCTGGCATGACTCAGCTATTGTTTTTAACCACGTCTGCACTGATTGCGGATTTGTGTTTAGAATCTTTATCCTGACAATATCGGAAATTTTGACGTATCTCAAGTTTCTCGGCACTTTGATGTTAGGGTACAATGTTTTATCCATAATACTCCCAACAAAGACCACAATTCCAACGACGGCTGCAGACATCTATGCCCATACCATAGCACGGCTCTCATCACGCTTAACAGTTGGCCGGGAGTTACATCTCTGAAGCGCAGTATTGCGTTCCCGCCTAACGTAAGTCATTCTATCTGAACCGAAAAGGTTGAACTTCGATTTTTCAGCAAAAATTACGGTGTTCCCGAAGTCAACATTTTTAGTGTCCAGCTCAATGGCAAAGGCAATTCGGCTATTTTTTTTATTTTTATTTTTTTTTTTTTTTTTGGCTAATAAATTGCTTCTTTCGGGATACTCGACCATTGAAGTCGGGCGCACGTGGTACCCGACGAATAGTTTCAGCACCAAATGATTTACTTAGTTCCTCCTGAACTTCCGCGGATAATTTTGGAGCTGATAGTCTGAGATGTTCTTTAATTTTTCGTACAGTTAAACGTTCGTCACCTTCATTGAAACTCTTACTTGGTGATTTTCGGCTTTTATTTTTTATACGACTTTCATGTACGAAACATTCCATTATAATTTGTTCTCTCACACTACTTAAATTATCTTATCTTAGCATTTCTTCGCTGCGATTTTCCATTTTTGAAATGGTTTATGACTAATTCTCACCGTTCGATCGTTGCATGGCGACCCATTTGACTAAAATTAGTACGCTGATAGCGCTAAACGCAAAACACGCACTAAAACTGGCTCCAAAATATTACTGAATGTCAGTTGTAATAATTACAAAAGCCCACTACCGTTACAAACGCAACTGGCTTTCACTACAGCATGGACAAGTGCGTGCATGAAATAAGCTGTGAGCGAAATTCCTGGAACGCAGCTGCTTTTCATACCTTTACAGATGTAAGTCTGTACTTCTACGAATTTTACTTTGCTTGCCTACTTAGTAAAGTAGTAAGTATAAGTACAGTAATGAAAAAGCGTCACGTCAGAAAAGTAGTACAATTTTCACGTGCGCTTCGAACGCACTTATAGCGCTGTTCCTACCACTTAATCAAAATTGTGCTTTGACGTGGTTAAAGATTTTGTTTTTCTCCCATTAGGGGTCACCCCTCATGACGAAAGCTCTCCAAACGATCTGAGACTGATCGACCTCGCCGCGTCCAGGAATATGTTTATTCGAAATACCAGATCCTAGCATAGCACACATAACACATCCATCAGAGCTCTTACTGTCTTTCCAACGGTGGGACGGCATTTCAAACTCCTTACGTATCGCCGCCAAACAAACAATTGCTTTTCAAAAATATCGAGAAAATAGAAACGAATGTCATGCTGTAGTGAAGAGAAAAAATACTGTCCATTTTACAACGTGTTGATGTTGAAGAGGGAAAGACAGACGCATTTTCTGAGGAAAAACAAAAGAGGCCGAAAAGCATGAGTACAAAGAGCTTGAAAATTCTATGAAAAGATGTCGCAACTCTCAGAAGTCCCCAAAACCGAAGATTACTCAAGTAGCAACGAAAAATGTATCTGGTGACAGATGATGTCGATGGTAAAGACATTCCATCACCACGCTTTGATGAAGTTCGAATAATAGTCATCGCCCGCTTGAAGGTCTTGTCCCGCGTATTGTGTGAAAGACTAGAGCTCACAGTAATTGAGCGAAAAGTCCTCTCTCGATCAAGTCCCTCATCATTATCGCCGAGCTATATGGTGCAAAGGAGAACATCTGATAAATCGACACTAGAAGTTTTAGAGAGGTAGGTTCTGCGGAATGTGCGACGGCAAATGCCGCAAACGATGTAACGATGAGCTATGCGAGATAAACCACGGCATTGATCTAGTTCATCGAATTAAGAGAGAGCGGCTGGTTCGTGATGTCCGAATGGATAAAAAGCTTTACAGCTTTGAAAGTAACTATTCGATGCAATATCCGCTAATGAAGGCAGTAGAAGGAAGAGGAAGTAGAAGGGCCTGACTTCGTTTGGTATCTCCAAGGCGGCGGCAACCGGTGGAAAAAACGACTATAATCGCGCAAGTGATGAAGAGTATGGAAGAGTACAGGTTCTAGACGGCCAATCTATGCGATTCCAGTAATTTTTTTATTCTTTCAAAAGCAAATGGTCCAGTTTTATATGAATAAAAAATATATATCTTCAATGTTTTCACTATAATAAAAAAAACTGGTTAAGAAGAATGATAATCAAGCCTAACTAGCCACTCCACTGTGTTTCTCCGCATAAGTATGGGTTATTTTTTGCAGGAATATATTTACGAGATTACAACGCCAGTTTTCTGTCAGAAATATACTAGTATCATACTAGTTCAAATAAAAAAAAATACTGCTAGTTTAGTTTTGGAGACGTTATATATACATTATGTGGTTTCATTTTTTTCATGAAATTCATTTTCAACCACTTTTTGGCACATATTGGATGGTAACTCAGACATAACTTGACGAATGTTGGATTTCAAGTGCTAAAGAGCTAAAGGTTTGTCCGCATAAACACGGTTTTCCGCGCAGCCCCACAAAAAAGTCCAACGATGTCAAACCGTACGATCTCGGTGGCCAATTGACATCGCAGATTACTCAGCTGGAAAATTTCTCTCGCAATACAGCCATATTCGCTCGTGTTGTGTGGCACGTGGCACCATCTTGTTGGAACCACATATTGTCTAAGCCGTGCTCTTCAATTGCAGACCAAAAAAAAGTCGGTTGTCATACGAGTTCCGAACTGACATTGACAGACTCACTGTTAACGTTTTCAAAGCAGTAAAGTACAATCACATCTCCGGACCAAAACGCGCAACAGAGGGTTTGGGTGTAAATTTCAATTATTTGAGGATTCTCGGAGCCCCAAATGCGATAATTTTGCTTGTTTACGTATCCAACGAGTGAGAAATATTACCTAGTTGAATTCCGAAATATTGAAATAAAAATTTAACGATTCTTGTGTATTATATTAAAATTTCAAGCAAATGTTTTTTGAGTACTGCTACAGTACAGTTTGAAATACCACTGCTGAACAGTGAATGGATGCGTGATGTTTGATAACATATATACATCTTAGTAATCTTTTGCGTTGGCATTGAGCCTTCGGGTATTCATGGAAAATTTTACGTAATTCATATACGAGTATGTATGTGTGAATGTGTTCATATGCTTGTATAACAACATACCTATGTGATGTGTATAAAAAGCTACCTTTTCCCGGAAACGGAAATAAATTACTTGTAGTAGTGTCTACATACATACATACATACATATATGAGTATTACACATGTGCTGCGTGCCTAAGTATCCAGGTGTATGTGTGTGTGTGTGTCCGTTTATTGATAACCAACGGCAACTTAGCGATCAACTAACCATAAAACCGGTGATGCAAACAGCAGCAAGTCAGTCAATAAACTACACATATAGACATGCATGTATGTACATGCATGTATGTGTAAGCATTTGCCAATGGGCCAATTTATACTATTGTAAATAACCGCACAGCTTCCGGCAGTCGCTGGCTAACCGCAGGGCTGTCGGTGGTACAGTTGTGTATCCTTGAAATGAAATTTGCTTAATGGGCATATTTTCACTCAATTATACACGCCACACAGTACAGGTAAATATGTTATGAATGTACGGCTGTATGTGAGTTAACGTGCAATAACTGAGTTATGCTTTTTTTGCACATTTCACATGTGTGTGTGTGTGTACGTACGTATGTGTGGTAGGTATTTGCCTTAGCCGCTCCATTTAACAGCAGACACGCCCAGCAGCATGCAAAATGTGGAAAACAAGAGAAATATGCCAACTACATATGTGAATATATACAATATATGTGTCAGTATGTATACACCCGTATTGATATATGTATATGTTGCTGTTTTTACTATGGCCCTCAACATGCGAGTCATGATGTTTTGCTTTTATTCTTTATTGTATGGCGTTAAAAGGTGAGCTGCTCTCTCGATGATTGTTGCGTTCGCTTTCCATTTCGCTTTTATTATCCTTTTAGCGGAGACCAATCAATTGCGTAAGCGGGATAACTTGGTAATTTACACTTGTCGGTTTTGGTAGAACAATATGTAAACACATACATTCATACATACGGGTACATATATACAGATTCAACCTTGCTTCACTGATTGGCAATATTTGATTTAGTTTTATAGAGGGAAAAAACTCTACGCACTTCAAGGTTAACAAAGAAGCGAAAATTTCATGTATGTGAATTTCATTCCTTTTTTATTTTTAATATATATTTTTATTTTTTTATTTTTTATCTTTTATCCTTTAACTTCTATTATTATCTTTATTTATTTTTACTTAATTCTTTTTAAATATTTTGTATTATTTATTTCTTTTTTATTTTTACTTTTCATGTTTTTACTTTTTTTATTTTTATTTTTATTCCTTCTTTTCTTTTTTAAATTTGTTTAAAATTTATTTTTTATTTTTTTATTTTTATTTTTTTATTTTTTTTATTTATTTTTTTATTTTTTTATTTTTTTTTTAATCGTTCTTTCTTAATTTTTTTAATGTTTATGTTCTAATTAAATTTTTTTTTGTATATATCATTAGTATTTATTTATTTTTTAGCTTTTTACGAATATATGTTTGCATTTTTTTTTTATTATTTATTTATCATATTTTTTTCTTTCAACAAAATTCACCTTTCCTCTTGAATATACCTCGTATTGAATTTTAACTCTTTTTTACATATTTTTTATTTTTTTTAATTTAATCTTTTCATTTTTATGATTTAATACATTTCTCTCTCTATTTTTTTATATAAAAATTTTATTTTATTTTTATTTTTTACTTCTTTAGTTTCTAATTTTTGTTAGTGTCAATTTTTAATTTTTTTAATTTTTTTTTAATATTTTAAAATTTTTTTTTTCATATTTTTTTTTATTAGTTTTTTTTCATTATTTTTTCACTGGTTTTTTTTATGTTTTTTTTAATTTTTGTTTTAATTTTGTTGTAATTTTTTTTTCTTTAATTATAAATTTTCAATTTTTTTCACATATTTTTTGTTTGTTTTTATATACCTTTAATTATTTAATAGTTTTTTTTTTTTTTATATTAGTATTTTATATATATAAAACCGCTGAACCATTTCGAGGTTCCCTACTTTTTTAAAGAAAAAAAAACACAAAAAATTCAGATTTAATGAGGAATGTTTACTATCATTCGAAAGAACATTCTTTCGTTCGAAGATTATCTCTTTCAAATGTTGGCCGCGGCTACGTCTCACATGGTCCATCCGTTGAGTACAATTTTCGATGACTCGGTCGAAGATTTCGACTGGTAGCTGGTAAATGACACGCGTGATTTTTTGCTCCAAAGCGTGAATCGAAGCGGGATTGTCCGCATAAACTTTAGACTTTACATATCCCCACAGGAAAAGGTCTGACGGTGTCACACGATCTTGGTGGCCAATTGACAGGCCCAAAACGTGCTCACCGAAGTGTTCTCTCAATAAATTCATTGATTGGTGCAATGTGTGGGAAGTGGCGCCGTCTTGTTGAAACCAAATGTGGCGGAGATCACGAGGCATCAAATAGTCGGTTATCATGGTGCGATAACGGCCGCCATTGACGGTTACCTTCTCATCGGCATCATTTTTGAAGGAATATGAACCGATGATTCCGCCGGCACACAAACTACACAAAATCGTTATTTTTGTCTAGATGAAATGGCACCTCTTGAATCTCTTCAGGTTGATCTTTGTCACATATGCGGCAATTTTGCTTGTTTACATACCCATTGAGCCAGAAATGGGCTTAATCTCTGAACAAAAATTGGCTCGAGAACGCCGAATCTTCTTGGAACTTTTCAAGCGGCGTCGCTTGGGAAGGTCGAGCGGCTTCAGTTCTTGCACAAGCTGTATTTTGTACGCTTTCAATTTAAGATCTAGACGTACCATGCGCCAAGTCGCTACATACGACAGTCCGAGTTGCTGCGAACGACGCCAAAGCGACTCTGCATGGTCTTCGTGTACACTCTCAGCTACGGCCGCTATATTTTCTTCACTGTGTGCTGGACGTGGTCTATTCGGTCGAATATAATCCAATAATACATGCTGGGTTTCAAGATGGGTGATGGTGTTGCGAATAGTACGCTCAGTAGGCCGATTGTGTTGACCAAAAGTTGAGCGAAGCGCGCGAAATACATTCTTTGCAGAAGGTGAATTTTCGTAATAAAATTGAATGATTTGTAAAGGTCTTTCCATATCATGAAATGCCAAACAATACTGAACAAAAATAATATGACAGCTTGACTCGACTCACGCGTGATCTGTCAAAAAAAGGCTATTGAAAAAAGCACCTCTACTTGGATCACCCTTTAGAGTAGCCATATATTTAAAATCAAGAAGAATTAAATGATTCAATTCGAAACTTAAGTGTTACGAAGTTTAATGCAGAGCTTTCATCATCATCGGTGAAGCAACAGTTAAGCAAAACTTTTTTTAATTAAAGAAATTTTTATATCTTCTTTTATCCAATTTGGAACAAGTGAAAACTAATTGTTTCAAATAACTAATCGATTAACTACAGCTACCTTTTCTATACCAAAAGATAAATTGTTAGCAATTTTCGCTATTTGGAAAACTGTTGTCTAAACAAATGATGTTTACAGCAAGTCAACGCTGTTGTTTTTGCTGTTTTTTTTTTTTTTTTTGTTATTTACCTATTTACCGTGTCTATTTGATGCGTGAGTGTTTGTTGTTTATGCTGATTATTATTTTTTTTTTTGCTGTTGTTGTTTTCAATGATATGCGCAATTAGTCATTTTGTAGCATTAGAATTTCGATGCTATAATTTGTTTTTTTTTTTTTTTGCTGTTTTTATGATAAACAAATGTTTAATTACCCGCATGGTTGCTTGTTAACATATGTTGTTATATAATATATATATAAATTTTTGTATATTTTTCTTATAGCATAAGTTTTGGGAAAACATTTTTTTTTTAATTTTTCAATTTTTCATTTTTTATTTTTTTATTTTAGTAAGTTTTTCTTTCATTAGTTTTTACATAAATACTGTACCAAAAAATATATGATAAATAAATTTTTTTTTCTGCACTGAATGGTGGCAACCTGTTGCCACACGACACCAAACCAATCAGCTGCTGCCATGTGCTTTTTATACTAATATTTTTTTCTGGTGCTGTTGTTTGTTGCTTGCCATTTGAATGGAAAGTAATTAACATACAAAAAGTGGAATTTCCATTTTGAGAAAACAAGAAAACTTAATAACATATGCATAGAAAACGTGTCAATAAGTCATAAGAAAATTGAGTTTATAGTTTATTGAGACAAAGCAATTTTTTTTTTTTTTTTTTTGCAAGACTAGGTTTTAGCTGCAGAAGAAACTTATAATATTAATAAAACTTGCAAGCAAACTGATGAACTACAAGGTTTTCTATTAGTACGATGAAGCAAACGAGACTGTTAACTTTGCAGTCACAGAGAGAGAGCAGGTTGTGAGTGTTGTAGTAACATACGCATTTAGCATTGCATTGAAAATGGTATGGCATTACAAATTGAAAAGTAACAATCAAGAGAATCAAGGTGAAAATTCTAGAAAATACAAAAATATTTTAGTTTGAATCAGCTGGACG
Organism: Neoceratitis asiatica; assembly: GCA_030068015.2. Taxonomy (NCBI): domain Eukaryota; kingdom Metazoa; phylum Arthropoda; class Insecta; order Diptera; family Tephritidae; genus Neoceratitis; species Neoceratitis asiatica. The sequence continues at coordinate 67,190,419 of CM061526.1, forward strand.
CAAAATTTTAGTAAGACGATGTTAAAGAAATGGAGAGAAGAGTAGATGAGGGGAAATGAGAGAAGAAGGGGGGAGAGGAGAGGAGAGGATGGAACGAATATTTTTTAAGTAAATGAATATACATGTGCATATGTTTATTAGAAAAGGGTTTCCATCTTCCTACCAATGCCCATTTAATGTTAAAAAAAAATTCACTTTTTAAAAAAACTTAGTAAAATGTTTAATTGGGTTTTTATTTTGCATCATTTTTATAATATTTTGCTTTTTTTACTTAATTTAATTTATTTTTTTTTCAAAAATTTTATATATACATTGATTTCGTTTCTTTGTTTTATTTATTTATTTTTTTTTTATATATTATACTAGCGGACCCCAGCGTGCTTTGCTACACCTATAAAAAAATTAAGAAAATCTAATGTAAAAATTATTCTTAAAACAGATTTTTTTAAATTTAAAAAAAAAATTTTCATTTTAATTTTTTCCACTTTCTATCTCTCTTCAACACCACATACAACGTAATGTACGCGTATTTTGGAATTTTACACGTATTTGTTGTTGTTGCATGTAGTTTGTATCGGGCGCGACCAATGTTCACTAAAATGGTCATATCTCTGGAACGGCTGCGCTAATCTGAATGAAAACTATACATTAACCTTCTCCTAATATCCTTTTATAACTCCTAAAAATTTGGTGCAATTTGATCTGGTGATTCTCAAGTTATAGGCGTTCATCAAAATTTGCATTGATTTTTATATATATAGATTATTTAATTTATTTATTATTTATTTAATTTTTAATATATATATATATATTATTTTTAAAATTTTTTCCACTTTTTGGTACTTATTTTATTTTATTTAATTTTTTAGCTGATTTTTTTTTTCATTTTTTTTTTATTATATTTTTCCTCATTCATTTTTTACTTTCTTACATTTTATTTTATTTTTTATTTTTATAATTTTTTTTTATTTTATTTTTCTTTTTAGTTTTAGTTTATAATTATTTATATTTATATTTTATTTTTTTTATTTTTTTATCTTCAAGGTCAACAAAGAAGCGCTAATTTCATGTTTGAGTTTTTAAAATTATTAATTTTTTTTATTTTTTTCAATTTTTAATTATATCTTTTTAAACTTTTTTTCTTGTTCTTATTTTAATTAGTTTCTTACTTAAATTTTTTTTTTAATTTAAAAAAAATTTTTTTTTTAATTTTTTTTAATTTTGTTTTTATATATTTATTTTATTTACCTCATTTTAGCATTTTATGTGTTTTTGTCTTTTAATTTCTTTTATTATTATTTTACTTTTTATTTTCGTTTTCATTTCTTTTTATTTTTCATATATATTTTTAAATCATTTTCATCTTTTATCTTATTATCTTTTTTAATTTTCATTTTTTCTCACATTTTTCTTAATTAGTTCTATTTTTTTCAATTCTTTTTTTAATAATTTTTTTATTTTTATTTTAATTTTTTACATTTTATTTTATTTTTTATTTTTTTTATATTTTTAGTTTAAGTTTTTTTTTAAATTTATTTCTTAATTTTATTTTATTAGTTTTTATTAAATTTTTTTATTTTGTTTTATTTTTATTTTTTGCATTTACTTATTTTTATTTTATTTTTTTTTTCATTTTTTTTATTTATTTTTTATTTTTTCAAACTTAATTGTTTTTACCTGATTTTTTACCATTTCATGATTTTTCGTATCTTTTTTTCATCTTATTTTATTTTATTTTTTTTATTTTTTATTTTTTATTTTTTTTTTTACTTTATTTTATTTTTTTATTATTTTATTTTTATTATTTTATTTTTTTATTATTTTTTTTTTATTTTTTTATTATTTTATTTTTTTTTCATTTTTTTATTTATATTTTTAATATATTTATTTTTTATTTTTTTTTCTTTTTATTTTATTTTAATTTTTTTAATATTTTTTTTATTTTTTTTTATTTTTATTTTTTTTTTTTTATTTAATTATTTTTTTTATATTTTTTTTTTATTTTTTTTTCATTTTTTTTTTCATTTTTTTTATTTATATTTTTTTATATATTTATATTTTTTTCGTTTTTTTTATTTTATTTTTTTATATTTTTTTTTTTTTTTCTTCAATTTTTTTATTTTTTTTATTTATATTTTTTATATATATATTTTTTTTTTAATTTTATTTTTTTTTTTTTTAATTTTTTTTAAATTAATTTTTTTAATTTTTTTTTTTTTTTTTTAATTTTCATTCATTTCATTTTTTCATTTTATTTTTTTTTAATTTTTTTTCTTTTTTTATTATTAATTTTATTTATTTTTTTTAATTTTTTTAATTTTTTTTTACTTTTTTTTGTTTTTTTTTTATTTTTTTTATTTTTTTTTTTAATTTAATTTAATTTTATTTTATTCAATTATATTTTATTTTATTTTATTTTATTTTATTTTATTTTATTTTATTTTATTTTATTTTATTTTATTTTATTTTATTTGACTTCAGTAAATTAGGCAACAACTCAATTAAATGGCCAACACTAAATTCGCTGTATGTTGACTTTTCTTTGAGTTAGTACTGTGAGCTGAGTTAAATATACAACTTTGTTGGCTTTGTATGTTATTATTATACAATATTTTAACGTGAATATTCTAACAGTTTTCTAACGGCTATGTGTGCACAGCTATAAATAGCAACGATGATGGTGCAGATGCTGATGGTGTTGATGGAAGTCAAGTTTAAGAAGATAAAGCACGAGTGTGCAAGCCAAAAGAGATGTGTTAAGAAGCAGATACATACATATACTCGTATATGGTATCATTAAACGCCTACGCATATACTTTTACACATAATTATGTATTTCTGTAGCTGCTACTGGTCGATTGCTACTCAGTTGTTGTTTTATATTTATATATTTATATGTTTTTTTTCTGTAACCATACTCATAACACCGTTGATTGTGCACAACAACTTATTTTATCTTGCATAGATAGATACATAAATACATATGTACATAAATATTGTATATTATCACCTAAACTCACAGTCAAGTCGGGGCAAGATAAGATGAGCCAGCAGCGGAGGAGCGTATTTTCAGCTTTTCTTAACTTTTCACTGCAATTTCAACAGGTAATGTTTACATTTGCCTTACTCGATTGAGTTTGCTATTTTCTTCTTCTTCTTCTTCCCCTTCTTGATTTTAGTTCTTGTTCTTGTTGTTGCTACAGTTGCGTTGCCTCTTCATTAAATTTCATACCATGTTTTTATAGCATAAAATGTGTGTAAACAATATGTATCTGTACATACATGATTGTACTATGTGTGCATGTGTGTGTGTGTGGTTTTATTTGCTCTTCTAGACGTGCTTGAAACTTGGCAAATTGCTTATTATGCTGCCTTTTCCGATAAGCAAGTTATTACCACTTTATTTTCTTCAGCTGTTGTTGTGGGTTTACTTAGCTTGTTATGATCTCTCTCCCTCTCTACCCCTCAGACCCACTCTGTTTATGCAAGTTGTTAGTAAAATTTATTCACATTAAGATAGTTGATATGCCTTAGCATGTTATAGCTAAAAATTAGTTGCAAGAATAACAGTAAAAAGGTAATAGATACCTATTTCACGGTAAGCGCGGCTGTTCAAGGTCGCTCCTTGCGATTGGCTTACTTAAGCTCAACTCGCTTTTATGCTCAATTATCTTCGAAGATTATGTAAGAATTTGCTGCAGCAGTTTTTCACGTAACAAACACCTTTTGCAGTAATTAATGGACAGGATATCAATTTTAAAAGTATCATTCTACTACCTGAAGATAGCTAAATATCCCATGAGTTAGCCCATTGGCAATAAAGTAAAGTAAATAAAAAAAATAAAAAATAAAACAAACAAAAAATAAATTAAATATGATAAAATAAAATAAAATAAAATAAAATAAAATAATATAATCTAAAACAAAATAAAATAAAATAAAATAAAATAAAATAAAAGAAAATAAAAGAAAAGAAAAGAAAATAAAATAAAATAAAATAAAATACTATAAAATAAAATAAATAAATAAAAATAAAATAAAATGAAATTAAATAAAATTAAAAAAAATTAAATTAAATAAAATGAAAAAATATAATTAAATTTAAAAAAAAGTTAATAAACATAAACCATAATTAATCAAAAATAAAAATTAAAAGAAATTAAAATAAAATAAATAAATAAAATAAAATAATACAAATCAAATAAAGTATAATAATTAATAAGTAAATATAAAATAATATAACTTAATATAAGAAAACATTAAATAAATAAAATAATAAATAATAAATAATAAATTATAAAATTTATAACAATAAATAATTAAATATACATAAATAAATAAAAATTATAAAATACTAATAAAGAAATAAAATAAGTAAAAATAAATAAAAATATTAGTTTAAGTAAAATAATAAATAAAAGTATATAACATAAAATAAATTAACATAAAATAAAACATTTTAAAATAAAATGAATAAAATAATAAATTATGAATAATAAATTATAAAATATAAAATAAAAAATTAATAAAAAAAAATTTAAAATAGTTAAAAAAATTATATGACTTAAATTAAAAAATTAAACAAATTTATTAATATAAAATAAAAATAAATTAAAACAAAAACCTATAAAACACAATAAAAAAATAAAATATTAAAATAAAATAAAATAACATCAAATAATGCAAAACAAAATAAAATAAATTATCGGAATATTATGAAACAAATTAAAATAAAATAAAATGACATAAAACAATCTTGAGTAAAATAGAAAAAATACGAAATCAAGACAAAAAAGTGTTGCATTCGGCCATGCCGAAGCCTTTATACCTATCACGAACACATCAAATTCATTATAACGCATACTTTTTTTAATGATTTCATGCAATCGGTATTAGGGAGTATATGTATTAGTCATTCAATTTCAATGACTTTTTCTACCAACATTTCCGTCATTATTTACACATAAACCATAAAGTCTGCGTTCACCCAACACACTTTTTTAAGTAAAGTAAAAACACAATTGAAATAGTTAATTCAGTTAAAAAATTTTACATGAATTTATTCATTATATTTCTCAGTTCAAAATCCAAAAATAAAAATCTATATTCTTACTTTCATTTTCGAGATAACGGTATCTAAATGCAGCAACAATTCAACTAGGCACCACAAAATCTGCGTTCAGTTTGCTTGATTTGAGAATACCGTTTCCTTTCATGAAGTTGTTTCTACTTTTTGCATATTTTCTATTGCCTTTTATTCTAATTAATCATTTAAAGAGTTTGGACGTATTTTAATATCAGTTTGAAAAAAATGGAAAGCAAATAAGTTAGTGTTTCAAAAATAACAGTAATTAAACTGTGGAAAGATGGCGAAAGTTTCCCAAAAACTGGACAAACTATTAGAAGAACGTATTTCTCCGTCCAGCGCGTAGTAAATAATTTTAAGCAAACCGGTATTTCAACGTCTAAACCCCGATCTGGCCGTCCAAGAATGTTATCAGTACGGGAAGAACGCAAAATAATAAATCTTGTGAAATTTAACCCGCGAATTACGTAAGCAAATATAGTTGAAAACATAAATAAAACGTTAAAAATAACAATTTGTGCAGAAACCGCAAGAAAAATTTTACGTTAAGCTGGATATCATGATAGAGTCGCTCGAAAAAAACCTTATATCTCACTTCTCGAACAGACGAAAGCGTATTGAATTTGCTCATAATTATATAAATTAGTCTCAGGAATTCTGAAAACAAGTCATTTTTTCCGATGAGAGCAAATTTTGTATATTCAGCACAAAGGGTCGCCAAATTGTGTGGCGCAAATTAGGAACTGTGCTTGAAAAACAAAATCTTGTTGGTACAGTGAAACATGGTGGTGGTGGAATTATGGTGTGGGGGTGCATGACGGCTAATGGCGTGGGTCAGCTTAAATTTATCGAATCGACAATGGATAAATGGGGATATTTAACATTAAAAAAGAGCTTTAAACAAAGTGCCGAAAATCTAGGCTTATCTTCAACATTTTGGTTTTAACAGGATATCGATCCGAAGACATACTGCTGAAATAGTCAGACCTTGGCTCTTGCACAATGCCGTTAGACTGCTTAAAACTCCTGCTCAGTCACCCGATCTCAGTCCTATAGAGCTCCTTTGGGATATATTAGGAAAATGAAATCGTCAGCATACAATAACAAATAAAGAGGTTTTGCAAGGAGTTTTGCCGGCAGAATGGTCCCGAATTACAGCTGAGGCAACAGATAAGTTGGTAAATTCAATGTGAAACCGATTAAGTGAGGTATTAAAACAACGTGGCTATCCAACAAAATAATATATTTAATTTTTCTTGCTTTTTAATGCTTTTGTAAATAATTACTTTACTTAAAAATAAGTGTTGGGTGTACGTAGACTTTATGGTCTATGTGTAGGTGTAGAATACCTATTTTCATGGTCTTAGATGCTTTATTGAAATATTAATGACCCAAAATCACAAATCTGATGAAAAATCGGTTGTATGGAATATATGTGATATGGTCGACCAATGTAAGATCAGAGTACAGCAACAAAAGCGGGATTTCACGTATATATACATACAGGTGTGTGCTGCAAGAGATCTAATTAAAAAAAAAATTGAAATAAAAAATTCGCTAGATGGCGCTAAAGTCCAGTTGTTTCCACAATTCGCCTTTGTAGTCCGATTTCACTGATATTTGGTACATATTTTGATTAATTGAAGCAAATTACTGCTGCGAAAGATTAAACATAAGACAATATACTCGGAAATGTATAATACAATATATATTAAACATTTCAGATCTATATATTTTTGCATCAAGTGAATTTAGGTTACAGCGAAGTGGTTGATACTACTTTATAAATACATTTAACCACTGTACTTTTACAAGTATTTTTTACGTGATTTAGATAAAGAATGCAGGTTGTTAGTAAAATAATATAAATAATAATTTTTATAACTTTTTGTCCATGTACATATGTGTGTATGACTAATTTTCATATCGCAAAATCGTTGCGTAATTAATTGCTGGTGTAAATTTTGAATAGTTTCGAAAACTCAAATATATATATGAGCAGAGCATTGTTGTTATGTTGAATTCACTTGCCTTATCTTGTTGTAAAGCGTTACTTGTGCTGTAGTTGCAATGCAATCTCTGAGACATTATTTTTTAAGACAGAAATTTTTCGTTTCAAAAAATACTTATTTCAATTTTTAAATTATTTTTGCTTTGGTATTTCTTTACAATTTATCAGTAAAATATTTTATTTTATTTCATATTTTTAACTTTAATTTTTTTTTCTTTTTGCTTTGCTTGTTCACATAATATTTTACACTATATCTAAAATGCAAATATTTTATCAAATATTTGTGTAAGTATGCATATATGTATGTATGTACTTATTTTTATTTATCACTTTATTTTATTTTTTTAATTTTTTTTTTTTTTGCTTCATATATATGTATATACGATGTATTTGCTTATAAAATTCTGCACATTCTTTAGAATAAAATATTTTATCATATGCATATATGTATGTACATATATACATAAGTAATTTTTTTTAAACACATTACATGCTTATTTTTTAAATTTCATTTTTTATTACATATTTATTTTCAATATATTTTCCATACAACACACACTACACTGTATTTTTTGGAATTTTACCACAAAAACTTCAAAAAATAAGCTAATTAATCACACAAACACTTGCATTGATTAGCCAAGCTTATCTGCAACGCTTTTTGGCCACTTTTTTGCTATTTTCCTATTTGGTTTTTTTTTTTTTTGCAAGATAAACAAAAGCGACACTCCTGCCCCGCGGTGAAATGATAAGAGCATTAAAGGTGGCAACCAATTGAGAATGAAACAAAAATATTAAAAACACACAGCCATACATGCGCACACAACACTAAGCCGCTTATCAATTGGCGATAAAAATCATAAAGATGATGAATCATAAGCACATCGACACATACGCACACACACACAAACATATATATGTACAAAAAAAACATTTGCTTTTGCTTGCGACTACCTTCAACTTGATACTGAACTATGTGTAGCGAGCGGTACATGAAAATAATGCAAATTAATAATTTTAAAAGCAGATTTTTGCCAAAAAGGCAAGACGACTCTGAGTGAGCAACAAGTAGTTGTTGTTGTACAATAATTTATGAATATGTATGAATATCAAACGCTAATAGAGTACGTGGCACGATTAATAGTTATTCGTACGAAACAAAAAAAAATTTTGAAATTAAATATAAAAACACGAGCGCGAGTTATATCTACGTACATACTCGTTCAAAGTGACGCGCTTCAACATTGGTGTTTAACTCTAAACGCCGCAAATTGAACTGGCATACTGACCGCCGCCAGCGGCGCAAAAGCGACAGCAATGATTGGCGGCGGCGGCTGACCAGCGACGACGCTACTGATTGTCCGCTTGTTTGTTCGTTTGCATGAAGTTGGCTGCGCTTCGAGCGCGCGCCGGCACATTTCAACACTTTTACGTTCAATTGCGCCGGCGGTGAAGCAGTGAACGATAGCAAGCAAATGGCAAACAATGACAAGCTAACCGATTTGAATATAAATTTTATTGAATTTTATTTTATTTATCACACACACACCAATACATACGATAATATGTGCATACATATATGAAGTTGTTGATCGTGCGTCAAGATCGTCATTAATATTTGATATTTCTTCTTTTTATTTATTTTTGCTTTGCCCTGCCTTTAATGTGCTCCCTTTGAGCGAACGTTACGAAGAGTCTACTTTCAATAGTTGCGACTGTGTTAATGCTGAAGATCGCAAATATTGAAGGCTTGAATTATTTCGCCTTTCTTTGGAAGAACAGACTGTCATACCATAACGACAGCGTTAATTTTGCGCTCAGGCAGGCAAAAATTTTGGGAATTATTTTGCAATTAATCATTAACATTTATCAAGAGATTATTATTATACAGAAACATTGACTTCCAATCTGAAGCATTCGGGTAAATATATATTGGTTTGTAAATAAGTTTCCTCCGTTGCGAAACAGATGACGTGGGCAAGATATATATTGGACTTCGCAGATGCTAACCGCCTTGAAAATTAGGTAGCTCATACAGAAACAACATATTATATCATATTATCAATTTGTATCGAAAAATGTCTAAATTTCAACGTCATTTGGGCGAACAGCTGGGGATGGTGTATTACGAGTTGCTTAATCCAAGCGAAACAATAACTGGAAACTCTCTACCGAATCCAGCTGTTGAGATAATGCCGAATTTTGAAGGAAAAAACTTTGAATATTGCTGCAGACAACGCATAAATTTATTTTCTTTCTTATAAAAAAAATCATCATATTTCGTTCACATATAGCAGCTCCTGTGAAAAACTACTTAAAAAACAATTAATTGGGTGATCCAAGTAGAGGTACTTTTTACAATAGGCTTTTTTCGACAGGTCACGCTTGAGTCGTGTCAAGCTGTCATGTTATTTTTGTTCAGTCTTGCTTGACATTTCATCATGGAGACTTACGCCTGAACAACGTTTACAAAACATTCAACTTTATTACGAAAATTCACGTTCTGTAGTTCGACCGAATAGATCACTTCCAGCACGCAGTGAAGAAAATATAGCGGCCGTAGCTTGGAGTGTACACGAAGACCGTGGAGAGTCGATTCGGCGCCGTTCGCAGCAACTCGGACTGACGTATGTAGCGACTTGGCGCACAGTACGTCTAGATCTTAAATTGAAAGCGTACAAAATACAGCTTGTGCAAGAACTGAAGCCGCTCGACCTTCCCAAGCGACATCGCTTCGCTATATGGGCTCTTGAAAAGTTCGGTGGTATAATCCGTTCATGGCGACCGTTATCGCGTCATGATAGCCGACTATTTGACGCCTTAAATTGAAGCTCGTGAGCTTTGGTTTCAACAAGATGGCGCCACTTCCCACACATCGTACCAATCAATTGATTTATTCAGAAAACACTTTGGTGAGCAGATAATTTCACATTTTGGGCCGGTCGATTGACCATCAAGATCGTGACCGTTAGACTTTTCCCTGTTGGGATATGTAAAGTCTAGTCTATGCGGACAATCACGCTTCGATAAAGGCTTTGGAGCAAAACATCACCCGTGTCTTTCGCCAGCTACCAGTCGAATTGCTCGAACGAATCATCGAAAATTGAACTCAAGGGATGGGATAGGGATGATAGGGAACCTCGAAATGGATCACCTGTTACTACCCCTCCCGCTGTATTCACAAGACATTGCGATGTCCGATTATCATTATGCTCTGTTAGAACAGCTGTTGTTCACATTATATGAAGATACAAAAAACATTAGAGTGATTCGTGGATAGCCTATAAAATGAAATTAGGAGTTATTCAAACATGGCATCGGTACGCTGCCTGAGAGATGGGAAAAAATAGTTGCTAGTGATTAAACTTCGATTAAATTTAAAAAAAAAACATATTTCAAGGGACCTTAGATGGTAGGCATTATATCCAGCAGATTTTCAAGTGTTTTCCAAGTAAATTCGTGTGAATATCGGTTACTGACCATATAATCAAAATTTTCTTTATTGAAAATTTATTTTAATCAAGTATATGACTGACTATTCCTATCTATGACCTTATGCCATTTTTCTTGTAGCTTACAGGTCTATCAGTGTTGAGCTTCTGTGGTTTATCGGCAAAGAATTTGGCCTTGACATTTCAGAGGTTCTTGGGACGACCAATTTTTTACCATGAAAATTAACTTTTGCAAAGACCGAAACAAATGGCAGACCGGACATATGATATGATGGGGGCATCAAAACTTTCTAGCCTAATCCCGTCAATTTTTAACTGGTCATCAGGAATGTACGTGGCGTTGTCACAATACAACACTTTTTTCTATTTTTAAATACTAGGGTTTTTTTAAATTTTTTATTTTTTAATTTTTTTTTTTAAGGGTTTGCTAAAAGTGGTTGCCAGGTTGCAGAAGATGAGGAATACCCATCCAATCACACATAGAAGTGTCGTGTTCATTTACAGCATTCCCTTAACCACACAACAATTTCGCCATGTTCAAGCACCGCCAATCGTTTTTTTTTTTTTAAATGATCCAACAATCAATTAAAATTGAACTAAACTATATTTAGAAAACTATGCTAAAAATTAAAAATTTGCATAAAATATTTCATCATCAAAGCGTGTATATTGTATATATTTGTATGCAGGCAGCGCACATGTGTACACATATATGTATGTAAAGGGTGTTTTTTAAAGAGGTATAGAACTTTAAGTTCGCATTACTTTTCAAGATGGCGACCGATTTAACAGCTGTCAGGTGATTTATTCTCAGTTTGGTTTGGCAATTCATCATGAATAGACTCACGCCTGAACAACGCTTGAAAATAGTGCAATTTTATTTCGAAAGTAATGGTTCTGTGCGGAAAACGTATCGCGCACTACGTCCATTTTAACGATGTTTAGCGATGAAGCGCACTTCTGGTTGAATGGCTACCTCAACAAACAAAACTGCCGCATTTGGAGTGAAGGTAATTCTCAAGTGTATGTTGAAACACCGTTACATCCAGAAAAACTGACTGTTTGGTGCGCTTTATGGACTGGTGGAATCATTGTTCTGTACTTTTTCAAAAACGATAGTGGCCAGAACGTTACAGTCAATGGTGATCGGTATAGATCCATGATTACTAAGTTTTTCATTCCTGAATTGAATAACCATGATGTCCAGGAGATGTGGTTTCAACAAGACGGCGCAACATGTCACACAGCTCGTGCCACAATAGATTTATTGAGAGACTCGTTTAGTGACCGCCTAATTTCACGTTTTGGACCTGTGAATTGACCTCCAAGATCTTGTGATTTAACGCCGCTAGACTACTTTCTGTGGGGCTATGTAAAGTCATTGGTCTATGCGGATAAGCCACAAACGCTTGACCATTTGGAAGACAACATTCGCCGTGTTATTGCCGATATACGGCCACAAATGTTGGAAAAAGTCATCGAAAATTGGACGTCCAGATTGGACTACATCCGCGCCAGCCGTGGCGGCCATATGCCAGAAATCATATTTAAAATGTAATGCAACAAGATTATCTTTCGGATAAATAAAATTCATGTCAATCGAATAATCCATCGTTGTTTTATTGCAACTTAAAATTATATACCTCCATAAAAAACACCCTTTATTTATAAAGCATATACATTCACTTTAATTGGAATCACATTTTTGAGTAATTCAATTACAAGGTCGAACTTATGGTATATATTTACATACGTGTGTTTATCTCATAATAATATCTAAATAAAAATCTAAATTTACGTAGGCTGGAGTAGGCAAACGTCATCACTTACAATATACATCGCTATGTATGTATGTGTGCGCAAATAAACATTTTTTTAATAGATAATAAACTGATGAGGTGAATATAATAAACTCGTCGATAGTTTAACGAGATAGCGTAACTTATGTTATTTGGAAAAAATAACTAGTTCAGTAACTAGTTACAAATTGAAATTTATTAGTAAGTGAATGAAAGTAGAAAAGTAAACTTAACATTTGTCTCATTGAGATTGTCAAGTACTTAAATTGAATAGGAAAAAGTATCAAAGAATTTGAACTGGTCCAAAATGTACTAGTCTCTCACTACATTTTTTGCCGATATTTTATACCTGTTATAGTAATTACTAAACTTGTACTATTCTAATATTTATTTATATTGTTTTATTGCTTTTTGTTATTTTTTATTTTTGATTTTTTTTTTCATAAAACTGCAGAGGCGTTAAATTGTTTAGTTTACTGTTTTGCTTACTTATAAAAAAAATGGAAAATTTCTACCATAAAATCAGACAGGCTATGAATTGAAATCTAAATCGCATAACAGTTGTATAAACTAACCGACAAAACGCAGCTCACAGCCACAGTAATGAGTTGTTAAGCTGACAATTGATAAACTTGCCGACAACAAAGCGATATAAAAAACAGACATTATTGTTGTGTAAAACGAACTACTTGTAGATATAAATTATGTTTTTTTTTTCTACCACTGACAGTAGTTGTCATGTAATTTAATTGCAACAACAATTTGAGTAGCTAATACATATATACAAGTGTCAATCAATGGTGTTGATTACTTGATTTTTTGTATAAATTTAAATTAAAAGTAATAAATATACAATTGAAAAAATGAAATTCTTCAAAAAATATATAAAGAAATAAACTTAACAAAAATTAAAAAAAAAATATGATTGAAAAAAATTAAAAAATATAAAGATAATTTCAAAAATTAAAAAAAAAATATACTATTGAAAAAGTCAAATTTATAAAAAAAATATATATAAAAAAAATTAAATAATATAAAAATATATAAAAAAAAATTAAATAAAATAAAAATATATAAAGAAATAAACTTAACAAAAATCAAAAAAAAAGAATGATTAAAAAATAAAAAATATATAAAGAAAATTTCAAAAAAAAAAAAAATTTAACTAAAAAAAATAAAAAAAATTTAAAAAACATATAAGTAATAAAAAAAAAATTATTAAAATGTTAATAGAATATATACAAAAAAAAATTATTAAAAAAATTAAAATATAAATATTCTATTGAAAAAATCAAATAAAAAAAATATAAAAAAAAATATTAAAAAAAATATTAAAAAATAAACAAAATAAAAATATATAAAAAAAATTAACTTAACAAAAAATTAAAAAAAAATATGATTAAAAAAATTTAAAAAAATATGATTAAAAAAATTAAAAAAAATTTGATATTTTAAAAATATTAAAGAAAAATTTTGAAAAATTCCAAAAAGTTAAATATAAAAATTATATATATATATTATATTATATTATTATATATTTTTTAAAATTACAAAAAAAAATTATGAATTAAAAAGCTTTTAAAAACTGAAAAAAAAACAACAACAAAATTGAAAAATAAAATTTAAATAAAAAGTAAGAAATTATAATTTTATTTTTCCGCAAATGTTTGTTTTCCTAAATTAAAAAAATTTAAATTAAAGAAAATTTCAAAAATTTTAAGGAATAATTTTGAAAATTAAAAAAAAAATTAAAATAAAAAAAAAAAATAAAAAATTCGTATATATGTTTTTTTAAATTTTAAATAGAATTATAAATTAATTTTTTTAAACGAAAAAAAAAAAATTTTTTTAAAATAAAAATAAAAAAATAAGAAATTACAATTTTATATTTCTGCAAATGTCTATTTTCCTATTTCAAGCCAATCTTTTTATAATTTTTTGTGACTAAATTATTTTTAATTTATACATTTAAAATACTTTGGCTTCTATATAAATGCCAACATACAATATATTCAAATAGCAAATAATAAAAAAAAAATTTTAAGGAAATTTAAAAATTGTAAACAAAATTTAATATTTAAAAAAATAAAAAAATAAAAAATAAATTATAAAAGAAATTTAAACATTCCAAAAAAATTAGAGTTCTTAAATTAAAAGAAACTTAAATTTCACAAATTAAAAAAAAATTAATAAATTTTAAAATGTATAGAAAATAAAATAAGAATTAAATTTTTTTTATATTTCTGCATAAGTTATGTTTTTTTTTCTAAAAGGTTTATTTTCCTTCCCTCGAAACATTTTTTTGGTCTAAATGATTTTTAATTTATTGCGTCGTTATTCATTTCAAATTTTTTTGGCTTCAATATACATAAATGCAAACATATATAATATTTAAAAATTAAAAAAAAATTTTAAAAATTATTAAAGAAAATTTCAAAAATTAAAAAAAATTTTAATATATAAAAAAAAATTAAAATATTAAAAAAAAATTAAAAAGAAATTTCAAAAATTCAAAAAAAAATTTTTTTAAATTGATTAAAAATAAAATTTAAAAAAAGTTTAATTTTAAAATTTTCTTTAATTTAAAAAAATAAAAAATTTTATTAAAAAAAATAATAAAAATTGAATTTTATATTTCTGCATAAAGCGAATTTGTGTTTTATGTTTGCTGAAATGTCTATTTTCCTTCCCGTCAAATATTTGTATAATATTTTTATGACTAAATGTTTGTCAATTTATTCATTTCAAATTTTTTGGCTTTCATATAAATGCAAACATATAATATATTTGCTTGTGTGTACTATTTAAATATATGATCTTGCACAAAATATGACAACTAAATACTTCTCTATTAATATCAAATTTATAAAATGTATTGGCATGCCAGCGGATTTGTTGGCACATCCTGAGTGTTTTTGTGGTATTTCAAAAAACATTGTATTTTTCATTTAAATTTAATTAATTTTTAGTTTTTTTTTTTTGCATTTGTGTTTACTATGCATTTGAATTATTATAAAAATTCTTGGCACATAGCAACAATTTTCGAAATTTTTTTGATTTGAAAAGAGGGTGCGTTCACAAATAAATAGTTTATAACAGAAAAGTTGCTCGAGACACAATGTTGCTAAGCACAAATTATTGCAGGAAATGAACCAGCGGCTTGACCTCAGCAGGGTTATGGATTTCGAAGTACCCAATCCCGCTCTCAGATGAGCAGCACGCATAAAACTCTTCAAAACAAAAAAAAGGAAATTGAATCCAAGCATGAGAGCTGGCAAAGGCTTCAGCGCCGTCTGACGCACATCGAACATACAGCGGATATTGGCAGTCAGAACAAACCAAACTGCGAAAGGGGCTAATTCTATAATGATATTATAAAACGACCAGATACCGGAAAACGACTTCGGCCTACTGAAGACGCTAAAATGGTGAGAAAACACAAAGCACACTCCTCCCGTAAGGGACCATCTGCAGGGACCAGGAACCTGTGGAGGGAGCGATATGTTATCTGAGCAGCTGACTTCGCTAGAGACGGCGTTTGCTGAGAATTATTTAACGTGCGGGGTTGTCTTCAACTTCTGTAAAGCACTACGAACTACTAAAATTCTTGCTTCTTCTTCAAATCTTCCGGAACAACCCGGATTTTTATCCGGCCAAGGACTGTCACTCACTCATTTGGAGAATTCTCTGCTGCTACAACAACAGCAACAATCCCAAAATCCTGGCTCCTAACGCTTTGTGTGTAGTGTAGTGCCTGCAACACTATATCAGCTCAATCGTTAGGCACTCCCGATATTCTTGAGTTGCTCAAAGTCATCCCCAGTTGATCTGATTATTGTATCTCCGAGCTAACGCCGATCAGTTTCTTCTCTACCATCTTCACGCGCTGGCTGCGTGGGACAATGTCACTGTAGGAAAGGAAGGCTTAACTTCTTAACGGTTGGGTCAAAATTTGGTAGAAAGATTGGCGCGGAAGTCTTCTATCGAGCATTATTCGTCGGTGCAGGACTTAAGCTTCCTGGAAATTGCAGTGATTTTCAGATGGTTTTAAGGAGGCTTTCAGACGGTAGTATCTTCGTGTGTGTGATTTTTTCGAGAAATAACACTATATGTGTACCGGTTCACAACGGAGTAGCTGAGAATTGCAGTCCTGACGGGTAGCATCGTTTCACTGATGCGGCCCCAAGCAGGAAATGGGCGCTCCACTGGTACTTTGCGAGCTGCTTCTGGCTAAGTGGGCATTCAATGAACTTAGCGAGCGATTAGCTAGCACCTCGTTTTTCAACAAAAAGGCGAAGCAAAAAAAATTGCTTTTAAACCAAAAATTTATTAACCGTTAACCGACAACTTTTTAATTAAAAGCATAGTGGGCAAGGTCGCCAAAATGAAATTACAGCCAGTAAACATACATATATAGCTATGTATTGCTTGTAGAAGGTTAATCAAAAAATTGTGAGTGAAAAGTATGTACAAAATGTTTGACTAGAATTAGAATACATAACAAAATGAGATCACCAGCAAACGGCGAACCCTTTGCACAGTGAAACAATAGTGTTATCTACAGAATACATATGTATATATGAGTATCTAAAATAATTTTATTTTTGTTGAGCGTCGTTGTCATCGACAGGCGTGCGGGCAGCAAACGCGCCCACGCTAACAAAACTCAAAAAATACAACAACAAAAATTAAAAAAAATCCGAAGAATAGAACAATAATAGAATTCTCTAACAAAACAAAAAATTGGCTACATTACCTTTGTGCTGCTTTGGGCAGCAGTTTTAGACAGTGATCACGCTCGTCAATGCTCAAAGGGAAGGGGCTGAAAAGCGCGGATCTACCAACGGATGACCGGCCAGTCGATTGGCTGCATGTGTTTATGCTTATTCCGCCGCCATTGTATGCTTCTTAACACATGTAAATATGTATTTACATATGTAAATATTTACAAAGAGCACAACACATACATAGGCATAGCGCGAATTCACCCATTTACTCAGCTAAGCGGAAAGTTGCTGTTGCCGTTGTCGTCCGGCAAATTATTGCTGCTACAAAAAACATTACAAGGTGGCGCAACGACGCACTTTTGCTGTCAAGCAGCTCAAATGATCAAATTGAATAGTTTGTGTTTTGCTCAGAAGCAGACCGTTAACTTTATTTTGAAAGTATTCGCGAAGAAGTTGCACTATTTAGCGTTGATTCAAAATTAGTCCAAGCAAACATTGGATAGATTAAATCGAAACAAAAGAGATACTACTGCAGAAAACTTTTATTTAATGATAAGTAAAAAAAACTCGTTCACACATGCACTAAATTAACTAATTTCATTTAATAATTAGTTCACACAGGTGCGAAACTCTGTTCCCACTGGCCCTCAATTAACTCATTTTATTTA
Source organism: Neoceratitis asiatica (assembly GCA_030068015.2). Taxonomy (NCBI): domain Eukaryota; kingdom Metazoa; phylum Arthropoda; class Insecta; order Diptera; family Tephritidae; genus Neoceratitis; species Neoceratitis asiatica. The sequence continues at coordinate 67,208,162 of CM061526.1, forward strand.
ACAATTAGCGCAAAACTCTGTTCACACTGACACGCAATTAACACATTTTTTTACTAAATTAACTATTTTTTTTTAATAAGTAGTATAAAATTTTGTTTTGGCCCTCAATTAACTAATTTTATTTAGCACATTAAGCAATTATTAGAGGAACCTATTCACGCATTTATTTAGCAATTAGTACCAAATCTTGTTCACGCCGTCGTTCAATCAACTTATTTTATTTACGAATTGGTAAAAAAAAAACTGTTCGAACTGGCGTTCAATTAAGGAATTTATTTCGCATTAGTAAAGGAGCCTGTTCACACAGGTACTCAAATTTATTTTTATTAAACAATTAGTAAAAAAAAAACTGTAGCCACATTGGCATTCAAATAAGATCTTTTATTTTGCAAAGCGAAACCCCGACAGCCCATCAGCATATCGGCCGCTCTGCATGCTGGACACCGCTGAGGAAACTGCTCGAAAGCATGATTAAACCAATATTAGAAGCAGACATAATTAGCGCTGGCCGTCTATCACCAAAACAATATGGGTTCAAACCCAAGAAATCAACACTAGGTGCCATTGATAACGTCACGAGAAGTATGCAATTAGCTCAACGAGGGCGCCATAATTATAAGAAGATAGTTCTATTAGCAACGTTAGATGTGTGAAATGCCTTCAACAGCGGCCATTGGAAGAACATTATCGCAGCTCTTGAGACGAAGTTCAAAATACTCAAGTACCTCAACTTAATCATAAGGAGCTACCTAAATGACAGAGTTCTACTATACCATACAACAGACGGTCCCCACAACCTCAGAATTACGTCAGGCGCCGCACAGGGCTCGATACTCCACCCTGATCTCTGGAATGTCAGTTACACCGAATATTAGGTCTCAATATGCCCGATGATGCATACCTAGTTGGATATGCGGATGACTTTGCAGCAATAATCACCGACCGCGATACAGAAGACACACGAAGTAAACTAAACCAGTTAATGATAAGAACCCATATGTGGCTTGACTCACGTGGCCTCATATTAGCAACAGAAAAGACCGAGCTCTTACTGCTAACTATGAAGCACATCCCATTAGAAATAAACATGCACACTTTTCCTACAAACTGAAGACACGTAGGGTCGTAAACTATTTAGGCATAAGATTGGACCCAAGGTTAACTTATTGGGCACAAATGCAACACGCCACGGAAAAGGTTTCTAAAATAGCAGCAGGCTGATGTCCAATATCGAGGTACCTACGCAGGAGAAAATAAGTATTCTACTTTGAGGAGCAGAACTATGGGCAGATACATTAAAGAAAGAAAACCGGCACAAGACTATAGCCAAAGTCTATCGTACGGCAGCATTAAGGGTAGCTTCAGCAGCGGAAGTGCATCTATAGAACTCCTGGCACTAGAGAGGAAAAAAAATTTGGGACCTTAGAAACCAAGGAATGTGGGAAAACACAAGACACGATCTAAAACTGGGTACCTACAATCGATGACAAAGCCGCTGGAAACAAGTAAATTGCGGTAGATGGACGGCCAGGCTAATTAAGGACGTCAAACTCTGGACACAGAGAAAATTCGGGGATGTGAACTACTTTGTCACTCAGATGTTATCCGAACACGGATATTTCCGAAAAGACCTGCACAAAATTGGTAAAGCAGAAGAGCCGTCCTGCACATACAATGACGCTATCGAAACCAGTCTAGACCACACATTTTTTAAATGCGAGAGGGACGAGGGAACCAAGTAGGTTCACTGGATGCGGACAACATCGTACCAGTAATGCTCCAGAGTGAAGCAAACTGGAAAATATATAAAACTGCGTAGAGATTGTACTATGTAAGAGAAAGCGGGACCTGGACGCAGGTGAAGAGAACCTGGACGTCACCCTGAAGTAATACGAAAGCGGTTTCCAGGGTGGGCGTCGGTTCTTTAGAGGATAGTTTTTAGTGACCTGCACATACCATTGTTGTGAAGACACAATGATGATGCGGAAATCATTTTTCTTCTCCTCACCCAGCAAAAAAAATATGTTAAGAACGCAGCAATGTTCTTCCAACGAGAGACACAATTGGAAGTTGAGCAGTACTGACCTTTGGTCTCATGTAGTGTATCCGGTAATACTACAGGCAAAGTAGGGTGTAAGAGAGACTCATTAAGGGACAAATGTTCCATGAGAGCGTCAGAACACTGGACAAGATCTTTTCGAGACATTTCGGTGATTTTTGGTGATTGAAATAAAGACGACATAAGACGAGTAAGACGACAATTTCATGAAAATAATTAAACACTCGATTTTAATTCTTCTTCTTTTAATTACAAAATAAATTTACAAAAAATGAAAATCAAAACACACACGAGGGCACACGAGAAATTTTGAGCAAGAGCCAAGTGTGTATAAGAAATAAATAGGAAGGCATAAATCGAAAATAGTTCAAATAAAATCAAAAGTGCAATAAAATAAAAATAAAAAAAATCAGAAATATTTATAATAGAACGCAAAAAATAGCACTTCATTGGGGCTAAATAGCCGCCAACCGCCAGCTGCCAGCTACCAGCCAAACTGGCAGCATTCTAGATGCTTAGGGAAGACGAGGAGGGAGAAGGAAAATATTTTATTTTGATGAAGGAGATAAGTGCAATGAAATTGTGTAGAATCATTTTGGTGATTTAAATAAAGATCAGATCAACGCATTAGCAGCACGATTAGCTTTACAAGCAGATAAACACACACACGCACACACACAAACCAGATCGTCAAATCGCGTACACAATATTTACGCACACGTTAAATGTAGATATGTTTCAATGTATGTAAATAAATAATACCGTTAACTTATGTGCACAAATAAAAAATTTAAATATGCAAGCGTTAATGTGTGCGTGTGTTTGTGAGTATGTGTGTGTATGAGTGAGTGCGAGGGTGGGCGACGCTATTTGGGGTTCGATTGCGCATTTCTTGGCATACAATTCAGGGCTAAAATGTGCGATGCCACAAACACACACAACACACTCACATACACACACACATAGAAGTACACACGCGAAATTCATATCATTCTACTCGACCGGTAAATACATGCGGCGCATAAAAATGCAGAAAATGAGACATTGATGCCCGGCAGTCGAACGGCCGGTCGTTCGCACAAACAACACGACAACAGTCAGAACGATTACACACAAAGCGAACGAGCGGTTACAAAAGCTAAAAAGAAAAGATGAGCATTGCGGCCCCGAGCGCTTGTTGGCCGCGTACGCTGGCTGGCGATTTGATGGTTGTTGGCTTGGTTGATTGAAAATCACCTGATAGCTGCCACACGCAACGCAACGCAACAAAGACAATAACAATTGTAGTACATAAGCACACTTTGATGCCACATATGATACATACTAGTATCTATATGAGTGTATAATAGATATGCCGTTCTTGAAAATATGTAGCTGTGAAGGCAGCAGCGTAATTCCTTAGCTATTTAGCACAGGTGATTGACGGAAATAAAACAAAAAGGTGTTTTTGTACACTTTTACAAAACAGCTTAGGCGTGTCTGTATGTAAGTAGAAATTCACCTGTACGTGCTGCTAAGCGTTAATTAATTAATTTTTAATTGTTGTGTGGTGCGTAAATTAAAAAATTAAAAGAATATAATTCAGCTGAGATGGAGTCTTTTTTTAAATTTTTTTTAATTCAATACACATATCAGATATATGTGTTATTAATCACTTTAATGGCTAATAAATATCTTAAAAGTATGGAAAATATTTAGATAATAGCGTTAATTCATTGATTAATTAAAAAAATTGTTTTAATATAATAATTAATTGAGCAAAACATTGTTTATTGCAATAAAATTAATGAAGTTATAATATAATTAAATCAAATATTATCAATAAAACAAAAAAATATTAAATAAAAAATTATATATTAACAGAAATCAAGCTTTAAATAAAATAAATATAAGCTAAAATAAAATACAAAAAAAAATTAAAAAAAAAATTTTTTTTAAAATTTAATCAATTAAAATATACTAAAATAAAATAAAACAAAATAAAATAAAATAAAACAAATTTAAAAAACACAAAATAAAAAAATTAAATTAAACAAAATAAAATAAAATAATATAAATTAAAATAAGATAAAATAAAATAAAATAAGATAAAATAAAATAAACTAAAAAATAAATAATATAAATAAATAACATTAAATAAAAAAATTAATACAATATAAAAAAATTTAATTAAAAAAAATATTGAATTAAAATAAAATAAAATAATATAATATAAATTAAATTAAAATAACATAAACTAAAAAAAAAAAAAAAAAAAAAATTTAAAAAATAAAATAAAATAATAGATAAAATACAATAAAATAATATTAAAAAGATATAATTAAAAAAAATTAAATGAAAATAAAAAGTGAATTGAATTAAAATAAAATAAAACAAAATAAAACAAAAAAAAACAAAATAAAATAAAATAAATTCAAAAAAATAAAAGATAAAAAATTAATTTAAAAAAAAATAAAATAAAACAAAATGAAATTAAATAATTTCAATTAAAAAAAAAATTTAAAATAAAAATAAATAAAATATAATAAAATAAAATAAATTAAAATAAATTTAAATAAATTAAAATAAATTAAAATAAAATAAAATAAAATAAAGTTAAAGTTAAATAAAATATAATATCATAAAATAAAAATAAAATAAAATTAAATTCAAATATCAAATCAAGTACATAAAAATAAAGGGTTGTCCATTTAGTGGTTTCGAAAGTGCAGGGCTGTATTTTGACATTTTTGAAACTTAACTGTCAAACCAAAAACGTTTTGTTTTAGTCAAAAGTCAGGCATTTAACAGACCAATTGAAAAGTGCCCGGCCTACTATAGTAAAACACATTTATTTGACAAAAACCACTTTTTTGTCAACATGGTTGCCTTTAACATTGATTGTGGCTGCTCTCCAACTTTTCGCTACAATTTTTGTACTACGATTTGTCCTTTGCCTCAAAATGGTCCTCAGTTTCAGCGATCACCTTTTTATTCGACGAAAATTTCTTCCCAGCGAACAATTTTTCTTGAGATCTGAGAACAGAAAATAGTCGCTGAAGGGTAGATCTGGAGAATCCGATGGATGCGGAAGCATTTCGAAGCCCAATTTATTGATTTTTGTCATCGATTTCACTGATTTGTTACACCCTGCATTATCTTGTTAAACCAGCACTTTCTTTTTATTTAAATGCGGCCGCTTTTCGGCGATTTTGTCCTTCAAACGGTTCAATGATGCTATGTTAATAGTCGCTGTTGATGTTCCTTCCATTTCTAAGGTAGTCAATGAAAATTATTCTATGCGCATCCTAAAATACAGGCGCCATAGCCTTCCCAGCCGACTGTTGCGTTTTTCCGCGCTTTGGAGTGGGTTCAATGTGTGCAGTCCCCTCGGATGACTGTCGATTGGACTTCGGAGTGAAGTGATGGAGCTATGTTTCCTCCACTGTCACATATCGACACAAAAACTCGGGTTTATTACCCTTGAGCATCTCCAAACACCGCTCCGAATCCTCACCTCGATGATGAGTTTTGGTCAAAAGTGAGCTCGCGCGGCATCCACTTTGGACAGAGCTTCCTCGTACTCAAATATTGGTGAATGATATGATGTACACGTTCAGTTGATATCTTTAGAGTGCCTACTACTATTCCATTACGTTCATTCAATTTCAATTTTTTTCGATTTTTTTTTATGTTTTCGTCGGTAATTAACTCTTTTTGGGCGTCCACTGCGTTCACTGTCTTCGTTGCTCATTTCACTACGTCTAAACTTAGCATACCAATCCCTGATGGTTGATTTTCCTGGGGCAATGTCCCAGAACTCGTTATCAAGCCAAGTTTTTTCTTCAACAGTACTTTTTTTTTTGTTCAAAATCCAATATTTTATTAACAAATTCCTTTTCATCCAGTTGTTCAAAATATCAAAAATTACTTCACTTAAAATACTATAATTCACAAATTAATGATCCGACAACTGTCAAGTTCATACACACGTCTTCCGGAATGTTGAAATTGTTGAAACCTACTACAAAATGATGATCCAAACGTGGCCACGTTTCATGCTTTGAGAGGAGGTTATGCGCATAACCACGTCCCATTATTCGAACAATCGGTAAAATTTTAGAAAATTTTGGATCGGTTGGAGATAGCTTAAGGCCTGTGAATCATCGTTTTGCTCGTTTCACCCCAAATAGCGCTGCTGTAAGTGAAAGCGTAGCCGAAGACTCGTATGTATCTATTTCTCGACGTTCTCAAGAGCTAAAACTTTCTTACGGCACATTATGCGTTATTTGCACTTGGATTTACACCTAGATCCATCTAAAGTACAGCTCACACAACAACTGAAGCCACCTGACCATTCACAACGCTGTGGGTACATTGTTTGTGTGCTTGAACACCAAGGAGTGGCACATTTCTCACTCGCTGGATATTGTCGCTGGAAAATTTTCGAAATTGAGAATCCGAGAATCCTCAAATAATTGAAGACATCCAAAAAAAAACCCCACCGTCTGGTGCGCTCTTTGGTCGGGGGGTGTGCTTGGACCTTACTTCTTTGAAAAAGATAACGGCGAGACTATCACTAGTGACAATGGTGCGGGAAGCTCTAAGAACCAATTGGCGGAATAAAATGGACCTTTTTCCTTTTTTCTTTCAATATATTGTATATGTATATAGATCAACATAAAAAATTTTATAGAGACCAAAAACACACTCAACTACTTACTATTTTTAATTTTTCTATTTATTTTTAATTTATTTTTAGCCTCCTGCCTCATATAGCTTTGTGTATGAATGACGTCGGCTCTCCGCAATTTAAACAAAATTGTTTTCTAGTTTTCATTGCCATTCAAGAAGTTTTCGCAGAACACCTTAGATGAGAATGTTGATCGAATTAATTTGTGGTTCATTTGTATAGTTTTGTGGTTATGCATTTGTATAGCGATGCATGTTCTTAGGTATCTATATAGTCTACATTCAGCAAAAAATATTTATACATATATGTATGTACATATGTATGTATGTATAAATAAAATTCAACTAGTTATGTTTATTTTCAAATGTATAAAGATAAACACTCAAACTGCTGACATCATACTGCTGTGAATAGTAGTAGAATTTAAAGAAATTTAAAAACAAAAATAAAAATTGAGCCAAGTGAAATTTAATTTCCATTTTATTATTTAAACAATATTTATTACGCACCGAATAAACCTCCAGTGGTGAGTTTTTGATGACATCAGACTTACCTGAAAAAAAAATCAATTTAAAAAAAAATGTTTTAAATTTTTTAAATATATAAAAAAAATTTAAATATTTTAAAGAAATAAAAATCATTTTTTTTAAATATTTGAAATAAATAAAAAAATTTAATATAACAAATAACTTTTTTTAATTTAAATATTTTAAATAAAAAAATTTTAATTCTTTAAATAAAACAAATTTTTTTTTAATATATTAAATAAATAAAAAAATTTTTTTTACATATTTAAAAAAAAATAAATAAAAATTTAAGTATATTAATTAAATAAAAAAATTGAAAAATTTTAAATAAAAAAAATTTGAAATTTTAAAATCAAAAAAAACTTAAATATTTTAAATAAATAAAAATGTTAATATTCTAAATAAAAAAATATATTTATAAATATTTTAAATAAATTTTTTTTAAATATTTTAAATAAAACACATTTTTTTTAATTAAAATAAAACAATATTTTTTAAATATTTTGAATAAAATTTTTTTTTAATATTTTAAATAAGTAATTTTTTTTTAGTATTTTAAATAAATAAACAAATTATTAAAAAAAAATTATTAAATTTTTAAATATTTTAAATAAGTAATTTTTTTTAATATTTTAAATAAATAAACAAATTATTAAAAAATTATTATTAAAAATTAAATTTTTTTTAAATATTTTAAATAAATAAAATCAAATCTAGTCCCAAAATAACTACATTCGGACAGTGCGCATTTGAAAGCATCCCAAATCAAGTACATACTCAACATCTTATCACACACTTTAATAACTACATTCATTAGTTGTGTGTGTGTATGTATGTATGTTTGTACTGCCACATAGATATTCTGCCAAACAAAAAAAACAGTGCCATAAACAACCGCCTCAAACGCTCATTAACTTCTCAGCTGCTTAGCAAATGTCATAGTGACATCTGCTTGCAGTCAGTCAATTTGTTAATGCCCTAGAGAATCCGCAGCAACAAAAACAATATATAAGTGCTAAATATTGACAAATACAAAAAGACGTTGTCATGTGCACGTACTACGTAGGGATGTATAGACGAGTATGTCTGCGCATGGTTGACCTAAAAAAACCATTACCATTGGCATACCTCTACGTCATAGGTAGCAGCAGCAGCGAAAAAAAATCTTATAAAAAGTCCACAAATTATTTTATTAAATGCTGCCAAAATGTCACTGACATATATGAATAGATATTTTTCAATAGTTTCACTTTTAATCTTCCCACATACATACATATGCTCCTATATATATAAGAAGAATAAAGCTCTAAGTATGTAGATATTATTATCATTTTTCATTTGGTGGAAAATCCTTGTTCCATATTTTTGCTGTGTGAAACAAGAAAGCAATTAGTGTGAGAAGTGAAAGAAGAAATATTTGAAGTTAAGTACCAAAGTATACAAAATGTGAATTAACCTTAGAAATAAAAATTTTATTAAAAAATTTGTGAAATTAAAATAAACAAAATAAAATAAAATAAAATAAATTAAGAAAAAATAAAAAATAATAAAATAAAATTAAATAAAAATAAAAATATAAAATTAAATTAAATTAAATTAAAAAAAAAAAATTCTGGAGGGCATTGAGGATATATTTCCCCTCGAATCGAAAGTATGGCAGCTTTGTTTCCCTGATCATTGGATGGTTTTTCAGTCGAGTCGCCCGATTATATTCGAACGAAGCCTCTCGGATACCACCTTTCACCTTCGGGCGTAGCGGCGACTTACTGTGGTGGCGACCCCTGCTTTTCCCTTACCAATAAAGGGTGATTCATTTCGAGGTTCCCTACTTTATTAAAGAAAAAAACAAGGAAAATTCAAATTTAGTGGGGAATTATTATTATCGTTTGAAAGAACATTCTTTGGCATTTATTATTATCTCTTCCGAATGTTGGCCGTGGCCAAACCGAATGTCGCGGATATCACGAACTTCAATTTCAGACATCAAATAGTTCGTTATTATAGCGCTATAACGGTCGCCATTGACGGTTACGTTCTCACCGGCATCATTTCTGAAGAAATATGGACCGATGATTCCACCGGCCCACAAATCAGGCCAAACCGTTGTTTTTTCTTGATGAAATGGCAGCTCTTGAATCTTTTCGGGGTGCTCTTCGTCCCAAATGTGACAATTTCGCTTCTGTACATACCCATTGGCCAGAAATTGGCCTCATCGCTGAACAAAATTTGTCTCGAAAACGTCGGATCTTCTTGAAACTTTTCAAGAGCCCATAGAGCGAAGCGATATCGCTTGGTAAGGTCGAGCGGCTTCAGTTCTTGCACAAGCTGTTGTTTGTACGCTTTAAATTTAAGATCTCGATGTAAATTCGTCGTCAGTCCGAGTTGCTGCGAACGGCGCCGAATCGACTCTCTACGGTCTTCGTGCACACTCTCAGCTACGGCCGCTATAGTTTCTACAATTCGTGCTGGACGTGGTCTATTCGGTAGAATGTTATCCAATAATGAATGCTGTGTCTCAGGATGGGTGATGGTGTTGCGAATAGCACGCTTAGTAGGCCGATTATGTTGACCACAAGTTGAGCGAAGCGCGCGAAACACATTCTTTACAAAACTTGAAGTTTCGTAATAAAGTTGAAAGATTTGTAAACGTTGCTCAGACGTAAAACTTTCCATGACAAAATGCCAAACGATACTGAACAAAAATAACATGACAGCTTGACACGAATCATGCGTCATCTGTCAAAAAGGGGCTATTAAAAAAGTACCTCTACTTGGATCACCCTTTATTTTTGGCCATCTCAGTCAGTAAGTGACCAAGGAATCAGGGATATAAAAGGGCCTACATGGCCCTCGGAGCTTCCACATCTACGGGACCACTGCTAAGCCCTAAGAGGGCGCCCCTAGTGGCGTGAAGAAAGAGTCTGCCACTGAGGAAAAAACGAAACCGCCAAATGGGTCAAGGGAGACAGCACATGGCATGAAACGGCCAGGAATATGAAAAAACCCTTACTTGGGCCGATTAAAGCACGTGTCGTGTGCGGATGATAGAGCGGTAAGGCTGTTTAAGGATGATATCGTTGAAGTTGAAGAGTTCTGGTCTGGGGCAGATCTTGTAACAGTTCATAGGAAATTTATTACTGTCAAGTAGAAACCCTGGCTCTCAAATCCAAAATATATTTTCGAGCTCACATGGCTTCGAAAAGGGGATGCTCTTACCATTGACTGGAGAATGGTTCCAGTTAGTGAGATCAAAGAGAAACAGCGTATCGTGAGATAAGTTCAATGGTGAGAATAAAAAGAAAAGAAAAGGATGTCACGAGCGGTTCTGTCGAAGATGAGAGGATTCCGCTGACCAGATCAACACCTCGAAAGGGACAGATGGAACAGCCTCAGTCGAAAAGGCTGCGAAATATCTGCAAAACAAGGTGACACGTTGTCTGTGTCAGCAGATATCGGCGCAGCCTGCAACCGCTGGGCAATCGTGAAAGAGGACCAATAAATAAATATTTTAAAACAAGAAATAAAAAATATATATTAAAAAAATATTAAAAAAAAATATAAATAAAAAAATAAAAATAAAAATGTATTTAAATTTAAAAAAAATATAACAAATAAAAATAAATCAAAAATTTAATAGAAATAAAAAATTTAATTAAAAAATTTTGAGTATTTAAAAGTTAAGAAAAAATTAAAAGAAACAAAAATAAAATTGAAAGATATAACATTTTTATTTTTTAATTTAAAAAAAAATAATAATAATAATAATCAAAAAATAATTAAATTGAAACATGAATAATATGGAAAAAAACATGGCAAAATGATTGTTTTAATTAATCAAAAATATTAAGTAGGCAAATGTTACAAAGTTTTAAATATTTATTATTTTTTAATATTTATTTAAATTTTCATAACCAAAAAAAAAAACATGCGCCGCCAATAGTTTTAAAAATTTTAAGGTTTTAAGTGCGCCAAACCATGAAATGTGATTTATTTATTTGCCAGCCGTTGTTTTTGTAACAATGTTGCCACATCGTCGCCAACAGACAGCTGTGTCAAATGAATCAGTTGCAAATTTTTGTACATATTTGCGATCATTTCGGAATGTTTAAATGAGTTTACAATGAAAGATATTTTTATTTGCCGTCTGCATAGAATATATGTATTATATATAAAATCATTAAGCGTTGAATTGCGTAGGCTTGACATGGCACGTGGTTAAATACAAAGTATTTTTAAATTTTTTATTTTTATTTTTTTACAAACAAAGTTGTTTTGGGGTCAAAAAATTGGTTATAAATTAATTTAATACATGTTTTTTAATATCTTTTATACATATTTATCAATTTTTTTTTATATATTTTTTTAATTATTTTTTTGTATTTTTAATTATTTATTTTTAGTTTTTCTCTCAAATAATTTATTGTTTATTTTTTATTGTATAATACTCTACTACTACAATTGTTTCAACTTATTTTAGTTTATTTAATTTTGTTTTTCTCAATTTAAATTCATATAGAAAGTATTTTAGATTTTATTGTGCTAATATTACTTTCATTTAACTTATATTTTATTGTAAAAATTTTTGTATACATTCAAAGAATATATTGTAAAAGATTTTTTGAATTTTTTGAAGAAACGGTGCTTTAAATTTTTGGATAATAATTTTTTTTTCTAATTTTTTCCATAAAATACTTTTCAAAATTTGTTATATTTGTATTTTTTCAAAATATTTTTTTTTATAATTATTATTTTATTTTTTTTATTTTGAGCTTTTATACATTTTTTTCTAATAATTATTATTTTATATTTTATTATTATTATAATTTTTAATTATTTAATTTAAATTTTATACATTTTTTATCACCATTCCACAACTGGGCAATGGCTGAATATACGGTATTCTTTTATATATTATTTAGTTTTTTGTTTGTTTTTGATAACTTTTAAAGAAAATTTTATTGGTTTGTCAAAAATGTTGTACATTTTAAAAAAATATGTTATTGTATGATAATTTTTTGGTTATTTTATTAATTTAATTTAAACATTTTTTACTTAATTTTTTAAATTTTTTCATTGTTGAATAATTTTTTAAAAATTCTGGGAAAATTTTGCTTTTAAATTCATTTTTTTTTTTAGATTTTCAGCATCATTGCCACAATTTGAAAGTGGCTGAATATAACGTATTTTTTTTATTAAAACTATATTTTTAATGTTTATAATAAAAAGTTTTTTTTTTTTTTTTGTGAAAGTTCTAGAGTGATATATTTTTGGAAATATTTTATGAATAATATTTTGCCTTATTCTATCAGATATAAAGCTTTAAATGTTTTACATAAATAATTTTTTTTATTTTTTTTTTGTAAATTTTTACTGGTGTTTATAAGAAAAATATTTCAAAACTTTTTTAAAAATTTTTTGCAAAAGATTTTAATGCCTTTTTTTTATAAAAAAAAAAGTATTTTATTTTTGGTACATTTTTACTGGTTTTCATTTTAGTTGTTATCCTAATTTTATTTTCAATATTTTTTTATAAAAAAAAATCAAAATTTTTTTATAACATATTTTTGCAAAATTTAATTATTAATACTTTTTTAAGTAAATTTTGCACTTTGCTAATTTAAGACTTTATATATTTTGTATCGCTAAAACTGGGATACGGCTGTGCACAACGAAGTTTTTCTTCTTTAAGCTATTTTTTTTTGGAGTTTTTAGTTGTTTTGTTAAAAAAAAAATATTTTAATTTTTTCTAAAAAAAATTTAGTTTTTGGAAATTTTTTACGAAAAAAATTTTGTTTTATAAGATAATACATAGAGCTTTAAATGTTTTATATAATTTTTTTTAATTTTTTTTTATAAAAAAAAATTATTTTTTATTTTTTATTTATTTTTGTTAAATTTTTACTGGTTTTTATTTTAGTTGATATCCTAATTTTATTTTCAGTGTTTTTTATTAAAAAAAAAATGAAAATTTTTTTATAATAATTTTTTGCAAAATTGTTTAACCGTTTTAAGTAAATTTTGAACTTTACCAACTTAAAACTTTTTACAACGAGGGTTTTCATGTTTTGAGTTAGTTTTTTTTTTCAAGTTTCTATTTTTTTGTTGAAAAAATATTTTAAATTGTTTTATGAAAGTTTTAGTATAATATATTTTTGGAAATTATTTATGATTGTTTTCAGTATGATCTTCTAAGAGCTTTTATGATGTAAAATAATTTTTATAAAAAATGTTATTTGAAATATTATAGTTTTATATTGAATTGTGAATTTTAGATATTTTTTTTTACAAATTTAACAAAAAAAAACACTACTAAGATCGACTGGAACCGAACATTATAAACTCCACCGATATTTACATTGAAAGCCAGACGACTTATCTGACCTCCACAGAATTACTGTAATTTGTAAAGCCGAAAGAAAGACTAGTTACATGAGAGGTAGACTTGCTGGTGGGCCCATGCTGGAATTTTTTGGAAGATGTTTGGAACTCACTGAAATTATCATATCCATGGAAATAGAGCAAGTTTTCTCAACAAATTCCTCAAATACTAAAATATTACATCTTCAATTCACAGATGGGTCAAAAATAGATGGTATGTCATGCGCATGGTAAATCTAGTATTTCTGGACCTATCTTAGTTATTTTGGGTTAGACTTTAACCCTCTTAGTTCCGGTGAACTCACATTTTTGTTCACCTCTCATATATCTCCATTTAATGCGATTATCATTAGCAAATATGATTATAATTGTACATTTAATCGTAATTTTTTGCACATGCCGGTATTAGCGGCATTTGGAAAGTGGGCGTGAACTTTGTCCAACTTCACCCATTTGTAATAGTGTACATACTTGTGACCACAGGAAGGCGTGTACCAAATATCAGCAAAATATCTCAATCCTTACTTGAGTTATCGTGTAACAGACAGACAGAAAGTTGTTGATTTATGTTTAAATGTCCATATATATATCTAGAAACGATCAACAATACGATCGAGTCTCGATTTTTAATATTGAGAATGAATCTCAATAAGCTGGTCAGAGAAAAAATTATCAGAGAAAACGGTTGTGTTCATGAAGTCTGAGGTAATGCATGTGTAAGAAGCTTCAAAGGCGACTTTTCCATATCAGAACTAAGGTTTTGAGGGCAAATTTGAGTAGTAAGTAAAGGACAATAGGAAATAAATATAGATTATCTTAGTAAAACAATGAGCAGAGCTTTATTTTATATATGTTGCTCATCGGGAGAGACAAAAATATTTTACCTTTATTCTAAGTCTGAAAAATTCAGTTATTAAATCTTATGTCGGAGACTATCTGTTTCATACATATGTAGGGAATCTGCGCACTTAAAAAGATATTTTCATTTTTGCGGCCGGCGGGCGCAGTGTCTGGTTGGCTAGCAGTGCATGCGGTAAGTCATGCGTTCGAGTCCCGACCAGAGCAATACCCAAAGTTTTAGAAGAAAAATATTTCTAATTGCGGGTGCTCTGCGGCAGGGATTGTCAGCTCCTTGCGTGTATTTCTGATATAAAGTACGTATCTGACACATTTTTCGAAGGCGGCTGAGAATCCATCATCCATTTCTTCGAAAAGCATCAAGACGCTCACCACAAATTGAAGAAAAGGCTATAAAACGTCATATGCATAGAGGTTTTCTCCAAAATGAATTATTTCAAAAATTTCTGCATAACCTTCTTTTCACTTTAGCCTAGAGAAAACACTAACCGAAAGCTAAAATATAGTTACGGCTCAGTATAACCAGCTCAGCTACTTATGATTGATTGTTAAGCCGTTGCGAACATCGAATATATATGTACTTTCAGACCAGCCGATCTATAAACCAGAGTCAACTTTTATGAAATTCAGCGTAAAATCTATAGAACATACTAAAGAACACTCTTAGGACAATACAGTGCCATCCAAGGGCTCTTCGAATTTATATTCGTAATTTTATTCTCAAGCCATCTCTACTGTTTACTCTCATACTAATAAAAATTCCTCTCTGTGTCCAAGCCATTAGTTTTCCTACGACAAACTTACTAGATCAGACCAGTATGGCTTGTCCCCAACCGCGCACAGCGCTTGGAACAAATTCATATTTGAAATTTTCCGCCACAACTACAGCCGGAACTGAGGAAAGCAAAAATTTAAGTTGACATTTAACAACAAAAAAAAAAAAAAAATTTATGAAAATTGCATTGACAAACGTCAACGGCAATACCATTACTCGCATAAATACTCGCATAAAGTCCGGGCGTAAATGTGGATATTAAATAAACCCATTTTGGCAGAGAGAGTAAATATGGGAAAAAACACATTGCGCAAATATGACGTTTGCCAAAGAGTCATACAGTTAGACTGCATAGGCAGAAATGCATGCAGACACACACACAAATGCATACATACAAACATACATACAAACATATGTAACAACTTTTATTTGTAACTAAAAACCGCAAGCCATTTGCAAACGACTTAAAATTGCTGACGACAGCAGGAAGCCTGACTGACTGCCTGGCTGCCTGCCTGCCTGTTTGCCTGTCACACACATACACACACACACATCTACGATAAAAGCAGCTGTACAACACAAACGTCACTACCGCCAGCCAGTAGCAATGCAGTAGCAATAACAACAACGCAAAACAGAATTGCATTTCCATATAATGCAACTTGCTTTTATACACATATACATATGTACATGCATACATACATACATGAGTATGATACGTATATACGTTCGTATATTTATAGCGCATTAATAAAATTGGTTACTATTTGCCTTCAATAGAAACTTACTAGTGTACATACATATGTATGTATGTATGTGAGCTGCAACCTACGAATTGTAGGACTCCTTTTTGCCATAGCACTTAGAGGAATTTTTTTTTTTTTTTTTTTTTTTTGTATTGGAAATTGAAAGGACAGCACAGCTACATATGTATGTGCGTTTATAATAAGCTAAATTCTCCGCAACAATTTTTCCATCTTAACATACGCCTTTGCTTATGATTCAAAGCAGAAGCAATCAGAATATAAGCGTGAGGAGGAGAAGAATTCAAAAATAGAAAAATCGAATTTTAAGGAGCAACAATGAGAGGTTGCAAATTTCTAAAGATAACTAGGAAGTCGTTCATATATCACGAAGTAGCGGCATTGAGTAGACTGGCTTGCTTTTGAAACTGCGTACTTCAATGTGCGTATGTATGTATTTTCTTGAAAAATCCTTGATAATGTATGAATGACGCATTCTGAGCGCTCGAATAATATAGGGGGGAAAAATGAAAACTATATTAAGAAAACTGTTCACACATGCACTCAATTAGCTAATTGAGATCATTTGTAGTCATCTCACCCACAATTCGAACAAAATTAGCTGTACAACTTATCTTAAAATTATCCGTGCAACCCTCTGAAATAGTGTAAAGAGGAAAGCAAAGTGTATATTCAGTAAGATAACGAAGATATGAAAGGAAAATATATAAAAATTAGATGTAATTTAAATTAAGCAAAAAAATATGAATTTTTAATTAATTATCAATTTCTTTAAAAAAAAAATATACTAAAAAAAGCAATATTTATAACAGCAGCGAAACCATAGGGAAGCAGAAAAGTGTAGATTTCGAAAATTCGTCGGCTGACGATAATATGCTTAAGGGAAAAGGATCATTAATTTATTATTTTCTGTTTCTTTCTAACAAGCCAGTTTACAATGAGAATCAGAACTTGACTTTAATGACTAGAAAGCTTCAAAATTTCTATTACAGACAGAATATAGTGTGAAAAACGTATCCCTTATGCTTACACCATTCTTTTTTTTCGCCAAAAAAAATTTTTTTAAAACTGCGAACGGTGAGGCAAAACCCCGTATCCACATAATGCCACATCGGCTCTACTACATTAAATTCTTCCAGTAATAACCCTGCTTATTCAATAAAATAGTACAGAACTAGACCTTGAGTGTGTTACAGATACGTAGGTGATATCTAACTGTATTCCAACATAGAATTTCGTATACCGGTCCATCACCGGTAGTAACAGCGACTTGCTGCGGCATGGAATTTTAATACTACAATCGACCGTTTCCTTTCCTGCGTGAGGTCTTATCTCAGTCGGTGACTAACGAATCAGATGAAAAATGATCCATAAAATATATATCCGCGGATCCCTACACGAGTAAAAATGTGGACTGGACAAGGCGTTACAAAATTGTTCCACACTTCTTCGGAAACCGCGTCCAAGGAGTCAAAAAACACCTACACTCGGCACAATGTTTCGAAACTCCTTCAGTCTTTCAGACCTGCAGCGTCAAAATAGAATGCAACCCCTTGCGACTTGTAAGAAGCCTCTGGCAAAGACAAACCCGTCAATTGGATCATGTGTGGCCCATCTCAGCAGGCCAGCATAGAGCATAAAACGGCAAGTAATTAAAGCTGGCAGAAGACCGTACGCGTACTCAGCACCAAACCCACGCAATACGCTACCACGTCTGGAGCAGCAGAGGCAATCTCTTTGTTAAAGGATCATTAAGCATCTCATCGAAGCACATGTAGATCAGATCAAACTAACACCCCCAGGGGGGCCCCAAACTGCAGTAACGCTTGATGAAAGAGTAGCTACATTTTACCAGATACCTGGAAAATAGTATTCATGTGTTGTACAGGGTATAATTAGAAGATAGACCGACCCTGCTCCGGTAAAACGCCATGGGGCTGGCACAAGACCCTAGTGAAATGCCTGTCGTGTGCGAACGATTGAGAGAGTAAAACTCTTAAATGAGGTAGAAGTTGAAAATCTGTTTGGGGGCAAAATGGGGAAAATTCATAATATTTTGGCTTTTATGTGTCTTTTACAAGCGAGCCTTCAATCTATGTGAATATTGAATATTTATACCATTTAATATAATTGTTGAACATGTTTGTGAACATAAAGTAAAAGTCACTGTGTTTCCACTTTTGTTCATTGGCTTTAATTATCCAGTTTACCAGTCATTTTTCGATGAAAAGTATGTGATCAACACCTACTTTGAGGAACAGCAGCTGTTACTTAAAACTCCTCAATGATAAATTCCGCTTTTTTTTTACAGTAAACCGACTTTTAGACATATGTGACCCAAAAATATTGTGGAATTGGACCGACAAAGTTTTATGAATTTCATTATAATAGATCTTTATGCCGAACTTTGTCAAGCGCTTGAGCCCGAATGCCTTCCTAGAGGCATTATATGTAATTCAATTTCAACTTGTTCGATAGTACCAGTAAGTAAGTAAGTAAATAGCTTTGATAGCAAAATTCTTTCGTATAATTTGGAAAGACGCGGCAGTAGTTTATCGGTCTGTAAGAAGGTGCCTGTGTTTGTGGTCTTACTTGGTTTGGCTACCATTAAGATCTGCGACTTTTTTGGCATACTCACATCAAGTGAAGGTTTCAAGTGTTTATACGACTTTCAGGGTGAATATTTTTCCGTCTTCTCTCTGCTATTTTCAACCGCAGCCTTAAGGCAGGAGAGTGATATGTTTGCCATTCTCTCAAAAAGCAATTCTCTTTCGGTATTTGTTATGATTTTTCGGCTAGTATAATACTTTTTCCGCTTGTAGTTGCTAAGCTTGCTGAAGAGGCGAGTATATTATTGAACTCATTAATCATTTCAATGTTCAATACTGAGTTGCTGTTAATGTGAGTACTAAAAATTTTTTTTTATGTGAGCCAATTTGGTTCCCTGGTTGTTAGTATTGATATCTTCGGCAACTAACATCACCACTTTTGAACGGAAAGAAGCAACAGTCACAGCTGATACAGTTTTTTTTTTTTTTTTTTTTTTGTTTTTTGTTTTTTGTACAGCAAAGTCTATTAAGTATAGTATTTTCCTCCTATCAGTATGCCAATATGTTGGTTCACCTGGGAAATACAGCTTAAATGGTTTCGTTTATTTATAGTATTGTATTTGGGTTTATTAGTCAAGAGCCCGGATAGACATGCTTTGCAATGTAGTCTTCTCCGACGTTAAAAATCTCCCCCCCCCAGGTCATCAAAAAATGCATTAAATTTATTTTCAGTGATTTTTCAAGCTTCGAGAACAATAAATTGCTGAGAGGTTTAACTCTTTGTCATTATGGTTCAAAGCTAAAGAGCTAGCTTGTAAGACAGAAAGGTTACTTTGAAGTACCGCCGGTGTGCATGGAAAAAGGTTTTTGGAGAGATGCCACCAGATGTCAATAATTCAAAAATGGCACTAATCGAGCATGAAAAATAGTACGGAGACGATGATGAAGATTTTCATAGCAATACTGAACCATTGTGGAATTCGTTGGTATTGTTAAAATGAGACTTTTTTTCGTACGAAGAGGTACTTTCTTTACATATTAAATCAGGTATAAATATGATTGAAATGTTGAAGAACTCTCTTTATCAGAATTCCTGCATTTAGTTAAAGATAAATTTTTGTTTAAATTTTCAAAAATATATACTTTTTCAATTTTTAGACCACCCTCATGCAACTCACCGCACAAATGGCTGACGTTTGCAACAGCAATCACATTTTTACGCTAATGCCTAAGCAGGCACCACCCACAGGTGAGATTGTGCTGCTTGCCACATCATCATAGTTTCGTTGTTAATAATTTGGCAATGAGTCAAGCGTTACTCATTTGCACATACAATAATACATATTCATATAGCATACGTGTGTGTGCATGCATGCGACTGTTATTTGCTTTTCTTTTGCATTTTTAATAAATAAATTTCATTTTATTTTTCACATATGTATATGCAACAGTACATCTGTACATAAATATATTTCATTTATTATGATTGTGGGTAAATTTTGAATTTTGAGATTTCCTCACTAAACAACCAAAACAACCGACCGACTGAACAACCAACTCTTTACCACCCTACCTGCCTGCCTCCCTGCCTACGACTGTGGTGACCCATGGCGATTGGGCGGCCAAGCTGTGCTAAACTGGGAATGCTTTTCCGCTATAAACATACGTACATATATACAAACATATATGCTTATTTTAAATATAAATGATTTGTTGTTGTTTTTGTACAATTGCCATGACTGTTGTACGTACGATAAATGGCAGCAGCAGCAGCAGCAACAATGCAACGCGACGGTTTTTGTTCGTGGCGTTGCCATTTAATTTTCAAAATTTTTGTGGTTGCTAGGAAATTTCGCTGTCTACATGTGTGCGTAGATATGCATAAATGCATAAATGAAAGTATTTTGTATGCGGTTAATGTGGTTCTCTTGCTCTGTTGGTAGTATGCATGTGAGTAGTTACAGAGTACTTACACTGTAATGCGGCAGTGGACCAAATTTTGGCACGGGAGCAAATTGTCGACACTTAAAAAAGCGTAAAATTTTGAAAAATTTTAAAAATGAGTTTAAAAAAATATTCGAATAAATTTATGCAACATAGAAAATGATTTGTAACCTTTTTTAGAGCCTTGGATTTATGTGGAGGTTAACCTCACTAATTTCTAAAATTATATATTGTAATTCAGGCCGCAAAAAGCACCAAATAAATTTTAGAATTAATTCAGTTTTCAATCAACAAAAATTTAAGGAAATCTCTGCAAGAGCTACCCCATGAAACAATGCTTTGGGAGTAGTTTCGAAAGTGGTCTCTGGTAAATAATTTATGGCATAAATACGCTGGTTTTTCACTAAAATATTATTCATTTTTGGAACACTCTTCGACTCATTTTGAAATGAATTTTCCGCGCTTTATTTTTGTGCGAGTTCATTTTCCACTTTTCGCCGTTTGCACGCATGGATTTGCATGGATTCATTTGCCTGTTGCTATGGCAGCGGCAGCATCAGCAGCAGCTGTAACGAGTTGTTTAGATTTTTTGTGGATTTTTATGTCAAGCGCATCCGCCAGCCAAATAATGTGTGTAGTAAATAAAATCTCTCTGCATTAATTTTGCATTTCATTCGCGTGGCTGACATACGCGCATTGAACAATACAGATGAGATAAATGAATGTGGTGTAAAATCACTTCTTGCGTATTTCAAAAAATTTAATAAAATTTTCATGGCTAGCGTTTGAATAAATATAAAAATTTTGCTATGAGAAAAAAAAACATTTTTCTATGATTCAGTAATTAAAGCTTGGATGAGTAGTAGTGACAAGGAAGTTTTGGCACTCCCTTACAAAGAGGTTAGAAAGAAGCAGAAAAACGGATAAATTAACAGTTCAATTGAAAAGTCCCCGCCTTACCATAGTAAAACATCCATAATTTTATTTATTAAACATAGTTCCCTTAAAGGCTGATACACTGATTATAGCATCCTCTAACTTCTCGATACCATTGTTGTAGTACGATTTGTCCTTTGCTTCAAAATAATCATCACTTTCGACGATCACCCCTTCATTCGACGAAAATTTTTTCCCAGCGAACATTTTTTTGAGACCTGAGGACAGGAAATAGTCGCTGGGGGGGCCAGATCTGGAAAATATGGTGGATATGGTAGCAATTCCAAGTCCAATTCATGGATTTTTGCCATCGACTTCTTGGTGAAACAGCATTTTATTTTCTTCAAATACGGCGGCAAAAATGTCGTATGTCTGACTATCAAACCGGAATATGAAATATGAAATGTTTACTATCATTCGAAAGAACATTCTTTGGCATTTATTTTTTGAAGATTTTCTCTTTCAAATATTGGCCGCGACTACGTCTCAGATGGTCTATCCGTTGAGTACAATTTCCGATGACTCGTTCGAACATTTCGACTGGTAACTGGCGAATGACACGCGTGATGTTTTGCTCCAGGGTCTGAATCGAAGCGGAATTGTCCGCATAGACTTGAGACTTTACATATCCTCACAGGAAAAAGTTTAACGGTGTGATATCACATGATCTTGGTGGCCCAAAACGTGAAATTAGCTGCTCACCGAAGTATTCTCTCAATAAATCAATTGATTTATGCGAGGTGTGGGAAGTGGTGTCGTCTTGTTGAAACCAAATATCGCGGAGATCACGACTTTCAATTTCAGGTATCAAATAGTCGATTATCATGGTGCATAACACTCGCCATTGACGGTTACGTTCTCAACGGCATCATTTTTGAAGAAATATGGGCCGATGATTCCACCGCCCCACAAACCACACCAAACCATTATTTCCTCTCGACAAAATGGCAGCTCTTGAATCTCTTCAAGTCGCTCTTCGTCCAAATGCGGCAATTTTGCCTGTTTACATACCCATTGAAGCAGAAATGGGCCTCATCGCTGAACAAAATTTGGCTCGGAAACGTCGGATCTTCCTGGAACTTTTCAAGTGCCCATAGAGCGAAGCGATATCGCATGGGAAGGTCGAGCGGCTTCAGTTCTTGCACAAGCTGTATTTTGTGCGCTTTCAATTTAAGATCTAGACGTACCATGCGCCAAGTCGCTACATACGTCAGTCGGAGTTGCTGCAAACGGCGCCGAATCGATTCTTCACAGTCTATATTTTCTTCACTGCGCGCTAGACGTTGTCTATTCGGTCAGATATTATCCAATAATGAATGCTGGGTCTCAAGATGGGTGATGGCGGTTGCGAATAGTACGCTCAGTACGCCGATTATGTTGACCATAAGTTGAGCGAAGCGCGCGAAACACATTCTTCAAGGAACAAAAACATTGACCTCTCAGTTTATTTTTTACTTCCGGGGATAAAAATAAGTCATTCGGTGCCCAGTCAGGACTACATGGTAGATTACTCATCAAAACGATGTGTTGAGTGCTCAAAAATGTACTCGATGTGTGAGAGCTCGAGAGGTACGGATGACAGTTTTTCCACCAAAAAAGGGGGAATTATTTGAATTATTTTGGAAGTGTATCGTGCACGCATAACTTTTGTTGGCTTCGGCTCATCTTGAAACAGCCATGCAGTCGACTGATGTTTACATTCGAGCTCTTATGCGTAAATCCACGATTCATAGCCTGTCACGTTGTCAAAGCGTGAAGCACCGCTATCGTATTTTCTTTTTTTTAAGATTTCTTTCGGCCAATCGACACGCGCTTGCTTTGATCGATTGACAAATTGTGTGGTATCCAACGTGAAATTTTTTTTTCTAGAATTAAATGTTCCTGCAATATGGAAATATATATTAATACTAATGCCTATAGTTGCCTCAATCTCACGATAGATCACATGACGATCTTGCAATATCAGCTTGCGAACAGTATCAATAGTTTCCGGAACAATAATTGTTTTTGGACGACCTTCACGGAATTCATGTTGGCGTACTCTAGGGCTACGATTTAATTCATTATACCATCGACAAACACTGGTCCTTCATGGAGCTTTATCGCCAAAAATTGAATTAAGTTCATCGATGCACTGTTGCAAAGTTAATCCACATCGAAAGGGTTAAAAAAATAATCTCTGAAATTTTGGCGATTTAATTCCAAGTTACTGTAAACAACAACATTAGCGCTCAAATACCAAATCGTTCTGGACAATTATAACATTAAAAATGTCAAACTTTGGTATTTTTACAGTCGATAATCTCGATTTCTTTGATTTGCTCAACCTATCGATGGAATGTCGGAAAACGTGTGAAAGCACTGGCACTAAGAGTTTTTCAAGAGACCGATCAAGGTACCTGTGATAATCTCTTTCTGTGGATATTACAGTATTTCATATATTATATATTTTGAAAATAGTAACTGGTAGGCCAACTGGTTTGTTGAAATGGCTGGAGCTAAAAATAAAGGAAATGCCTAGAAGCAATTATGGGCAGAAAGCTGTTGTCGAAGCTGAATGCGCAGGATAATGGAAAAGGCCAGTTCCCTCAAGGCATGAAAGAGGAAACTTGATCTTACTTTATATTGAGCTTGCTACGGTGGATCGCAACCAGCAAGCAAAGTCGCATACAATAAATCCTGTGAGCGAATAAAGGGCCTCGCTCTTCTCTACATAAGAAGAGCGCTAAGTACTACTTCAAGGGCAATATGGAAAATATTGCAGCGGAATAAACTGCTGTGAAACTGGCGGTTTTAAGTGAATTTTCTGCTAGAAACTTCGAACATCAAAAAAAAACGGGATAGTGTCGGAACGGAATTAATTGCGTCTCACGGGACGGAATTAATAGATCTCAGGCTACTCTTCAAGCTGCCTGATTATTGGAGTATTTTACAGGCAGCAGTATTCTCGGTAATTTAGGCAATAATCTCACTTAGAAGTAGGGAGACAGTAGAATAGATGGCTGGATCATACATCTGGTTAACGAACCGGAATATTCAGTATGAGTTATTAAAGACTCACTACAATGAAATTCACGAGAGAGCTACAAGATGGAGCTGGGTGCTGTGGAGTGTCTTAACGACATGCAATATACTGAAGATCATGTGCAATGGTAGTGAAAGAAAGGAAACCCAATTTTTTCTTAGGCGATCACGAAAGGACTACAGGATACTTGTAGGCCTAATGGCAGGATATAAATTTCTTGCATAACACGCAATCAGAATGGGCAATAGTAGCAGCGACACATGTAAGAACTATGGGCAGGCCGGTTTGAGTAAGACGTGAGAATATCTGCTGTGAATTTTTGTGGCCCTTTCGAGAAATTGTCTGAGATAGCTTGGAATCTCATTGTTCAGAGGAGTAGAGGAATTTTGAAAACAGGATATCAAGGGCCACCCAAGCTTCATAATTGATATGTTACCTGAGAATTAATTTAGCTTTAATTAAACTGAACCGTTAGCTAACACCTCAATGCAACAATTGATCTGTGTAAGACGTAGAAACCAGCTAATAAAACTGACAGTAACCTAAATTGGCACAACTGTACTTTATATTTTCATTGAATTTTATCGCAATCTATAGCTTGATTTGTTTATTGTTCAATCAACTTCGGTTCATGCCTCCGATTTTCTTTAAAATCACGAATGCAAAAAAGTTGCTGAAGACGTGCTAAGACGAGTCAATTCCGATTCGACATTCACAAAACGCATTTTAGCTGGTAAGTTTTATATGCATGCCAGTCAAAAAGCTACGAAATGACGTCTTCCAATCGAGTCGAAACTAAAGAGATCGCCCCAAAGTCTACGATCTTAAATGTTTTTTTTTTTTTTTAATGTCCTGAGTGCTGTACACCCGCATCTCTTACCAGACGGCAAATAAAGAGTGTAATTTGAGCATTATGCGGCGTTTGAGGTGAAAGTTCGCCAAAATGGCCAGATTTGTGGACTCATGAACGAATTTCTGGCCAAAAGTTCAACAAATGCCATCGAAGAACCAATCAGAAATCAATCAATCAGAAATGTCTCCGGCTGACTAATACAATTGACGCTCTCTTCCTAGCCGATTTTCAGCCCATTTTAAGCAGCACCTGTATAACCTGTACAATGATTGAGTTTTATGTCAGTAATCAGTAATACACCCGAAGGAGTTTGATTTTTCCTGCCGATTAGCGAACGCAGCTAGAAAAAGCCTCCCTCTCCAGTCCTTAGAGGACTAAAATGATGTGATCATAATGTTTCTAAAGTATACACCAGAGACCTATAACGTTGCGTGTATTTCAATACATACTCATATATACATATATGTACTTCGCAGCACTTGCACACACCTCTAACGGCCATTAGAAGTGAAAATATATTATTTGCAATTATTTATTCAACACTTTTGACTACACGTTGACCGCATTATTCTCACACACATAACCAACAGATGTGCAAAAATTGCAAAAACAAGAAGAAGAAAAAACACCAATAACAAAACAAAAAACACCAAAAAACATTAACAAAGCGCCACAAAATGGCTCGTTGACGTTTCAACATGTAAGAGCCACTTCAACGGGGTAATAAAGGCAAGCGATGACGGCGGTAGACCAACGAGCCGCACGACCACGACCACAACAAACAACAACAACAACAACAACAACAACAACAAATTATTGCGAAAAACGTGCGCCATTTCAAAATGTAATTTTTGTAAATTTTAATGGCAAAAATATGTGAATTTTATACATCAAAAACAATATATATATATATATATATATATATATATATATATATATATATATATATATATATATATATATATATATATATATATATCTATCTACACATGAATATACAAATACGCTCTTACTTTAGGCGCGAAATTTGCAAAATATCAAAAATCGTTAGCCAATTATGACGTCATCAGCGGAATAAATGCTGCGGCCAAACGGCACGACTCATGATGCGGCAGGTCTATAATCAGGTATATATATATATATAAACGTTAGCACACACTTGGCAATTAATTGAATTGTGGTACGCACATAAAAACAACAAAAATCGCCTCCTGCAGCCTTTGGTAAGCACCTTTTCCCCCCAAATTGCAGTATCCTTGCCCCAGCTGTTGTTGGTGATTTCGCTACTGATGATGAGTCAATTTACTTTGCAGCGCTCATATCGCCATTTAATCAACCCGTCATTTTGCCTCACCGTTTAGCATCATTTCATTTGTGAATGAATTTATAAATGTTCATTTATTGATTTCGTTTATTTTTGGTTTAATAATTTTAGTTTCATTGCTGTCAAGGCTGCAACAAGCAGCTGCATAATTTCTAGTGTTATAATTAAAAAAATACATTTTTTTTTTGAGGAATTATGGTATGTACAGAGGCCGAATCTCGTCCTACTTAATACGAGTATTGGTATGCATGGAAAGTGTAAGCCTTCATTTTTATAGAGTTGTTCTGGGGTTAATGGCGATATGCGAACTGCACTATTTTACCATGAATATCCAGATAGATACGAAAAATACAAGCAAAAAATTTTAAAAAATTATATGAAAAACATAATAAATATGTAAAAGCCAATTAAATAAAAATTAATATTAAAATTATAATAAAATTAAAGAAGAAATAATACCAAAATATAACTAAATATAAAATAATAAAAATTAAAAAAATTATAAATAATAATAAACAACAAAAAGTACCTAATATAAATTTTTTTTTTAGAAAAAACAGTTTTAGCTTACAAATAAATGAAATTTCAAAAAATATACAAAAAATTTAAACTTCAAAAAGAGAACAAAAAATATAAATTAATATATAAATAAAATAAAATAAAAAATATTTTAAAAAAAATAAAAAATAAATATTTAAAAAAATAAAAAATAGATAAAAATTTAAAAATAAAAAAAATAAAATAAAAATAAAAAAAGATAAAACAAATGAGAAAAGATTGAACTATTTTTTTTTTAATTACAAAAAAATTCGCCAATAAAACCAAAACAGAAAAAATTTAAAACTAAACAATATTAAAATATAAAAAATTATCGAAAAACTTTAAAACAAAAATTTCAAAACTTAAATAAAAATAAAAAATTAAATAAATAGTAAAAAAGTATAAATATAATAACCAAATTCAAAATATAAAAAAATTAAATAATACAAAAAAACTAAAATAAGACTACTAAATGAATTCAAAGAAAAAAGATTCAATATTTTTGTTACGTAAGAGTACAGAAAGAAAACAAACAAAAAACAAATAATTTATATTAAAAATTTAAATAGGTATGGTGAAAAGATTAAAATATTTTTTTTCCAATTTCATAAATTAAAAAAAAAACAATTAGATATAAAAATTTAAAAAAAAAAAAAAGAAGAAAAAAAAAATAAAAAATATAAAATATAAAAATTAAAATTAAAAAAATTAAAATAAATAAAAATAAATAAAAAACTAGAAAAAATTTTAAAAATTTTTTTAAAAAAAAATTAAAAACTAAAAAAATTTAAATGGAAAAAAATTTTGTAACGTAACAATAGTTTTCATAGTCGCCAACATAAATATCAGACCAACGTACCAACATGTTCTTTATAAAAAATCGCCATATATACAGACGTTCTACTCACGACTAGAGCTCTAGATACCCGCGTATCGAGCACTGCGAGCAGCTCGATGCTCGCTTGATACTCGCTAATTGCTCAACTGCTCAGCAGAACAAAAATAAATTATTTTTTTTGTCAAAATTACTTTGCCATTTCAATGATTTTTACACTTTGCACAAATAAATCTTCTATATCTATAAATCTAAAACAATTATTAAAGAAAATTTTGGGAAAAAAGTCAAAGTGTTTGTCAAAATACTCGAAATGCTAGTGCTCGGTTCGAAAAAATTTCGAGCTATGAGCAATGAGCAGTTGTGCGAGTGCTCGTTGCTCAAATGCTCGCACAGCTCGAAATTGTTTGAGCAAAATCTGAAGCTCTACTCACGACACAACCTGTAGCATAATTCACTCTTACTAATAATAGGCCACACTACTAACTACTGGTAACTCTACTACGAACTCCACTCCTACTCAGCTGCTAGTAACATTCAGCAGCACACAACTCGAACCAGCCGCTATATAAGAGCACTTTGCTCACAGTGAGCTGATTTCGAAAACGGTCGGCAACCAACCAACAGCCAGCTCGTAGTACGCAGTGTTAGCACTAGAGGTTATAGTAGTGACGTAGGCTGTAGGTATTTATATTATATTCTTCCATTTATTTCAGTCGCCCTCTGCGTTATCAATTAGCCTTGTAGCTCAGAGGCGGAGTCGGCCTTTCCCCCTATTTTTATTTCCATCGCCCTATCCGTTCTCAAGGAGCCTTGTAGATTAGAGGCGGAATCTGTCTAGCCCCTCCCTTCATTATTTCTATCGCTCTCTCCGTTCTCAATGAGCCTTGTAGCTCCGAGGCGGGGTCGGCAATTACCTTCTTATTCCTATTGCCCTCTCTGTACTCTATTTTCCTCGCAGCTTCGAGGCAGACCTTGGCTTCATTGTGACTTTCCCCCTCGCTTCGAATAAAGTGTTCACGGTGTATGTGGAATAACGGTAATCCGCATTTTTACTTAACTCAAGGTTTGGGGGTCTAATTGGTAGATCCTGGAGACGCTGAGATGCCGAAAACCGAACGTTACAATTGTTTAAAAATTACAATAACAAAATTTTAATTAAGAAAGACTTAAACAAATTAAAAAATGATCAGATAAAATTTTTACTTTTCGATTTTAATTATTTGTTCTTCTCATTTATCAATATTTTGCCTCTATCAGAAAAAGCTAGCGCAAAGCTTCTTCTCTGTCCTTACCACTCTGTGCAGTGGAGTTTCCTTTGATTTGCTCTTTCCTAATTTAGAATATTTGTATATACATTTTCACTAGATTCGCTTATTATAAGATTTATTTTATAAAAGTTTATTAGATAAACGACGAAAAAATGTATTTTTATTCAAAATGCAAAAACATTTTATCACTCAAAATTCCTCAGTTGATGTTTTATAAAAATTCATATACTCATATATGCATGCATGTGTGTATGTACATCATGCATTTACACACGTTACGATGCGATAATAAAATAATCATTAAAGCACATAGAAACACACAGCTGCACACGGAGACGAGCGGCGAGTCATGCAATGTCAGTGAAAAGTGTGCAAATTTATTAATTTGATGGCAGCCAAAATGAAACCTTGAGAGTCCATTGAACTTGCCGCCTGCAGTTTGGCCAAATGGCCACTAATAATGGCAGCATCACTCACCGCATGTGCGCACACACACATACACATATGCGAACACAAACACTCACGCACGCTCACCGCAAATCGTTGCATTAGTATTTGCATGACAAACACGTCAGTTTTCATCATTAACACCTGTGCAACTTTTGCTTCACCACTTCACACTTCCTTCTCCGCGCCATCTTTTATTCAACGTAATTTGTCTACAACAATTTTTATTGTCGAGGAAATTGATTCTATAAATTTAATTTGAGAATCTCAGCGAGCGAATGCAAAACAAGAAAAAACATTTTTCTATTTTTATGCAATAATCATAAAAATGTTTCTTTGTATTTATATGAAAAAAAAATTATGCAAAGGAAAATTTGTATGTATTTTTCCACATTGCATTCCTTAATAAATTGTATGGTTTTATTCGTTTATGTATGTAGGTGCAAAAGTGTGGGATTTTTGCGATTGTTTACAGATGTGGCTTTTTTTTAAATAGTTTTTGAAATATTCATATTAGTAAATCTCATTCCAAACTTTCATTCAAATTTGAATATTTTATTATATTTTATTTGTTTATTTTATTTTATTTTACTTTATTTTTTTATTTTTATTTTTATTTTTTAATATATTTTATTTTATTTTATTTTGTTTTATTTTTTTTCTTTTTTATTTTATTATTATTATAACTATTTTTTATTATATTTTATTTTATTTTATTTTAATTTATTTTTTATTTTTTTAATTTTTTACATACATTTCTTTTCATTTCATTTTATTTAATTTTATTTTATTTTAATTTTTTTATTTGATATTGTTTTATTTTATTTCATTTTTTTTATTTTTTTTATTTTTTTTTCATTTCAGTTCATCTCATTTCATTTCATTTCATATCATTTCATTACGTTTCATTTCATTTCATTTCATTACGTTTCATTTCATTTCATTTCATTTCATTTCATTTCATTTTATTTTAGTTTATTTTTTATTAATTTTTTTTAAATTTTTTTTATTCATTTTAATTTATTTTAATTTAATTATTTTTATTTTATTTATTTTTCATATTATTTTATATTATTTTATTTTATTTTATTTAATTTAATTTAATTTAATTTAATTTAATTTAATTTTATTTTATTTTATTTTATTTTATTTTATTTCATTTTATTTTATTTTTTTTATTTTATATTATTTTATTTTATTTTAATTTTAATTAATTTTATTTTATTTATTTTTTATATTATTTTATTTTATTTTATTTTATTTTATTTTATTTTATTTTATTTTATTTTATTTTATTTTATTTTATTTTATTTTATTTTATTTTATTTCTTTATTTTATATTATATTATTTATTTTAATTTTAATTATTTTTATTTTATTTATTTTATTTATATTATTTTATATTATTTTATTTTATTTTATTTTATTTTATTTTATTTTTGTTTATTTTGTTTTATTTTATTTTATTTTATTTTAATTAATTTTATTTTATTTTAATTTTAATTAATTTTATTTTATTTTAGTTTTATTTTTTATTTTATTTTAGTTTATTTTTTTAATTATTTTTTATTTTTAATTATATTTTTTTTACTTTTCCAATTTTTTTTTTATATTTTATTATATTTTTATATTTTATTTTTGAATGTTTTTTATATTTTAATTATTTTTTTTTTGTTATATTTGTAAAAAAAAAATTTTTTTGATTTTACATTATTTTTAATTTATTAATTTTTTTTAATTTTACTTTATTTTGATATTTATTTATTTTTTTATTGAATTTTTATTTCTTTTTCATTATTATTTTTCAAACTCAGGCAACGCTACAGTGAAATATTTTTAACTCCCACCACTTTCCGCTTTGAATATTTTTTGCTGTCAAAACAGATTAGAAAATCTGTCACTCGTCCCATTGCCGATTGTTAAAAAAAAAAATACTTTATATAAATAAATAAAATTATCTGCAAGAACTATAATCCCAACATAAGGTCAAGAAAAACTGCGCAAACAAATTAATTTATACCAAATATATATATATATACATGTATGTATATATCAATAAACCAAAGTATAGCAGTAAATAAGGTGGAAAATATTTTCCTTAACTACGAGTTTTGAAACAAAAATTTAACCTTGAAACCACAAAAAAGTGAAACAACATTAAAACACGCAACGATAACATAAATTCACGCCCACGCCGTTGACGTAACAGCAATAGAAGAAGAGAGAGAGTGTGTGTAAAAACAGCTAGCAACTCGGCGCTGATAAAAGAGAGAACATTTAAACACATACACATGCATATATAAGCACACTAATTATGCTGTGTTTTTCCTCAATCGTTGTTGCTGGTCCACTTACTGAATTGTATATATTTTTTCTTTTATTTTGGTGGAGGGCATACATGGCTGCGATATTATTTATTATATATATTTATATACAAACAATTTGATCTCCGTTAAGCATTTTATTATTATATCTAACAACAAGAGTGCCGGCCGGTGTAAATGGCATTGCAGTGTTACGTATACGCCATGACGTCCCTGAAGAGCGCACTTTATGAAGCAATAAGAAAATTTATATATATATATATAAATATACATAATTATTAAATTTTTTTTAAATTTATTTAATTTTCTAGATTGCTCCTTAATTGATTTAATTAAATCTTTTCACAAGTCTCTTTTTGTTCTTTCCCCCCTTTATTGAACATATTTTCGAGCATCCAAAAATTGTCGTCAGCCGACAAAGTAGCAATGAACATTTTTAATGTTTTTTTTTTTGTTTGTTTTTGGCTTTATATTTTCCCTCAACTCAATGCTGATATCATAATTAACCCAGCGCGCAGCTAAAAATGTGAATGTATTACCTTGAAAGAGTAAGCATTTGAGCATTTGTTTGTGAAAACTCTCCAACCGAAAATACGGCTACTACAAGAAATTAAGTGCTTATATATGTATTTAAATGTATGTATATATGCATTTATGTATGTTTTCTTTTTCTTTTTTTTTATACATGTTGAAAGCAGAAAGGGAGGTGCTGCCGTCAAAGCATTAGGCTGACTGATGGCTTGGCATGAGAAAATTCCAAAATAGTGTCACACAAATGGCACAGTTATATACACACATTTATAGATATATGTATTTAAGTATATAAGCACAAATTTATGCATCATGCGCATTTACATCCATACGTATGTATAAATCTAAAGCAGCATGTCATTAATGTGCAAGGAATGCTTTCAAGTGACACCTACGCAGATGAAAGAAAAAAGGGTAAACGAAAAAATCTAAAATTAAAACATATAAAAAAATATTATTCACAAATGTTGGAAAAAAATACAATATAAACAAAAAAAAATTTAAGAGACTAAAAATAAAGTAAAATATTATTTTATAAAATAAAACAGAGTAAAATAAAATTAAGAAAAATTAAAATAATTAAAATAAAATGAAATAAAATAAAATAACATAAAATAAAATGACATGAAATAAAATAAAATAATGTAAAAAATAATAAAAATAAAAAAATTAAATCAAAAAATAATAAAAAAAATAATTAAATAAAAGTAATTTATATAAAATAAAATAAAATAAAATAAAATAAAACGAATAAAATATATAAAAAAAGAATAAAATAAAAATAACTCAAAATAAAATAAAATACATTAAAATAAAATAAAATAAATTAATATAAAATAAAATAAAACAAAATAATATAAAAGATAAAGCAAAATTAGAATAATTAAAATTAAATGAAATAACACACAAAAAAAGTAAAATAAAATAAAATAAAATGGAGCAAAATAAAAAAAAATATATTAAATTAAAATAAAATAAAATAAAATTAGATAAAATAAAATAAAATAAATAAATAAATAAAATTATATAAAAGAGAATAAAATAAATCAAAATAAAATAAAATTAAATGAAATAATATAGAAAAATTAATATAAATTTAAATAATATAAATAAATAAAAAATAAAAAATAAAATAAAATAAAATAAAATAAAATATAATAAAATAAAATAAAATAATACTAAATAGAAAAAAATTAGAAATAAAATGAAAAAAGTGAAATGAAATAACAGCAAAAAATTTATATATAAAATAACTTTAAATAATATAAAATACCACAAAAAAACCCAAAAAGCAACCTTTACAGAATTTCGACAACAACAACATTTTATTGCCTAAAAATTATTAAATTCCCAAAAAAAAAAATTATAATAACGAGCATCATTATTACTCAGCTATGCATATTAAAATATACGAAAATTTCATTTTTCAAAATGCAACCGTCACAGCATTTTGGTTTTCATATTCTGCGTCAAATGATTTATTTGCCCGGCGCTTGGACAGCGGTTGGGAAATTATTCAGTTTGCGCAACAGTCAGAGACATTTACATACAACCACAAACATTATTTGGTGAAAGATTGTGGTGGGCACACATTTGAAACACACATACATACAAACATACATAGATAGAATTTAAAGCAGGCATTGAAATATTAAAAGCCGCAGTCAAGCACAGACATAAACACATTTGCATGAATGTATATTAGCAAATATGACTAGAAAAGAAAGTAATATTTCTCTTCGAAATATTTATGTTTGCACGCATGTCGTTAGCTGCCGATGTCAACTGACAATTTTGCCTTTGACCATAGCAACCAACCGCATAATAGATAGCATAGTCTAACATAGGTAGGCGTAGATGGTGATTTGCGTGGGTGGGTGTATTAAAGTTTAATAAAAAATCTAAAATATTCTAACATTTAAAAAAAAATTCGAAAAAAAAAAATATTTAAAAAAATATTTAAAAAAAAAATATTTTAAAAAAAATATATAAAAAATAATTGTTTTAAAAGGTTACAATGCTGAAATTTAATATAATTTTTGCATATTTCTCACATTGGTAAAAATCTTGTGCCAAATAACTAAAATATCCACTGTCATAAATACGTTTGAAATGCAATGACTACTAAATAAATTTCACTTCCCTTCGAATAGCCCCAAGCATTTATTTGGTGTACTTTACGAGGATATTTCAATGAGTGAAATAAATATGTGCACACTTGCGCAATAAAGTTATATAGATATGCATATATTTCATAGCTTTAGTGTCGCATAATACATATATAAAATTCATGATCATTAAAAATTATAGCAATTTGACAATTTGCCAATTGAAAGCAAAGACTAGCGGCAAAGCGATCGGCAACAAGTCATAAACGCATATAACAGGTCAATTGAAAAGTACGAGGCCTGCCATAGTAAAGGGTGATACACTGATTATAGCGACCCTACAACTTTTCGATACCATTTTTGTAGTACGATTTGTCCTTTGCTTCGAAACAAGCCTCTGTTTCGGAGATCACCTCTTCTGCATTCCACGAAATTTTCTTCCCAGCAAGCATTCTTTTGAGATCTGCGAGCAAGAAATAGTCGCTGGGGGTCAGATCTGGAGAATATGGTGGATGCGACGGCAATTCGAAGCCCAATTCATGATTTTTTTTCATCGATTTCACTAACTTGGGACACGGTGCATAGTCTTGGTGAAAAAGCACTTTCTTTTTCTTCAAATGCGGCAATTTTTCAGCGATTTCGTTCTTCAATAATGCTATGCTAATAGTCGCTGTTAATGGTCCTTCCTTTTTTAAGGTAGTCAATGAAAATTATTCCATGCGCAACCTAAAATTCCGACCGCATAACCTTGCCAACCGATTGTTGCGTTTTTCCACACTTTGGAGCGGGTTCAACGTGTGAGTACACTCCGATGAGTGTCAGTGGGACTGCGGATTGAGAAGATGAAGTCATGTTTCATCCACTGTCACATATCGATGCAAAAACTCGGATTTATTACGCTTGAACATATCCAAACACTGCTCCGAATCATCAACTCGTCGTTGTTTTTGGTCAAAAGTGAGTTCGTGCGGCACCCACTTTGCATAGAGCTTTCTTGTACCCAAATATTCGTGAATGATATGATGCACATGCTCAGTTGATATCTTTGGAGTGTCTGCTATTTCATTCAATTTCAACTTACGGTCATTCAAAATTATTTTGTGGATTTTTTCGATGTTTTCGTCGGTAGCAACCTCTTTTGGGCACAGCATTCACCGTTTTCGGTGCTCATTTCACCATGTCTAAACTTAGTATACCAATCTTTTGTGGTTGATTGTCCTGAGGCAGTGTTCGGAAGTTGTCATTAAGTCAAGTTTTTGCTTCAACTGAATTTTTTCTCTTCAAGAAGCAATATTTTATCAACACTGGAAACTCCTTTTTATCCATTTTTTTCACAATAACAAAAGTTGCTTAACTCAAAATGCTATAATTCATAAACTAATTATCCGACAGCTGTCAAATTTATACAGGTTGGGACTACCTGTAGGCTAACTAAAAATCATATGGATTTAATTCCAGTAGCGCCATCTATGTGTCAAGCGGTGTACTTTTCAGCCGACCTGTTGCGTATATGTATGTATATTCTAAACACATGTTGTATATAATTACAGAATGACCAACTAACAACAGTCGGAGACAATAAAAATTAGGTTATAAATCAAAAACATAAATAAGACAACCACAAATAAGAGCAATTAGAATAACTAAAATAACACAAACAACAAACAAAGAGAACAACAGAAAAGCGAAAAAAACCTACTTGCGCCACACATTCATTGATAGTTCTTGTGGTTATTTGTTTAAATTTTATTTTTATTTATTCTGTTTTAATTCTAACGAAATGGGAAACGAATTTTGCCAAACTAAAAATTCCTCAAATGCATACATATTTACGGCGACACTTTTATTTTCGGCCATACTAATTTGACATTGCTGGCGCAGTGGGCAATTTCCGGCTTACATTTATTTGCATTCAGACAGAAATGAAAAAAATATTTCAAAAAAAAAAAATGGCGACAGTTTTGATGGAATAGTTGTAAGACAGTGACTCACACACACACACAAAAGTACATACGTAAATATATATTTTTGCACATGAATTTTCCCGAAAGACTGTAAATTAAATAATTTGGACAAAATTTTATTGATATTTTTCCTGTATTTAGTCACACACAAAAAATCATTTACGCATAAAAAACTGTAAAAAATACATATATACATATATATATGTGCGACAAAAAGTGAAAGGTTGACAGTAGAATGCATATATCTACGGAAAAATAAGTTTAAAAATATTATTAATAAAAAAAAAATGGCATACCTATATACATATAACTTTACATATGTATGTATTTAAATGCATTGCGTCATGAGCCATGAAAAATTGTTGCAAATTGAAAATTGGCCAAAAGTCATGTGGAAAAAAATTGTTATTTAACTGAAAAAATTCAAAATTAATTTTACTGTAAAAAATGTCACAAATGCATATATTATAATATAAAAAATATTATAAGAAAAAAAAAAATCTGAAAATATGCAGCAACAATTCATGCATGTCGCGAAGCTTTTAAGCAGAAATAAATTTAATACTTAATTGGCAATCAGCGTTGTCGTTACGGATCTTTTTTGAATTTAGCAACTAAGAAGAAAAATTAAAAAAAAAAATTTTTTTTAAAAATTAAAAAAAAGAAATTAGAAAAAATTGAATGCATAAAAATGAAAATTAAATATAGAAATAAAAAAATATTAAATAGAAGATCACAAGGAATTCTACAAACCAAACCATTCAAAAAAAGAATTAAAAATAAATAAATTAAAAAAAGTGAATGCATAAAAATAAAAATAAAATTTGTAAATAAAAAACATTAAATAGAAAATTCTTAATTTAAAAAAAATGCATTTTTCTTAAAAAAAATTAAGTTCGAAAGTATTGCAATGAATTTCTCTTAGGACTGCCGTAGATTGAAATTTTTTTTACAGCTTTAACAGATCAATTTAAGAGTCCCCGGCCTGACACATAGATGGCGCCACTAGAACTAAATCCATATGATTTTTGCTTAGCCCTAACCTCAAAAAGACGCTTATATAAATTTGTCTACTGTCGGATTATTAGTTTGTGAATTATAGCATTTTGAGTTAAGCAACTTTTGTTATTGCGCGAAAAATGGATAAAAAGAAATTTC
This sequence comes from Neoceratitis asiatica, assembly GCA_030068015.2. NCBI lineage: Eukaryota > Metazoa > Arthropoda > Insecta > Diptera > Tephritidae > Neoceratitis > Neoceratitis asiatica. The sequence goes on from CM061526.1 coordinate 67,246,004, forward strand.
GCGTCCTGAAAAAATATTACTTTTGAAGGGAAATAATACAGTTGAAACAAAGACTTGGTTTGATGACGAGTTTCCGAACACTGTCCCAGGAAAATCAACCATCAAGGCATGGTATTCTAAGTTTAGACGTGGTGAAATGAGCCACGAAGACGGCGAACTCAGTTGACGCCCTCAAAAAGAGGTTATTACCGACGAAAACATTAAAAAAAATCCATAAAATGATTTTGAATGACCGTAAGTTGAAATTGAATGAAATAGCAGGCAATCTAACGGTATCAACTGAACGTGTAAATCATATTATTCACGAATATTTGGGTATGAAAAAGCTCTGAGCAAATTGAGTGCAGCATAAGCTCACTTTTGACCAAAAACAACAACGAGTTGTTGTTTCAGAGCAGTGTTTGGAGATATTACAGCGTAATAAACCCGTGGTTTTGCGTCGATATGTGGCAATTGATGAAACATGACTTCATCATTTTACACCGCAGTCCCATCGACAGTCATCCGAGTGAACTGTAAGACGATGAACCCGCTCCAAAGCGAGGAAAAACGCAAAAGTTGTAATACGAATGGGCTGCACACGATGTACACGCTCCAAAGTGTGGAAAAATGCAACAGTCGGCTGGCAAAGTTATGGCGTATTTTGGGACGCGCATGGAATAATTTTCATTGGCGACCTCGAAAAAGGAAGGACCATCAACAGCGACATAGCGTTATTGAACCATTTTACAGACGGATTTAACGAATAACAGTCGCTTTTGAAGAAAGAGGAGGTGCTGTTTCACCAAGACAATGCACCGTGTCACAAGTCATTGAAATCGATGGGTTGATGAATTGGGCTTCGGAATGCTTCCGCATTCACCTTATTCTCCAGATTTGGCTCCCAGCGACTATTTACTGCTCTCAGATCTCAAAAGAATGCTCGCTGGGAAGAAATTTTCGTCGAATTAAGAGGTGATCGCCGAAACTGAGGCCTATTTTGAAGCGAAGGACAAATCGTACTACCGAAATGGTAACGAAAAGTTGAAGGGTCACTATAATCAGTGTATACCCCTTGAAGGGAACTGTGTTGAATGAAAAAAATGAATTTTGCCAAAACAAGTTGTGTTTTGCCATGGTAAGCGGGTGACTTTTCAATTGACCTGTTATTGCACCGCAATTTTCGCTAACAGATGCCCAATAAGAACGCCAAAATAATGATTATTTAATGGGCAGCAGCAAATGGCCGAAGAAAACTTTTTCTTGGAAAAACCAGTAAGAAAGATAAAATGTTGCCTACATTTCGGCGCGATAATAGCAAGAATGTCGACGACGAAACCTCTCCAAATGTTCTGAGACAAATTGAACGAATAATTTTTGCTCTTGACTGAAGTACGCGCTTATCGCTACTATTGACCGGAACACTCGACTGACTCTAATTCCACATCGACTTCTTTCTTACCATCTACCCCTTGTAGTTCAGTGAGACGTAGCAGGAAATTCATCTTCCCAACCGTCTGCCGAGGCGTTTCAATGTCATTCACCGGTCACGCCCGTCAGATTCTCACTTAGACATGCTCGATTTTAGTTATCGCATGAAACGAGAAGGCCTTCACTCGTAATCAGCACAAGAAATTGCTCAATCTTTTTCACTTTCTGTTTGACTACTCTCTTACCCTCGTCGAAGCTGAAAGAATAATAAAAGAGGGTTATCGTATCTCTTGCCACTACAAAAGGCAATTGCCTAGGCGATTTTCACATACCCTCTACTCTCCCGAACTATAGACCTTGAGACTCTATCTCGTACGCTAGCTCATTGTGGGAAATGCGTTTCATCGTTACGTTGATGTGGTTACTACATTAGCTTGGACCACAAAAGGAGTTTATTGTGATACCACTGAGAATCTTAGTGTGCGCATTCCGCTAATGAAACCGATGGGTGGAGTTTGCAAAACTGCGCATTCAACGTAACTCTGCGCCCGCCATTTCGTTGAAGTCTTTTAAGGTTGCCGGCCGTAGAGTCGGCCTTTAACCTACTCCAGTTCCTTAGAGTTTCAGTTTGTTCCATCTCTCGCCAACTTCTGTAAATGTCGTTTGATAATACGCCCAACCTCGCGCCTATCTCATAGAAGTTGCCCAATGTAAGAAGACCCATAATTGTAGATATCTCTTATTGTTCTAGATTCCAGTTCTGTTAATGGGTCCTTACTATTCGAAAAGTTATAGATATAATTTACTGAGAGTGCGATTAAGCTTAGACAATTGACAGTCTCATGTATAGCCAGCAGCTGCGCCTCACAAAAAAGTAGCGTGATCCGTTAAATACTGCTACGAAGCTGCCTTGAGTAGAGTCTGTTGTGTCAATGAATGTAGACTATCCTAACCTCATAGACGGAACCTTCTTAACAGACTAGTATGACCCCGGTTTGTTTTCCATTAAGACACCTTTTGTAGTGTGATCGAAGATCAAGTAGCCTTATGAAAACCCACCCCACACATTGGTATGCCTTTAAATCTCCAGTAAGTGTGCTGTGCTCTGCACTCTACGAAATTTAAGTTTCTCTCGACTCTCAAGCAACTACTCGTTCGTGCTTTTACTTGTATAGAGAGCGATAGATGCTTTCTTTATACGTCTGTTCCTCAGAGTTTTGTTACGAACTCAATACCCTTTATGCCATTGCCAAAATCTACAGAAAAGACGAGCGACCTTAAGGGGTTCCTGTTGCTGTTCCTTCCCTACATTAAACATCGCAATATTAATTTTTATTTTACTTTATACAGTCAGATCGTTAATATTTTATTATTCACTACATAAGGAAAATTTTGTAGAATACGGAAACTATATTTCTAAATATATTTTAGTTTAAAACTTATTTAAATATATGATATAGAAATATATTTGTTTACGTTTGCCTTTGGTATTTAAAGTAGAAATTTTTCAGCAATGACACACACAAAAAACGAATCACCCACAGCAATGAAGAAGCATAAGCAGCGGCTGAGCAATCACCACAGCAGAACTCACCTGCAAAGATAGAGAAATAGCAAAAAATTAACGGTAATGTAAATAAAATAAAATTTAAAAGTAAACGGTAGTTTTGCATAAAATTTGCTTAGATAATAAGAAAATTTTGTTTATAGAATATACAATAATATTTATACATATACACATACATATAAAAATGGTTGTTTAATTACTAAAAAGAATAAACTAAATGAAAAATGGCATAAAAATTGCTACGTCAAAAAATTTTCTATTAGATGATTCACTAAACACGAGCGGAGCGTTGGTGATAGAGATATACTATATACATACATATTTTACTTACAATCTTATGTATGCAGGTGTATATAAGTAATAAAAGCTTTTATCTCTTTATAACTATATACTTTGTTGCAAGGAAGGCATTAAGGGGGTTTGCTTTTCTATTAAATAAACAACATTTGGCAGAAAGGAAATTAGGGAAACAAATATCTGATTAATATTACAAACATATATGTATGTATATTTTTTTTAAGAAATAAAACAAACAAATTGCCAAAGCAGACAGTGATTTTGAGCCACAAAAAAGTTTTCCAAATGAAAATTGATTATTTTTTAAGGAATAACAAATGCGTTAGTCGTAAAATGAAACTTACGAATTATGTCAAAAAAAATTTAAAAAACTTTATTCGAAAGTAATAGATAATAGATAATAGATAATAGATAATAGATAATAGATAATAGATAATAGATAATAGATAATAGATAATAGATAATAGATAATAGATAATAGACAATAGATAATAGATAATAGATAATAGATAATAGATAATACATAATAGATAATAGATAATAGATAATAGATAATAGATAATAGATAATAGATAATAGATAATAGATAATAGATAATAGATAATAGATAATAGATAATAGATAATAGATAATAGATAATAGATAATAGATAATAGATAATAGATAATAGATAATAGATAATAGATAATAGATAATAGATAATAGATAATAGATAATAGATAATAGATAATAGATAATAGATAATAGATAATAGATAATAGATAATAGATAATAGATAATAGATAATAGATAATAGATAATAGATAATAGATAATAGATAATAGATAATAGATAATAGATAATAGATAATAGATAATAGATAATAGATAATAGATAATAGATAATAGATAATAGATAATAGATAATAGATAATAGATAATAGATAATAGATAATAGATAATAGATAATAGATAATAGATAATAGATAATAGATAATAGATAATAGATAATAGATAATAGATAATAGATAATAGATAATAGATAATAGATAATAGATAATAGATAATAGATAATAGATAATAGATAATAGATAATAGATAATAGATAATAGATAATAGATAATAGATAATAGATAATAGATAATAGATAATAGATAATAGATAATAGATAATAGATAATAGATAATAGATAATAGATAATAGATAATAGATAATAGATAATAGATAATAGATAATAGATAATAGATAATAGATAATAGATAATAGATAATAGATAATAGATAATAGATAATAGATAATAGATAATAGATAATAGATAATAGATAATAGATAATAGATAATAGATAATAGATAATAGATAATAGATAATAGATAATAGATAATAGATAATAGATAATAGATAATAGATAATAGATAATAGATAATAGATAATAGATAATAGATAATAGATAATAGATAATAGATAATAGATAATAGATAATAGATAATAGATAATAGATAATAGATAATAGATAATAGATAATAGATAATAGATAATAGATAATAGATAATAGATAATAGATAATAGATAATAGATAATAGATAATAGATAATAGATAATAGATAATAGATAATAGATAATAGATAATAGATAATAGATAATAGATAATAGATAATAGATAATAGATAATAGATAATAGATAATAGATAATAGATAATAGATAATAGATAATAGATAATAGATAATAGATAATAGATAATAGATAATAGATAATAGATAATAGATAATAGATAATAGATAATAGATAATAGATAATAGATAATAGATAATAGATAATAGATAATAGATAATAGATAATAGATAATAGATAATAGATAATAGATAATAGATAATAGATAATAGATAATAGATAATAGATAATAGATAATAGATAATAGATAATAGATAATAGATAATAGATAATAGATAATAGATAATAGATAATAGATAATAGATAATAGATAATAGATAATAGATAATAGATAATAGATAATAGATAATAGATAATAGATAATAGATAATAGATAATAGATAATAGATAATAGATAATAGATAATAGATAATAGATAATAGATAATAGATAATACATAATAGATAATATATAATAGATAATAGATAATAGATAATAGATAATAGATAATAGATAATAGATAATAAAAAATAAAATTGGAAGATAATAGATAATATATAATAGATAATAGATAATAGATAATAGATAATAGATAATAGATAATAGATAATACATAATAGATAATATATAATAGATAATAGATAATAGATAATAGATAATAGATAATAGATAATAGATAATAGATAATAGATAATAAAAAATAAAATTGGAAGATAATAGATAATAAAAAATGTGAAAATAGATTCTCCTCCAGCAAAGCACACACAAACCTACAGCTATTTTTTTTATCTGATTTCTTGCATTGAGCTTACGCGTATATTCACATGTTTTTTTTTTTCTACTAAAGAAAGGTGAAAGCGAAAAAATTTAAAGTTTTTTACACTTTCCTGCAAAAGTACGAGTATGTCAAAGGGACAACATGCGAGTAAATACACCGAAGTGGGGCAAATTTAATACTAAAAATAGCACCCAGTCGGTCTGCCTACACGCCGATGTCCACCAATGTGTCAGAGACTAATGTTAATTATGTGCTTACTCATACTGGAGTATACATATGTATGTACATTTATACATATGTATATGTATATAAATTTTAGTTTATTTTTATAGCCGTTGAAAGCCGTTGAGTGATACAGAAAAGCATAAATTTGAAAGAACAGCGGTGAAAATCGTTTCAAAAATGAGCAAAAAAACAGATATGAAGAACAAGACAAAAAATAATTTTTCGTCTCTGCAGCAGCCGATTTTATACCATTCATATTTACATATTTACTTTATTTATTCACTTTTCAATGTTAGTTTTAATGAAAAACACAATATTTTTTTTATAAATTTCCAATATAAAGGGTGATCAGACTTTTTCTGACAGGCCACGCCTGAGTCGTTTCAAGCTGTCATGTTAATTTTCTTCAGAACAACGTTTACAAATAATTCAAATTTATTTCGAATATTCACGTTCTGTAAAGAATGTGTTTCGCGCGCTTCGCTCAACTTATGATCAACATAATCTGACTACTGAGCGTATTATTCGCAACATCATTACCCATCTTGAGACTAGACCACGTCCAGCACGCAATGGAGAAAATATAGCGGCTGTAGCTGAGAGTGTACACGAAGACCGTGGAGAGTTGATTCGGCGCCGTTCGCAGCAACTCGGACTGACATATGGAACGACTTGGCTCATTTTACGTCGAGATCTTAAATTGAAAGCGTACAGCTTGTGCGAGAACTGAAGCCGCCCGACCTTCTCAAGTGACATTGCTTCGCTCTATGGGCTCTTGATAAGTTCTAAGAAGATCCGACGTTTTCGAACCAAATTTTGTTCAGCGATGAGGCCCATTCTGGCTCAAGCAAAAGTGCCGGGGACGAAGAGCAACCTGAAGAGATTCAAGAACTGCCATTTCATCCAGAAAAAGCTACGGTTTGGTGTGGTTTGTGGGCCGGTTGAATCGTCAGTACATATTTCTTCAAAACTTATGAAGTTGAGAACGTAACCGTTAATGGCGACCGTTATCGCGCCATCATAACCGACTATTTGATACCTGAAATTGAAGCTCGTGATCTCCGCGACATTTAGTTTCAACAGGACACTGCCACTTTCAACACATCGCATCAATCAATGGATTTATTGAGAGAACACTTCGGTGAGCAGATAATTTTACGTTTTGGGCCGGTCGATTGGCCACCAAGATCGTGCGATGTAAGGTCTACAGTCTATGCTGACAATTCCGCTTCAATTCAGGCCTTGGAGCAAAACCTAACGCGTGTCATTCGCCAGTTACCAGTCGAAAAGCTCGAACGAGTCATCGAAAATTGGGCTCAAGGGATGGACCATCTGAGACGTAGCCGCGGCCAACAATTGAAAGAGATAATCTTTGAAAAATAAATGCCAAAGAATTTTCTTTCGAATGATAATAAACATTCCCCATTAAATTTGAATTTTCGGTTTTTTTTTGCTTTAAAAAGGTAGGGAACCTCGAAATGGATCACCCGTTATTTCGATAACCAATTTCAGGGGGGGGGATTGTTTTTAGTAATATTTTTTGGGCTTTTTAATTATTTTTTATAGTTTTTAATTTTTTTAAATATTTATTATTATTATTTATAATTAATTTTTTATTAATTCTTTTTTTTAATTTTTTTATATATATTTTATATGTATATATTTTTTGTAAATTTTTTTTCTTTATTCTTTTATTTAGTACTTTATTTTTTATTTTTATTTTCTTCTAGTCACTTTCTTCTCGTTTCCTCAATTTTTTTAAATTATTTCCTTAAGAATTTCTTCTATTGACTAAAATGTTTATCGGAAAATAGATGCAACACCATTTTATATTCATGCAGGGTATATAAAAGACAGAAAACACAGCACATGAAGGTGTCTTGCTCCGTTTTGCCCATTTTCAAAATAAAAATGGAAGTTTGAAATGGTGAAAAACTCTCGTAAAAATTTACACAGCATCTGTTGTAAATATTGTAATATTTGTAGTGGTTTGTATGTATGTATGTATGTAACTCGAGTCCCACACTGTTTATTGCTTCCAATTTACAATTTCTTCTTTTTTGTTGCTTTCATTTCATTTCATTTATTTTTGTTTTTTATTTTTTTTCCTCATTGACTCGCTGCTACTTGATTATTGATTTGTTTGCTGTTGTCGATTTGTTGCAAAAAAAATGTGTTGTAAAAGCATATTGTTTGTGAAAATCATAAATTTCCATTTCTCTGCCTTGTACATGCATATGTACATACATATATATAAGTATTTTTTCAGCAGCCTAAACAAATACTATTGTTTCGCCCTTAAAATGGGTTAAATAAATTTGTTAGCAAAAAATTTTTTAATTTAATCCTTTCATTCGCGAATCGGCGAATATGTTTAATGAAAAACAACAAAAAATAGTTTGAGTACTTTGGTTCAACTTGTTGTACCGTTATAGTACGCTTTCAGCAGTTTTTTTTTACAAAAAGAAAACACGAAATTATACTGAAACATAAATCTTTTTATTTACTTTTTCACAACAATATTTTCTCGTACATTTGTACTTATCTATTATGTAACATATGTTTGTGTATTTTAATGTGATTGTTGATCTGTGTGTCTGTCTGTCTGCTCGAATTTTTTGATGAATGACTTTGCGTTTTGATGATGTATTGACGCGAAAAGTATCAGCCATCAGTGACACTGCGTAAACACCATTTTTTGATGAATTTGATTTTTTTGGGTGAGTTGTTTTCATCTTTTCTTTTTTGGTTTTTTTTTTTTTTTGTTATTTTCAGTCTTACGAAATCTATATATTATAGGATATAGTAGAGTGTCTATTGCTGAGAGAAGACTTTTAAAATAGGTTAACTTGAAAATGCAAAATAAATCAATTTATAAAGAGTATTTAAATTAATATTTCTATATACAGTAAAACTACTTTTGTTGTACTGTGCTTGAGTCATTTCTATTAATCTCCTACAAGGCCTACGAATGCAGCAAAATATTAAAAAAAAAAAAGCTTCTCAAATGGTTGCCCTTCACAGAAATTCGCCTAACTTTCGCTTTCATTAATTTTAATGACTGCGACAAATTCTTCTTAACAACAGCCCCGAAATGAGTGCAGTATTAATGCATTAATCCTGCATGCAGCAGATATTTTTATTATTTATCTTAATGTCTTTTGTTTACTTTATTATTTATTAAAAAAAAATATTAAATTTTTAATTATGTTTTAATTTTTATTTTATTTTTTGATTTTTTATTAATTTTTTATTATTTTTTATTAAATATTTTTTTTTATTATTTTATTACTTTCATTTTTTTATTACCTTTGTTTTTTATTACTTTTATATTTTATTGTTTTTTAATTTTTTATTATTATTATTTTATTACGTTTAATTTTTTAAATTTATTTTTATTCACTTTTGCTTTTTATTTTCTTTTATGTACTACCTCTATTTTTTTTTATTTTTTTTTTTTTAATTGCGTTTTTCTTATATCTTTTTTTTTCTTCTCTATTACTTTTTTTAATTTATTTTATTTTTTAGTGCCTTAATTTTTTCAACGTTTTCAATATTTGTATTTTTTTTAATATATTTTTTATTTGTTTTATTCTATTTTATTATTATATATTTTTCTTGTAATTTATTTTCATGTAAATAAATTTTTTTTTGTAATACATTCATTCTATATTTTTTTTGCATTTTTCTTTAAAAAATTTTATATATATTTTATATATTTAATTTTATTTTATATTTTATATTTTTAGCTGATGATATTGATTTTGTTCTAACATCACTAATTTTATTTTATTTTTTTATTTTACTTTATTTTATTTGATTTATTGAATTTAATTTAATTTATTTTATTTTATTTTTAATTTTTAAATTTTTTTTACTTTATTTTATTTTAGTTTATATATTTATTTTATTTTTAATTTTTTTATTTTTTATTTTTATTTTTGTTTTCTTTAATTTTTTATTTAATTTAATTTAATTTGATTTATTTTAATTTTTTCATTTTTTAATTTTTTTAACTTATTCTTTATATTTTTTTGCTTTTTTTATTTTATTTTACTTTATTTTATTTTATTTTCCTTATTATATTTTATTTTATTTTATTTTATTTTTTAATTTTTATTTTATTTTATTTTTTAATTTTTATTTTATTTTATTTTTTAATATTTTATTTTATTTTATTTTACGTTTTTCATTTTATTTTCTTTTGTTTTATCTTATTTTATTTTATTTTACTTTATTTTATTTTATTATACTTTTTAAATTTTTTTTATTTTTATTTTTATATTTTTTTTTATATTTTTATATTTTTTTATATTTTTTTTTCTATTTTTTTATTTTTTTTTTTTTTTTTTTTTTTTTATTTTTTTATTTTTTATTATTTTTTTTTAAATTTTTTTTTTTTTTTTTTTTTTTTTTTTTTTTAATATTTTTTTTTTTTTTGTTTGTTTTTTTTTTTTTTTTTTTTTTTTATTTTTTTTTTTTTTGTTTTTTTTTTTTTTTATTATTTTTTTTTTGTTTTTTTTTTTTTTTTTTTTAAATTTTTTTTTTTTTTATTTTTTTATATTTTTTTTTTATAATTTTTTTTTTTTTCTTTTTATTTTATATATTTTTATTTTTATTTTTTTTATATTTTTTTATATTTTTATATTTTTTTATTTCATTTCATTTTATTTTATTTCCAGTAAAAAGATTATTTTTAATTTGACCCAACAACCTGAAACTATTTGCAAATCTTTCTGAAAGGAATCTTAGACTAGAAATCAGAAAAAAAAAGACCAAATCCATAAGATAGTGCAAACGTTGCTAAAAATATTCAAACGAAAGAGTTGGTTTCTTTTAAGCCAACGCAATTGCAAAATATGTCAACAGAATTAGAAGGCTGTCACCAGAACAAAAAAAAACGGATTAAAGTACATTCAAAGATTTGTTTATCTAAAACGCGCCAGGCAAATGCCACAGCATATAAAGGAGCAAATTTTTAACCAAATTAGATGCAAATCACGGCAAATGTAGTAAAACACGAAATAATAGAATTGAAAAGGGAAAAAGAAATGAGAACAGGAAAAACTAAAATAAAAATTTAAATAAATAAAAAATAAAAGAAAAATTTACGAAAAAGGCCTACACAAGAAGCTTACAAAATATGGCAACCAGTCACACAAGACAACAACAATCTGGTGCGCTGGGAACGCACTTTGAGGCTAAGAGTCGACAGACATCACTGCATGGGACTAAGTAAGTGCCACTTCAGCGCATGTAAATAAATAGTGCAAGCACACACGCTCGACTATGTGTAGTATACATATATATATATATATGTAAATAAGTTGCAGCAGCCAAACTAAAATCAAAGCAAAATAATGTAGAACAGTTAGGCGACAGTCAGAGCAGAGCAGCACCGCCAAAATGCCCATTTAGATGCGTAAATACAGACAACTTAAGCTGGGCCGATAATGTTGCCGCGTGGAAGGCAACAGCCATGTTGGAGTGTGGAGAAAAACATTTTTGAACCGATTCTAAGCAATAAGCATGGTCTGTTGACGATAGTGTTTGAGAAAGTCCGACAAGCGTTCAAGTTCAACCATTTCGGGTGTAGAGACGTGGGCTCCAGCGACTTAAGTATTGTTAGAAGCAGGTGTGACCCGATAAAATGCACTTGGGTCATACACAGTAACCCAACAACAGAGTGGAAGGAAGAAACCTACCCGGATATCGAAGAAAAGAGCTACGGTGTGGCAGCAGAAGAACTTCCTTCATTTTGACTAGAAGGAAGAAAGCTTGTACTGTGGAGCAAATGATCCAGATGTGTACGCCGTGTGCCGCACTACTCTTCCGTCGAACAGCCTGGAGTTTACGTTAGTTTTCGCGAAGGACTTTTCAATATATGCAGTAATTAAGAGGACGGGGTTTCTACCCACATTCTAGGAAGTCGTGCAGGTATTTCTGCGGTAAAATCCTCTGAGGATAAAACACTGCAGTTGAGAAAACAGACTAAAGAATATTCGCTGCATGGATCTGGACGCCGGAGGTTAGCGAGACACAGTTGAAGAAGCTACAAGGCAGCGAGGACCGTCCGGGAAACCTACTGATGCAGAGCTAAGCAGCACTTGCACAGTGAAACATTTATGCTTCCAGTTAAGTAGCATCTGCTGGGAGGCTACTGCAGGGAACGTACTTGCGGATATCTCCTGGAAGCTGAACCACCTGCAGACACATCAGGAAGGCAATAATTGACTTTACGGACCCCATTCAGCACCAAATCACAAAAACTAACAAGCCTTTGTATACTCCTTTCGTAAATGGTGGGCTCAGGATCCAACCACCAGACGGAGGACGCGCGCTGCCTTGCAAGACTTGAGTAGTACTGGCACAAGTAAGGTCTGGATATTGTAGTTGACTAAACTCTTACTTATCCAGACTTGACCCCGACATACCTAACGCAACTCCTGCGAAGCGAGTATCCACGTGACCCTAACCACCTGTATGGATGCCCTCTAAAGGCAACTTATATAACAGCCATCGACCGTTAGATGATTCGACATAGAATAATTTTGCCAGCTACTAGACGGGTTTCAGCGCTTGCTACAAAAATAACAACAAATAAATAATATTCCTACTAAACTTTTAGGAATCCATTCAGGGCATCTCGGGTAAAAATCCTGTGAGTCGGGAGAAGGCACTAAGCAGTGACAAGACGATTTCAACTTGAGATACTAGGTAGAAATCTGGATGAATGCCATGAGAGCGACAGAGCCTGACCAACGTCAAGGCAGAGAACCTACAAACAAATGGGCTAAACTCCACGATAATAGGGTCTAGGAGCTTGTCTTGGTTTCAGAAGTCATAATCGCAGTTTTGGTCATCGTCAGCTCGGTAGTTTATATCGAGATTTAATATCAAGAGAGATAAGTTAGGCAAGAATATATTCTTATTAAAGCCTGAATGAAGACTTTCCTTCTCTTCCTCTCTGTAGCGAGCTCTTCCATCAACCAAAGAAACATATTGGGCTAAGTGTTTTCCTTCGAGGTCATTTCGATGGCGAATGTTTTTCAGTTCTGTGACACAAGGACTAACTTGCCTATTTTGCCCAGAAAACACTTCATGTGTCTATTGCAATGCACACTGCTGGCTGTATGCTTTGGCCTATGAACGCACACTTGGCATTAGAATAAAACTCGGATGTATTCCCAACGACTCAGCAACGTCAAGCGTTTGTGGCATTTATCTATCCATCCATGTTCCATAGTCTGTCCTGTCCCTCATCTGTTCCGTCTGTTCATCTGTCCGCCTGAACGTCTGTATGTCTGTCTGTCTGTCTCTGTGTCTATCAGTGCATTGCGCCAATTTGTGGCATTTTTCTATTACACACGCCAACAAAAAAATGCCAAGTTCTTCGAAGCTGAAAAAAAGGACAGAAAAAATATATAAATAAATTTAAATAAAAGAAAAACAAAACCGAAAACAACAACAGTAACAGCAATAAAATGCACCGTGCACAGTGTTGTCCTATGCCACCATTTCATACAAACATACACACATACATGCTTGCACACATACGAGCATTTGTCGATCTCTTTGGCCGTCTGACTGCCCCTTCTCGGCCTCTTTGGTTGTTTGGTAATTTTTGCGCCTATTTGGTCTTAATTTCTGCATCAAATGGCGAGACATTACATGCAATTTGTGCCGCCATCGAGGCGATATGGGATGCACATTTGAGCAGCGCGTTTGAATTAATGCTTGAATTTAGATGCACCAAACACACACTCATACTCATATACATCGATTTAGTGAAATACATATGTTGCATATGCAAGTATTTGGTTTTTGTTTGGTTTGTGTGGCAAGCGCATTTGCCAATATTTGGATTTAGTTTGTCAATTGCATTGTCGATGGCGTACCATAAATTTTAAAGGGATTTCAGAAACAACGGTATTTATGCTAAGAATTCGTAATGTTGCAGCTTAAGCTATTTTTAACTGACAGCATGAAAGATTTTCTTTAATTTAGAACCTTTTTTCATGTGTGTGTTTTCTACTTTCTAATTATTCTTGAATGCTTGGCGATTGGCTAAATCTGATTAGTTTGGATTTTTAGAGAAAAAATCCAAATTTTTTATCAGATTTTTGGTTATTTCTTGTTAAGACATTTTAACTCTTTGATCTGGTTGGAATTTTTACACAAAGTATGCCTTGAGAAAATGCTAGCGACGGTAGTGGAAGCGAGCACGATGCAGAAGAGAAGAAAATCCGAAATTTATGAATAGGAAAAATTTCAAAAGTTAATATGTACCGAGATTTCGTTTATATTTGAGAACAAAAACAAATAATAATCATTGTAAATCGCTTTATTGTTTCACAAAATATTCTCCGTTAATATCCCTACACTTTTGCACCCATTTGAACCAATTGTCGAAGCATTTTTGCCACTCGAATTGAAGTATCTCCACAATTTGTGTTCTGAACGCATCAACCGCCACTCCAGGTGTCGAAAAACGTTGACCTCCCAGTTTCTCATTTACGTTCGGTACTAAAACGAAGTCATTCGGTGTCAAATCAGGACTATACGGTGGATGACTCATCAAATCGATCTTTTGAGTGACCAAAAATGCAATTGTTTCAGTTGATATGTGAGAGTTCGCATTCTCGTGGTGAAGCGTGATCTTTCCGTAGTTGGTTTTCCTGATTTCTTGAAACACAACTGGCAAAAAGAATGGTTATGTGCTACTCAGCATTTACTGGACTGCGTCGTTCTAATGATACGGTTGCAACATGCCCAGTTTTTCCAAAAACGCAAAAAACGGACAACCATTTGCTTGGAAATGCTTGATGCTCGAACAATTTGGCTGGATTTGGTTCATCTTGAAACACCCATACAGTGGACTGCTGTTCACTTTCGACCTCATACGCCAAATGCTTCCTGGTCGAACAATCACCTGTCACGATGTCATTGACGTGTATCGAAGCACCGTTATGTATTTTTTTTTTCAACGTCTCTCGACCAATCGACCTGTGTTCGAGCGATTAACAAATTTTGTGGTATCCAACATGACCAATTTTTTTGAATCGGTTATTCATTTAGTGCTTTCGAAAGTACAGAGCTATATTTTGACATCTGTCAAACTTAACTGTCAAACAATACATGTTTTTTTATTAAGTTAAGAGTTAGCCATTCAAGAAATTGGATCGCTTGACAACCGCACAACGTGTTAAAATTGTTGAAACCAACTAAAAAAAATGGGAATTCAAGCGTGACCACGTTTCGTATTTTAAGATAAAATTATAGTGCACACAATCGTCCAACTACTCAAGCAATTGGTAGAATTTTAAAGAAATTTGAAGAAACTGGATCGTGAAAATATAGCCGAAGACCCAAAAGTGGCTATTTCTCGACGTTTTCAATCAGATGGTGCCACGTGTTACACAAAACGAGCGAAACAAAATTTTTAAAGGCATTTTATTTACGTTTGGAAACCGTAAAATGAATAACCCTGTATAATCAAATGTTCATGGAGTATCGAAAGTATGCTGGTCCCACTAATATCATAGTTGTCTCAATCTCACGATAGGTCACATGACGATCTAGCAACAGCGGTTTGCGCACAGCATCGGTAGTTTCCGGAACAACCACTGTTTTTGAACGCTCTTCACGAAATCCATTTTAGGATGGTCTACGGCCTTGATTGAATTCACCATACTATCGATAAACACTGGTTACCAAAAATGGATTAAGTTGAGTTGATCCACGTCGAAGATTGTAAAAAATAAACGCGGGAAAATGTTCGCGATTTCATCCTTTTTTTTTTTTTGGACCAAAATTAATGTTTTGAGTTACTTTATACAGCAAACATTGGGCAACCCTTGTATACCTCCATACATCATCTGTAAAGGTTTTGGAAATGTTTGGGTTTTTTAAACCTTGTAACAGAGAGTTACTTGATTTTCAGAGAACGGATCAGGAGAGAGGAATGTAACTAAACGAAAAAACAATATTTAAACTCGGGGTATTTGTGGAAATTTGATTTTAAATTCTTAACAAATAAACCTTTTTATGTGATCTCAAGTTTTGTTCTGAGAAAGTGTTTGACGACAGTAAGGAGTTGGGTTCAACCTATTGGCTTCCAAATATGATTTTTCACAAAGCTAATTTCAAACCAATTATATTACGACAAGCTTGGGAAACCCATTACTAGGTGAACGAAAAATCGTGCTGAATGGATCATCAAGGCAGCTACATCAAACGTCTCGTAAAGATCGAAGCATTTTGAGCCCAGTTGTCACACTAGATAGAACATGGATGGGTTCACAAAGAGTTTAAGATAGGTAAATAGGAGGGTATGAGTGCCGTTCGAGCCTTATAGACTAAGAGGGAAAATGGGCAACTGTGTTTCCTTAATCTTGGCCTCTAGCTCGCAGCTACGGCAACGGCTGTTAGAGCGGGTGCACTTTTGCTGTGGTTGCCAATCAATGAATACTCTTCGTAAACCTATATGATAGATCCTTAGTCCTTAATCAGTCCATTTTGAGTCAAATCTGCTTCAATATTTTACAGTTAAATAAGGATTTCCATGTGTTCTGAGCTATTTGCTTAAATTTTAAATGAAGCTTTTGCATAACCATTCTAGGTGGACAGTGTATTAATTAACTTCACTTTGGATTCCTCAAGTATTGCTCTAGACTTAACCAACTCTTGAGCTTTTTCATTATAGAAAATATTTCTATGGCCGGGAAAGCTTAGATTATGGCAATGCAGAGTTGGCCAGCCAGCGAGCTTCTACAATTTTTTTGATGCTGGTGTTTACCACTGCTAGTGACAGCAATGCGCTTCACTGTGCGAATTGTTAAAGATGTCTGAAGTTTTGAATCGATAGGAAAATTTTTGTGTTCTCATTTTATGATTGTGATAAAAAAAACTGCTCAACAATAATTAATGGGGTATTCTAGTCTAGAATTTTGGAAAATTCAATTTTTTTGCATATTTTTAAAGTTTAACTTTGTAAAAATATGTCTGTAAGAGGATTTTTCAAAATTCAAATCCATTATCGGCTCGGCCTTTACGCGGAACTTTAAAGGCGTTTTTCTCGAAACTACTTTTTTCGATGCAGTAACCACAATATCTCAAGTTCTAATCAGCCGATTTACTTGAAATTTAGCATGAATATTTTCTAAATATCTTTCTCTGAACCAACAAAAAAATGAAAATTTGAAATTTGTAATATTTTTTAAAAAATTCGACAAAGTTAAGAAATTAGTGAAAAAATCGAGCAGCCGCCATTTTATGAAAAAAAAATATTTTTTTTTTCAGCTTTGCAGGTTCATGAGATAGCGACATTGGTTCAAATTAAGAATCCATCATTGTTTTATTTTTCAGATGACCACAAGCATAGAAATCATGGCGACGAGGACACGTCCTTTTTTTCCTCACTACTTCAAGGACTCCATGAAAAAAAAATTTTTTTTAACTAATTTTGTGTACTCTTTGAAATATAAATGACCAAATGATAAAAAAAAATTGGATAGTAAATATTTCAAATGCTTTTTTATCAAAAAACTCAAAAAGTCAGAAAGTCAAAGGTAGACAATGCTCTAGCAAGACAATGTGGCAGTTGACAAAAGGGGAATTATAATCGTTGCTTTCAACAGAAATGGATTCATTTTGAGTCACTCAGGCCACGTTCAACCCCAGATCATACTTTAGTAGTTCGATTCAAACAACTTTTTTTTTAATTTTTAAAACTATTTGTTTCTCAAACCCTAGTGCGCCTGCGCAAATTCTTAGTTGATCCTGTTTAGCCTTGAAAAAAGTTGTGCTTTAATTTATAACAAATTTGTATCCTGCAAAAGTTGAAATCACTCAAACTGGCTTCAGTTTTCTTTCATATGTTCATGATCCCTTAAACTCTCATTAGTTTAATTTTGAATTTTAATTCTTTATAAAAATAGCTTTTTTGTCAGCCACATACTAATCCTGCTTTGTCGCCTCGATGGATTAGCTATACATAGAAAATATGAACTTATTTACCCAACAAAGGCATGTAGATATGTTATGTAATTCGCTCCGTTGGCAGCTATTTTTCCTCAACTCACCTCTGCCACAGACGCACGGGGCACACAGCTCAATAAATTTGAAACATAGCGTCAAAATTACGCTGATTTATTTGCAAATTTATAGCGTCTTTTTATGTGTTTTTTTTTTAAATTTGTTTGTGAAATAAAATTTGACTTTGTATTTAGTCCTGCTGATTTTTGAAGAATTTTTTTGGCATTGCTACTGCGCCATTGTTGAAAACTTTTGTTAAGTTTCAAAAAATTAAATAATCGAGCTAATTTTATTCTAGTCTTTGTTCAACGAAAAATATTGGAAAATGTGCAAAACGTTTATTTATCACTGGTGTGTACTCGGGGATTTGTGTGCCCTAATCACCCGGCCTACTTAGGTTGGCATTATATTTATAAATTGTTTTTGTACACGTGTTTATTTTTTATTTTTTTATTTTTTTGCAGTTTATTTTGTCGAAATTTTTATTTTTATACATTTTTTTTATATATTTTGTTTTTACTTTTCTAACACTTTTTTATTTTTAGATATTTTTTTCAATATTTCTTTTTAAAATTTCTTTGTTTTCAAATATTCTCCAAGCAATTCTTAATCGTCGTTGTGTCTAAATATAGTTTTTAGCAGCGGAAGCTAATAAAAAAAAATTATTTTGAATTTATTCTGAATGGATTTTAGTAGGTGTGGGTATTTTTTTTCAAAATTTTTTGCCTTTCAAGTACAACTATTCATAAGAAATGTAATGTACGAGGGATGTTTGATAAGGCAGTGATTTTTTATATTTTTCACGTAGTTATTGTATATATAGAAAACTGTTCCCGTCACCTGTTATCGATTAATAGAGTGATGAAATTTTAAATTTTTTTTTTTTTTTTTGAATTTAGAAAATGGAAAAATGTGATTTTCCTTTGCTCACTAAGCATAATTTTTTTTTTTTTTGTTGAGTACAACAAAAACTTCATCACAAAAAGGAAAGACTTAGCAAATACTTTGGGGGCTCTGCACCATCAATTTCGATGGTGAGGCAGTAGTTTACTAAGATCCGTTGTGGTTGGACCTCAACGTTCAACCTTCAACGCCCAAAAGAGCTCGTCGTACCAGAAATCGTTGATAAAATCCATGTAATGATATTGGACGTTCGGAAAATAACAGTGCGTGAAGTGGCTGTGACTGTAGGCATCTCAACTGACTCGGTACAACACATTTCACATGAATATCTGGACATGAAAAGGCTATACGCGCGATGTATACCATGATTGTTCCACACGACCATAAGTGCAACCGTGCAACCACTTCAAAGTAGTGTTTGATGATGTTCAACCGCAATCGAAACGAATATTTGCGCCCTTACGTTTCACCAAATGCAAAAAAAAGAAGTAATCTTATGTTCATATATATATTTTTGAAGACATTTGTAGAAGTATACGCGAGTGAGGAAAGTTTTTGACTACCAAACACTTGGCGGGAGTGGCCAGAAACGATTCTTTTACTTATGCTTCAAACAGCTCACGACTTCTGCAAGTCTTAGACCAAGTATCCTCTGGGTAGCCAACAAACATCCATTTGGAAGTGAGCCAAAGTGAGAAAGCGAATCGCCCGCGGCTGTGAGTAGGGATTGAAACCCACCACATGACACATTCAGCCCCAATGAAAAATCAAAAAATGTCTCGGATGAGAGATCTCCCTTTTGATGACGAACTCGTGTTAAGGATCACAATTTGTGGGCATACATCTGAAATATCAGGTCCCTTACTTAGGAAGGTGGCGCTGCCCAGCTGTTTGATGTTCTCGTCAAACTAAAGGCAGATGGAGCACACTCATGTATGTTGGGTAACAAGGAGGTCATCTGGTCCCTGACGACCAGGGCATGAGTTTATGTAGGGAACACTTCTCCAACCTGCTGGATGACTGACTAGAAAAGAGGCGCATCCGGAGATGGTGAGCACAAATCACCAATGGAAGATGATGGTATAAACATTCCAACTCCCAACAAAGTGCAACAGTATCCGATGATTTACCGGACGATCTATTCAAATACGGCGGTGAAGAGCTGAAAAGGTGCAGAACATGGTCGGACGCACACATGCCCGACAATTGGAACCACAGTGTGCTCTGCCCAATCCATACAAAGGGAGATCCCACGGCATGCGACAATTATCATGGGATAAGCCTTTCAATATCGCATGCAAGGTCCGAGGTATCGAGCGTATTGTGTGAGATTAAAGCCAACCGTCAACGAACTGACTAGACAATTTCAGTGTGACTTTAGACCTGGTAAATGCACCAATGGCCAGATATTCATCGTGATCATCGACTTTAAAGCTGCCTTCGATAGTACAAAATGGAGCTGCCATTATGCCGCTATGTCTGAATTTGGTATCCACACAAAACTTTAACCGTTATGTAAACTGATGCTGGACAATAACATAAGCTCAGTCACAATTGGGAAGATCTTTTCCGAGCCCTTCGGTACCGTTCGAGTTTCCAGACAGGGTGACTCTTTACCGTTTGATCTCTTCAAGCTGATGCTGGAGAAAGTAAAAGTAGCAGAGCTAACTAGACCAGGTCATAGCAACCGCGCCGTAAGTTCTGCCTTCTCCAGGTTAGAGAAGGAACCGAAGCCAATGGGTCTGATAGGGAACGAGGGCAAGACGAAATATCTCCTGTCATCAAATAAACAGTCATCGCATTCGCGACATGGCTTCCACGTCACTGTTTACAGTCATAACTTCGAAGTCGTAGATAATTGCGTCTATTTAGGAACCGGAATTAACAACATCAACAATATCAACCTTGAAATCTAACGCAGAATTACTCTTGGCACAGGTGCTACTTTGGACTGAGTAGACAATCGAAAAGTAAAGTCCTCTCTCGACGAACCAAAACCAAACTGTACAAGTCGCTCACCATTCACGCCCTGCTGTATGGTGCGTGGACGATGTCGACATCCGATTAGTCAGCTTTAGGAGTTTTCGAGAGAAAGGTTTTGGGGAAGATGTATGGTCCTTTGCGCGATGACAACGGCGAATACGAATAGACGATGGAACAATGAGCTGTACGAGCTATGTGACGGCATTGACATCGTTCAGCCAATAAAGAGACAACGACAACGCTGGCTAAGTCACGTCGTCCGAATGGATGAAAGCGCTTCAACTGTGAAAGTATTCGATGGAGTACACGCTGGTGGAAACAGAGGAAGAGGAAGACCACCACTCCGTTGGAAAATTCGTGTGGAGAGCGACTTGGTTTCACTTGGTATTTCCAACTGGCGCTAAACACCAGAGAGAAGAAACGAGTGGCGCGCTATTGTTGATTCAGCTATAATCGCGTAAGCGGTGCCAGCGCCAAAGAAAAGGAAAAGGCGAGTTTCCAGGTAAGTGGTATTTATTCGTAGTGAAAATTGGCAGCATTGCAAAATTGAATTTACTCAGAATTTTTATTCATTTGATTCATCTATTAATTTTTAAAACGAATAATGCGACAATTTGCTTTTATGTTAATTTTCTCTTGGCACGAATGCACAAATTAACAAAAAATGAACCATAAACCAAATGTGAAAATTTCTACATTTCTGGAATTTAAAAAGGAAAAAGAAAAAATACTTTTTAGCATACATACATAGCAGGATGTACTATACATACGTATGAGTATACATATGTACTATTCATTAGTGTGTGCCTGAATAATTTAAATTGCGACTAATTTATTGTGCTTTAATTAAAGCATAAAAAATTGCTAATAAATAACAAAAACGTAGAAAAAAACTTGGAAAAGAGTTTCGGGAAAGCCTAAAGCAAACGAAGAGAAAGACGTTGGTGTTGGTGATGCAAGAAATGCCCCCAAAAAAACAAGTCACAAACAAACATTGAAAGTCAAAGTAAAATGAAGGCGGCGATAACTTCAAATGTTGGCTGTTGGCCAATAGAGTTGACCAAAAGGCTTTTGTAACACAAAATCAACGTTTTAGCGCAAAAACAGCTACAGACGAAGAAGACTAGAAAAGAGAGCAGCATAATAAGTGTATAGGGCTGTGGAAGCAAACACACGTACGTATATAAATGTGTGCTGTGTGACTTGTAAAAGGCATAAAAATGTAGGCATTCTTTGGATGTAAGTTAGTGGTAGATTGTTTCCTACTAATGAGCGTAGTAGCAATTGGTACAATAACAACAAATTTACATAAAAAGCAACATAGTATGTGAATATACATACACTTATACTTATGTTTTCGTATGGACTGATACATCTATACGAGTAAATGCAACAAATTAAAGGGAAAGTCATAAAACATGCAGCCAGACAGCATGGTTGCAATTACTTTGTAATAATACTCACACACCTAGGAAAGAAAATAATTTTCCCTGTGTGAGCTACTGTACATGTATTATTGCAAAAAAGTAATTTCATGTTCATATATACAAGTATATATGCATATTAATTATGTGCGAGAATGCCACTGCGTATACGTAATATTCATACTATGTTCAAGAGATTATTCCAGATTTTTTCTTGCAAATTCACTATATTCAAGAGATTTTTCAAGATTTTACCTTACAAACTATTTTTTAACTTAAAAAACTAACGAAACAGCTGTCACTTCTACCAATTTTTCTTTGTTGTATAACAAAATATTCAATGCAAAATAATTTTTCTAACAAAAATAGGCCTTTGAATACAGCTCATTTACTTAGAACCAAAAACCAATATTTTTGAATTTTCATATGCAATTAACATATAGAAGTGGATTTTAGTTATTTTTTGCATGAAGACACATTGGTTTTACTAATTTTTCATAAAAATTCTGGGTGAATAAAATTTTTAATAAATAGGAAATTTTCACTACGAATAAATATAATTTCTTATCATCTGGAAATTCGAACAACAAAATTAAAGCGGCATAGCATTTTTTTTAGAAATTTTTTTTCTGAAATATGTATATCGACACTACGTTGCCAATTTTCGTTGCGATAAATCCCTACTTCTATTTATCTATTATTATTGATCGGAATAATTTTTCTTGCAGCCGAAAGGGCTAAAACGCTTGAGGGTTTCTACGAACACACATTTGAGAATTTTGTTTAGTTGGCTATGGAAAATATGAAAAAATTGCATCAAACTCCTGCAGGTTTCTAGTTTTAAATGTCGCGAATTATCGCCGAATTTCACTTCGGATAATCTGTATTATCAATTTTAATTGTAGAATATCTTTATTTATAGCTGAAGCCAACAAAATGATGTCTAAGTATATTTAGCAATGTTGCCACATTTCTTTGGCATAAATTTTCACTTTAAAGCAAATGCATACCTAACAGTTCATTTGAAAAGTCTCTAGCCTTACCAAGTAAAACACATTTTTTTGGTAAAAGTCCTTTTTTTATTTAGCATAGTTCCCTTCAAGGGTGGTACACTGATTATTCGGCGATCACCTCTTAATTCGACGAAAATTTCATCCCAGCGAGCATTCTTTTGAGATCTGAAAACATAAAATAGTCGCTGGGGGGCCAGATCTGGAGAATACAGTGGATGCGGCAGCCCAAATCATGAATTTTTGCCATCGATATCACTGATTTGTGACACGATGCATTTTTTTGCTGAAACAGCATTTTCTTTTTCATCAAATTCGTCCGTTTTCCGGTAGCTTCGTTCTTCAATCGGTCCAATAACGCTAGTCGATGAAAATTATTCCAAGCGAATCCCAAAATACGGACGCCATAACCTTGCAAGCCGACTTTTGCATTTTTTACGTTTTGGAGCGGGTTCATAGTCCACTGGGGTGTCTGTCGATTAGACTTCGGAGTGAAATGATGGACTTCGGATTGTAATGATGGAGCCATGTTACATCCAGTGTCACATATCAACGCAAGAACTCGGCTTTATTACGCTTGAGCATCTCTACACACTGCTCCGAATCATCAACTCGTCGTTGTTTTTGTCAAAAGTGAGCACGCGCGGCACCCACTTTACATAGAGCTTTCTTATACCAAAATATTCGTGAACTGTATTATGTACGCGTTCAGTTGATATCTTTAGAGTGTCTGCTATATCATTCAATTTCAATTTACGGTCATTCGAAATTATTTTGTGGATTTTTTTTTGATTTTGTCGTCGGTAACAACCTCTTTTGCGTTCGACAACTGCGTTCACCATCTTCGGTGCTAATTTCACCACGTCCAACTTAGCATACCAATCCTTGATGGAAACTCGTCATCATGCCAAGCTTTTGCTTCAACTGCATTTTTTCCCTTCAAAAGGCAATATTTTATCAACACGCAAAATTCCTTCTTATCTGTTTCAAAATAACAAAATTTGCTTCACTCAAAATGCTATAATTCACAAACTAATACAAGCGTCTTTTGAAGGTTAGAGCTAACTAAAAATCATGTGAATTTAATTCTTTCTCATTCCATCTATGTGTCAAATCGGGGACCTTTCAATTGAGCTGTTATTCTAGTATTTATCCTCCAAAATTTTTGTTGGTAACTGAATAATTCAGAATCGAAAATTATATATCTTTCTGATTGGCTTTTTTAATCCCTAAAGCGAATTTCGGCCGAGTTCGTCCTCGCGTTTTTGGTGTGCGTCACCGAACGGACGATGGCTTTTTATGAGAAGCTTTTATTTCATATCAAAATATACTCGTTTGAAATTAGTGTTATGGAATATTTTTGTATATTAACAAAAAATAACCTCCTCATCCTTCGAAAGGGAGAACCGGAACATAAGTGATACGAACCATAAAACATCATGTTATTTTTACAATTTAAAAATAGACTAAGGAAAAAAAACTTAAAAGTGTTATAAAGATACTATTAAGGAAAATCTAGAATATTTTTTATTAATTTTAAAATTTTCAACAATTTCGTAAACACTATTTCTTTGAAAATTCTAATACAGTCTTTATAATTTTAATTTCAGAACATTACATATGTATTTATTACTGGTAATAAAAATGTTTGTTTTGAAAAACCATTCGAACCATAAAACTAACCCAGACAGTATACTACTAAAAGCTTCGACATATGTTAAAAAATTAGCACATATTGAAAATGGCAAGAATAGCGGCGTCATGAGGCGCTAAATGCAAAGCAGACAAAGAGAAAACTATTAAAATGTCAAAGTTTCTCTTTGAAGCTTTTTTTTCATATTGAATTTATAACTTTACATACATATATTGTCTGTATTTCATAGGTAAACATTAAACAAGCTTTCATTGAAAATTTAGTCATTCTTGACAAATGTAACTACAATAAGTGCATCTATATATATATATATATATATAGATGCACTTATTGTATAAAAAATCAAGAAAAAAATATTATAATAATAATAATAATAAAAATTAAAAAACATATAAAAATTATAAATTAAAAAAATTTACAAATAAATTTTTAATTAAGAAAAAATTAAAAAGTTTAATATAAAAAATATAAAATCTTAAAAAAAGTATAAAAATAAATATAAAAATAAAAACAAAGTGAATAAAATAAATAAATAAAAATCAAAAAATTAAAAATATTAAAATTAGAAAATATTAAACGTATTTTAAGAATTAAAAAAAAAAAATTTTTTAAAATTAAAAAAAAATTTTTTTTTTAAATTTTAAAGAAAAAGTTAAAAAAAAATTTTATTTCAAAATTTCAAAATTTACAAACAAACAAAAATAAGAAAATAAATTTGGAAAAATTATAATTAAAAAATTAAAACTATTTAAAATAAATTAAAAACTAAAAAAAATACAAAGAAAAATTAAAAAATTAAAAATTAAAAAATTTAATAAGAAAAACAAAGTTAAAAACGCATGAAAAAAATAAAAATAAAATAAAAAATTATAAATAGTTGGAAAACAAATTTAAAAATTTTTTAATTTAAACATTTAAAAATTTACGAAAAAATCAGAAAATAAATTTGAAAATTTATAGTCCTTACACTTTTTTGAGGATCAATCCAACATGAGGAGTCCTAAAGAAAAATGGTCTCAAAAATAAGTGAAATTTTGTTGCAGTTAAACGAAAATATTTCTTTTAAGATCTTTAATGGCAGTGGTCATGGAGTGAGGTGCGTCTTCGCGTATAACTTACTCCAACAAAACAGCTTTCTTTACTGCACGCCATTTTCAGTTTCGCCGTGAGCTTACAACATAAATTAGCAATAAATAGGAATTTTAAAGCTTAAGAAACATAAAATCCAGCTGGAAATGTGAGCATTTTGCACGCAACGCAAGCAGACGGGTGCACAAGCATTGAAAAACAAGAATAAGAAGAAGAAAAAGAAGCAGAAATAGAAGAGAAAGGCGAAAAAGCCCTAAAATATCAATTACAACACTTAAAATTGACCGACCGACTGTGGTGTTAGAATTTGAGAGTTTACTGCTCGTAAGCGAGACAAAGTGTTAATTGCCGGGGGAAAAAGAAAAAATATTAATTAAACGAGCCTTATTTGAACAAGAAAGCTAAGCGAAAGTGTCTTGAAAATTTTTATATTTTTTTTTACTAGATATTGAAAAAAATATTTAAGAGCCTCAAAAATTCTATCACTCCAGCCAAAAATAAATAGAAACAAAAAAGAAAACGAAAAACAAGAGCATAGTTATAAAACCCTCAAATACAAAATCAACAACAACAATAACAACAACAACAACAAGAGAGTAGGCACAATTAACGCTTGTGAATCATAAATGCCCACGTTCGCGAACTCGTATCTAAGTGCGAACGAGCAGATGACTTATCAGCGGTTCGGACAGACACAGGCGAGATTGCCAACGAATGTTTTTGGTGTAGTGGCATGTGGCAAGTGGCAAAGTGCCGCTTAATTGTTCGATCAAATTGCCATGCTGACTGACAATGATGATGATACAAAAACATGTGTGTACACGCGATAGATATAACATGATGTGATCACATATGTCCACTTGGGTAAGAATACTTGTGTGTTTAAGTGTTTTCTTCCTTATGGCGCGAAAAATAATGGTGTTTTTTTTTTTGGGCGCACAAAATCTCCAGCGAACTTTTTTATAGAATTTTTGTCTGATTTTTTATTTAAATTTTTTTTTTTTTTATTGAGGTTATTTTTTTAGAAATCAATTTAGGCAAGTCATTTTCGGCGAGCTAAGGGTCATTGAACTGCGTTGCCGCGCTAAAAAGCTTGCGTTAAAAAAATTTTCAACCCATTTGTTGACTACAAAAAAATTGGTTGCTTCACTTTTGATATTGTAATAAAAAAAAATTTACGATTTTTTTGTTGAGCTAGAAGTTTTTTATAGAACCAAAAATTATAATGAAGACAATATACTGTGAATTCTTTTGAAGGATCCGTTAGCAAATACAATCTATTTGAAAGGTATTTATTTTAAATCAGATCATTTTTTTATTTTTTTTATTTTTTTTATTTTTTTTTCTTTTAATTTTTTATTTTTTTATTTTTTTTTTTTTCATTTTATTTTTTTTTATAATTTTTTTTTTAATTAATTTTTTTTATTAATTTTTTTTTAGTTATTGTTTTATTTTTTTTATACATTTTTTATATTTTATGTGTTATATTATTTTTATTTATTTTTTCTCTTATTTTGATTTGTTACTTATTAATTTTTTATTTTTTACTGATTTTTTTTTATATTTTTATTTATTTAAAAAATTTATTTATTTAAAAAAATAAAATAAATAATATACTAATTAAATAAAATTTCGCTTATTATTTATCTTTTTTTATTTAATGTGCAATTGAAGCTTTTTCGAGTGTTTCACCAAAGTGCTATGGTAATTTACTTCTTATTTTCATTTTTATATTTATTTATTTTTTCAATTAATTTTCTTTTTCATTTCATTCAATTTTTTAATTTTATTTTTAATTTTTTTTTCTTCTATTCTATAATTTTTTTTTTATTTTTTATTATTATTATTTTATATTATTTTTTTCTGTTCTTTTTATTTTTTTTTTAGTTATTGCTTTATTTTTTATATATATTTTATATTTATATATATTATATTATTTTCATTTATTTTTTCTCTTATATTACTTTGTATTTTGATTTTTATATTTTATATTTTTTTACTGAATTTTATTTTTATTTTTTAAATTTATTTAAAAAAATAAAATTAAAATAATATAATAAAATTTCGCTTTTTATTAATCATTTTTTATTCAGCTTTCAATTGAAACTGTTTCGTGTGTTTCACCAAAAGTGCTATGGTCAAATATTTTGACATCTCGCAACATGCTTTTCGTTCCTTCAATTCAATTTTTAGCTTCTGCCATACACAACATAATTTACCCATCGGCCATCCATTAATGTCAGATGTCTTTTTTTTTTTTTGCAAATGATACATTCAAAAGCGTAGAGGCATAATTTGTTTGCTGAGGTCATTGGGGGCAGGCAGCTGTCAAATTTCGCACCACCATTTACAGTTATTACATTTTTTCCTTTTTCACAGCTAACAAACTTTTAGCGTCTTATTCATATCACTGCATAGACATTTGTACATACATCTGTACATACGTGTTTTTGGTCTCCTGGTTGTTGCTGTTGTTGTTTGCTTTTACTATCATATTTCCATTGTGAAGCATTTATTAAATTTTTTCAGCATAACAAATTAAAAATTCATGTTTTTGCATATTTCCCTTTTATCTTTTGATTTTTCGTATAAGTTTTCCAATTTAGCTGTGAATTTTTCTGGATTTTCAAAGGGCAATGACTGCTGCCAACTGCGCTGAGCAGAGCAGATGGAGTGGTGACTAAAAATGTAGTTGGTGTTGGCAAGTAGGCATATGGAAGTGAGTTTGAAATGAAACACACCTACAAATATACCAGAATTCTTAAAGTGTACGAATATATATATATACAAATTTAAGTATTTACGGAATTCGCAACATATTTTATGCCAGTTGTACGAATTTAAATTTTTTTTTCATATTTTCAGCTTTGAGATTTATTTAATTCACTGAATGTCATAAAGCTTGAAAGAATTGAAGTTGAAAGTTCCTTAACCTATTTCGACTATGCCGTTGGCTTTGCCAAGCACCTTTTTTTAATATTTATGTAAGAAGAGGAGTTAGTGCGTGAAAATCTGGCTTGTTGACAAACTATAATAATCAGTTTTAAATTTTTTTTTTTTTTGTGAAAAAAGCATAGTACAAAAAAGGAATTTATGTAATTATTTTTTAGTTTTTCTATAAATTCGTAAATATTTTTCTTTTAATTTTTACTTCCTTTTTCTATTTTTCATTTCTTACTATTATTATTATTTTTATTGTTTTTAATATTATAGTTTTTTTATTAAATATTTATAATAACTATTGTTTTTTATTATTATACTTTATTATTCCTATTTTATAGTTTGTTTTTATTATAATTATTTTATTATTTTTTTTACTATTTTTTTATTATTATTATTATTTAATATTTTTCCACTAATTTTCACAACTTTTTTTAATATTTCTTTATACTTTTTTTAAATATTTTTTTCATATTTACAATATTATTATTTTTAATATTTTTTCACTCATTTTTACTTTTGTTACTATTTCCTTTTTTTACTATTTTTTTAATTTTTTCTTGGTTTTATTATTATTTTTTTTTTAAAAAATTATATTTGTTTTTTGTTTTTTTTTTTTGTACTTTTAATATTTTTTTGTGTTTTGTTATATTTTTTTTTACTTTTTATATTTTTTTTCTTACGTTTCGTTCTAAAAAAATTGAGTTTATAAGTTTCTATATTTCGAACTTTTCAGTTTTTTATATATATATCATGTTTTTGAATTATATTTTTTATATTTATATATTTAAATATATTTAGATATTTTACTTTCATATTTTTATTTTACTGTATAAATTTTTTTACTTTTCCCCTTAATTTTATATTCTTTTTTTTTTCATATTTTAAATTTTGTATTACTAAATTAAATTTTTTTTTATTTTTTTTTTGTTTTTTTTTTATTGTGGTATTTTTTTATTTTTAGTCTTTTTATTTTTTTCTTTTGTTTTATCATTTATTTTTAAATTTTCTTATTTAGTTTTTTTTTATATGTCTAATTCTTTTATTTCTATTTAATTTCTATTTTGATTATTTAATTTTTATTGTTTTTTTTTAAATACTTTAAAAATTTTTAATTACTTTTTTATTATTTTCTTTTTTTTTTAATTTTTTTTTAATTCTTTTTGAATTTTTTATATAATTTTTTTTTTTAATTTTCTTTTTAATGTAATATTATTATTTTATTTTTTATTTTTTTATTTTTTTTCTTAATTCTTTTTTTTTTTTTTTTTTTTGTTAATTCTTTTTATTATTTTTATTATTATTTATTTTTTTTTTCCTATTTTTTATTTTTATTTTTTTATTATTTTCTTTTAATAGTTTTTTATTTTTTTTATATATTTTTTTTTTATTTATTTATATTTAAAAAAAATTAATTTATTTTTTTTTTTATTTTTTTTTTTAAGTATTTAATTTTTTTGAACTTTTTTGTTAATTTTTTATTATTTTTTTTTTTTTTTTTTTTTTTTAGATTTTTCTTTATTTTATTTTTTCATTTTTTATATTTTTTTAATTTTAAAGTTTTTTATATTTTTCATTTTTTTTCATTTTAGTTTATTATTTAATTTTATTTACTTTTTTTTTTAATTTTTCTTAAATTTATATAATTTTTTAATTTTTTAATTTTTTTCTTTCATATTTATTAATTTTTGGTTATAATTTTTCGCTGTTTATTTTTTTATATTCTGTTTATATTTTATATTTTATTTTATTCAATATTTTAATTTCCTTTTTTAATTTTTTATTTTTTATACTTTTTTTATATTTTTATATTTTTATATTTTTAAACATTTTACAATTTTTTTATATACTACTACTACTTCTACTTTTCTACTATCTACTTTTCTCTTATCTACTTTTCTCTATTTTTATATTATCTACATTTTGTTATTTTTATATTTACTATTATATTTATTACTTTGATTTTTTTTTTTGCTATATATTTTTATAATTATTGTTATTAATTTTTCTTTACATTTTTATAGTTATTGTAATTTTTGTTTAAATCTATTTAGATTTTTTCTTTAATTTATATTTATTATTAATATTTCTGATATTCTTATAATGTATATTCTATGTTGAGTTCTAAATTGTGTTTAGTCGTTTTTTTTTAATTTTTTAATTTTTTAACTGTCTTTTAAATTTTTATTTCTATTTTTTATTACTCTTTGTTTCTAGTGTTTGTTTCATTACTTTTTTAACTTTATCATCTTGTTCTTTTATTATTTTATTTAGTTATGTTAAGTGAACAATAGGTATACATAAAATGTGTAAAAACTATAGAAAAATTTATTGACAAACTATTGGAAACCGTTGAAGAACAGTTGAGAAATTGTTGAAAAAATTGTTGAGAAGCAATTGAGAAATCCATGGGACTTAAGAACTTGTTAAAAAGCCTTTGGGAGTTTATTTAAAAGGCTTGACAAAGTCAATTAATAAAAACTACTATTTCAAAATAATAAAGATGATTTTTTTCAACTCACCAAATGCGTGGAGAAAATTGAGAAACAATAAATTCGATTTTTGTATACTAATGCCACGCCAAGGGATTTATTTTTATTTCGACTTACAACACTCAATCAAGTTTTTTTTTATTAATTTTTTTTTCTCAAAAAAGGATTTCCGCTACAAGGACAAGCGCAGGATATGCATGCATAAGTATAAGTAATGGACTACACGTCTTTGAAAAGTTTTTTCCGCTGTCAGCGGAAAGCAAAAAAAAAAACCTAAAACTAACAAAAAAAAATCAGCTTAGCAAAGCTTAGTTACCTCGAAAATGGCATAAAAGAGTGCGCAACTAACTTAGATAGGAGCACATTAAGCAAAGAATTGGACAGAGGATACAGCAAGAAAAATAAATGTATAGTATGTATATAAGTAAAAGCAAAGAGAATTTAAAATTAAATGCTACTACTTAACATAAATCATAGACTTTTAAAAAGGATACAAAAAGTGTTATGGAAATGGGGAAAAGAAAATAAAAATAAATAAAAAATTTATAAAAAAAAATAGATAAAAAAGTATAAATACTTAAAACGACACTTATTTGGTTTTCCGCATACCCTTTTACATAACATTGCATACAAATATGGAACATTGGAAGCCTAGAAATGTATGTAAGGATGTGTCTACACATAAGTGGTTGAAAGCAATACCCCAAGTGATACATAAATTGATGCCTTTAAAATTTATAGCACCTCGTACAACCTGCTTCATCTCCTACGCTGACAGATTTATATATTAAGATAAGAGAGAAAAACTTCAAATTAGATTATTTTGCAAAAAGGCGGACATATTAATATATTTTGCTCCCCTACTTTTGCTACTTTACACAGCAACTTAGGCCATGTCAACGGCAATAAATATTTAAATTGTATCGATAATGCGGATAAACAGAAGCCATAAAGAGTTTATATACTTTTTATTTAACTTTTTTTCTTATTGCCAAAGTGTAAAAGGCAATAGAAAGTGTCAAAGTAAGCGCGCAGAAAAAGTGAAAATTTTGGCGGATGAGTAAGCGATTTTTGTGGCTTTTTGGCGTTTTACGCTGAAAATATGCTAAACTTTTGAACAGATTTGGGTATAAAGTTGATAAAGAATATATAGAGTTAAAAGGAATAAGTTGCTTAAAGAGTATGAGTGAAAAGTCAACTAACAAGTTTTAGTTGCGAAAAGTTACAGCAAAGGTACTGATGGGAGGTGGTTAGCGTATAAACAGTGTGAGGAATGTTCTTGTGTCGTCAGAGAGAGAGCGTGAGGTGTTGAGTGGGTAGACAAGCACTTCCATAAGTTGGTTGAAAATACGGAAAAAACTATGAAGAGTGAGAAATTAGAAAGGAAGAAAATTTAGTAGGTATCAAAGTGGGACCTTGGGCTTGATTGCACTCCCTAAGGAGACACATTAAACACATTTATAACATATATTTGGTATAGAACATAATTCGTGCGGTTTGTCAAGAGATGACACAACTTAATTATTATTCCATTGTTTCAATATTCCGAATATGCATTGGAAAGCTACTGTCATTGTGCGTGTTTTCTAGTATATGAAGAAAACTGCGACAGAAAGTCATCGGTTTGTGAATGCGATGTAAAACTGGTGCATTATGATTACCCTAAGCGCAAAAAGTCATATCTGAAGCCGAGCCAAACAGTCAAATGAAGGGCTGTCACCATGTCACCATGGCGCCAAGATCAGAAACTTATAAAAATGAGTGAAACCATTGCTGAGGAAGGCTACCGACAGACAGCAACTCATGAAATCGGAAATGTCCGAAATTGGCGTTCAGATAAAAGGCAATAATTTTCTTCCTTAACAACGCTCGACCTTATGTTCCAATACCAGTTATAATTTTTTGGAGAACAGCGGCTGGGAAGTTTTTCCTCATCCTCATAAGTTATCGACCAAATACACAATACAGTACCATATTTATCGAAGAAAATATCGATTCAATCGAAATTGACCACCGGTAGCATATGACATTTGTCACAGAAAATTCTGAGTTTACGAAATCTTTTATATCATGGTAAATTTATGAAAACGCTAAAGAGTTGTTCGCCTGTGAACTGTTTCTCAAATAAATAGTTTAACGTAAAAGTGCACAGCACTCTTATCTCGTATATTGCGCTCTCTCTTAAACTCTCTTCCTCTATTTTGCTTTATTCCAATTTACCTCTCACTCCTCCTTTTCTACAAAATATCCCTCTCCTTTTGTCTCTCCACACCTCTCCATACTTCATACTTTGTATATCTCTCGCTACATACATCTCTCCCTCTCTATAAATCTTCCTCTCTGTATCTTTCCCTGTCTATATTTCTCCCTCTCTATATCTCCCGTTTTCTATATAGTTTCCCTTTCCGTATCTCTCCTTGTCTATACTTCTCTCTTTTTCACCTTCTCCTTTTCCTTACCGTAATCCTCACTATCTCCATCTCTCTCCCTTTCTTCACCTCTTCCATCGCTATCTCTTTCTCTCTCCTTTTCCTCAACTTTTCCCTTTTTTCACACTTTCTCTCTCCTGTTCTTCCACTCCTTTTGTTCTTCTCTTCTCTCTTTTTTTTTCCCAATCTCTATGTAATCCTTTGGCCTCCTGCGTCTAATGGGCTTCTTCTGGTGTCGTCCTCGCTCTATATTAGCCTTCAGCTGAGCTGAGTTCCGTTATCCGGATTAAGTTATCTATTTTCCGTTTGTCTTTAAAATCCTTTTCCTCATCAATTTTATCCGAAGAATAATACAATACATACAAACAAACACATAGCTATGTAAATATATAAACTGGCGGAAGCAACAAGTGAATATTTACACGCATACACCTACGCACGTAAATGCGATGCATGTGGGCCACCAAGCAAGGCAGAAAGGAGTGTCCGTCTCTGTCTGTCTGTGTGTCTGTGCGCATTCCCAGTTGAGTGTCATTAAAGTCGTTATGTTGCACATGGACAAAAAAGTGCAATTGCAATAAATTCACATAACAATAACACTCGCGCATGCCACATGCCACATGCTACTTACCATACACACACACCACTACTTGCCACTCTCGGCTGCCCCTACAACTGACAAAAAGTCATTTTCAAAAAGTTGTGGTGGCGTTTGTGTGCTTGCTCTGTGGTTGTACTGTGTGGGACAATAGTTCAGCACCCCTGAGGGCCATCAACAAGTTAAAAATTTGTGGTGTAACATTTATTCATTGTCATTGTTGTTGTTGTTGTTGTTGTTGTGGTTGTTATATTTTTATAAATTTTTCTTTCGCTTTTTAAACTTTCGAATGAAAAAGTTTACTCATTTGCCGACAACAAATTCCATTAAAATGTATATATGTTTGTGCAGGCATTTATTTATGTACATAAAGTTACATATTTACATACATACGAGTATACGTTCCATATACATTTGCACACTTTACATAAACTAAGAGTAAAACTTAAATCCCCTCAACAAACACAACACAGAAACTTTTTGCGTAATATGTGTAACATGTGTATGTGCGAATGTAACAAAATGTTTTGACGGATGTAAGGTTAAGTCGTACTACATATATTACCACTTTACTACTTTGCCAGCAGCAGAATGGTGTTGTAATGGAAATAGAAGCGGAAAATGTGGTATATTTAAAATAATATTTGTCAACAAAAAGTTGTAGTTGTAGTTGTATTTGTGACAAACAGATATTTTTACTTTTATTATTTTTTTTTGTCTCAAGGAAATCTTGATCACAATGTTGTTTATATACTCAAATTTTATTTACTTATATACATTTTATATGTAATTCTTTTATACAATAATTATAAAAATTAAAACCTTGTTTAAGATAGTAAAAATTAATTTTTTCTGTATTCAGAGAAATATTGCGCTTTCAACGCCATCTATATTCCGAGATTTGTTACAAAAAATCTTCGAGAGGAATTTTTGAAATAAAATTTAGACTTACAAATATATTTTATACCTCTACTTTATTGTATTATACGTACATTTTTAGGAGTCATAAATAATAAATTTTAATATGACGAGCAGTCCCTTAGTAAACAGCAGATCGGGAAAGTACTCACCTAGAAAGAAAGAAAAAATAAATAACATTAAATTAGTGTGAACGTATTAAAATATTTTTTAATCACGAGATTTTAAAAGATAATTTGAGATATAAACTAGACTTTATGTTCATTCGAAGAACTTAATTTTACGTGATAAATTATCAAACACTGTCATAAAAAAACCACAAATATATTAATTTGAACGTTACAATAAAATACTTTCTAATATCATATTTTTGATTCATTTATTTTTTCTTTTCTTTCTATTATTTTCCCTATTTCGAAAATAATTTTAAATTTTTTAAAACAATTTATTTTTAAATTTTATTTTTTTATTACTTTTTTTTATATTTTTTTTTTTATTTTTTTTTTATTTTTATTATTTTTTAATTAATTTTTTTTTATGATTAATTTTTTTATTATTTTTTTTTTTTTTTTGTAATTTATTTTTTTGTAATTTCTTTTTAATTTTTTTAAATTTTTTTTTTAATTTTTTTTAAATTTTTTTTTTAAATTTTTAATTTTTTTTAATTCCGTTTTTAATATTTTTATTTATTTTTTAATTTCTTTTTTTTAATTTTAATTTTATTTTTCTTTTTATTTCTATATGCTGTTTTAATTTAATTTTACTATAATTTATTTTATTTTTTTACTTATTTAATTTTACTTATTTATATTTTAATTTTTTTTTTTGATAAAATTTTTATTGAATTTTTTTTAATATTTTTTCATTTAATTTTTTTTTAATATTTTTTTATTTTAATTTTTATTTTACTTTTTTTCATTTTTTTTTTTTCATTTCACTTCATTTCACTTTATTTCACTTCATTTCATTTCATTTCATTTCATTTCATTCCATTTTATTTTATTTTATTTTATTTTATTTTATTTTATTTTATTTTATTTTATTTTTTTTTTATTTCTTTTTTATTTTTTTTTATTTTTTTTATTTTTTTTTATTTTTTTTATTTTTTATTATTTTTTTAATTATTTTTTTAATTTAATTTTTTATTTTTATTTTTATTTTTTTTCTTTTAAGTTTTTATTTTTTTTTATGTTTTATTTTACTTTTGTTAATTTTTTTTTGCTTTATAAATTTTTTTACAATATGATATTTTCATTTCTTTATTTATTTTATTTTAATTAATTTTATTTTTGTTTCAATTTATTGTATTTTTTTTTTCATTTTTATTTTAATTTATTTTACTTTCTGTTTCACATTATTTTACTTTTTATTTTAATTAGTTAATTTATTCTTTTCCTTTTTTTAGTTTTCTTTTTTTCTTTTTTTCCCCATTTTTTATATTAATGAAGCTTATTTTTTAGTTAAGTTTATTTAATTTTCCATTTTAATTCAGTTTTTTTTTATTCATTTTTTTTATTTTTTTTTTATTTTTTTTTTATTTTTTTTTTTTATTTTTTTTTTCATTTTTTTTTTCATTTTTTAAATTTTTTTTTTATTCATTTTTTTTTCATTTTTTTTTTTTTCATTTTTTCTTTCATTTTATTTTTTATTTTTTTATTTTTTTTCATTTTTTTAATACATTTTATTTATTTTTTTATTGTATTTTTTAATTAATTTATTTTTTATTTTTTATTTTTTATATATTTTTCATTTTTTGTTGCAATTTATTTATTCATTTTCATTTTTATTTTTATTATTCTTTTTAATTTTATTTGAATTGATTTTACTTTTTATTCATTTATTATTTAGTTTGCTTTTTAATAAAAAAATGTTATTCTTTCTTTAATATAATTTTACTTTTTTTTTTTACTTTTTTTTTTTAATTATTTATTTATTTTTATTTTTTAATTTTTATTTGTATTTCAATTAATTATTTATTTTATTATTATATTTTCTATGTTTTTTTATTTTTTTTTTTTAGTTTTTTTTTATTTAATTAAATTTTTCTTTTTCATTTATTTTATTTTTTTAATTTTCTTCCTGTAATTTTTTCAAATTGAAGGTCATGAATTTCGCGAGAGTTCTTTTGAAATTATTTCGATTCAATAATAACAATTGATTGATGCATTTTCATCATATTCCTAGGAGTGGAAGTGAAGATTAATGCAAATGTCGAGAGCGCAATTTGGACTCTATTAGTTGTTTCCCTCACTTTTTGTGCG
Source organism: Neoceratitis asiatica (assembly GCA_030068015.2). NCBI lineage: Eukaryota > Metazoa > Arthropoda > Insecta > Diptera > Tephritidae > Neoceratitis > Neoceratitis asiatica. The sequence continues at coordinate 67,283,645 of CM061526.1, forward strand.
TGTGCATAGCCTCCCACACTTACATACAAGCGCACGCAAACAGTATGCAATATTTGACTTTTTCACTGAGATCTGGGGGAACTCATATTTTTACTCTACTCATGATGAATGGTTGACGTAAGTGAGGTCTCCCTCTCTGTGCGCGTGTGTGTATTGACGATTTTCGTAATGAGTTACCACGACCGCCTGCAAAGCGACAGATTGGCATGAATTACCGTTACGCTGTTACCACAACAGCATCTGTCGCCCGCGGCACAATCCATTGCACCATTGCATTTCCGCTTAAGTGTGACAACAGTCAGCCTGACAGTCAGTCCATGAGTCGGCGACGGCAGTTAGTCAATGAACCAAACAACAACAACAACAACAGCAATAAGAGAAAAATGAGGGACAAGACAAACAAAGCCACTATGCAGCAAATATAAATAATTGCAGAAATGCGGAAAGTGAAAAACGAAAAGAAGAAACTAAAAAAAAACAGGAATAAACTAAAAATGTGGAAAAATGGAAATGTGAAAAGTAAAATGAAATTCTTGTGCCCTGGGAGTACTCGTGCGCTCGTTGAATATAGTGAAATGTATGTATGTGTATGTAAATAAAAAAAACTAGCATTGTAACGGAGTATGGAGAGGAACCGAATTCATGAATTCTAACCTTCAAGATCTAATTTGTTTCGTTCTGGATATTAGCCAGGCATTAGTTAGTATCCATGATCTTCCTAGAAAATGACGCTCTTGCTTTTGTGACTTTCTCCAGCAAAGAGTTCAGCATTTCCTTAATGATAGTCACCTCTACCGTTGGAGAACTCACCAATGCAGGTTCTACAGTGAAGCGGGATGACCGAGAAGAAGCTATAGAGCGCTAGTTACAGTGAATTTCACAAAGTCAGAGTTCTTAGTGATAGTGAAGTTGAGAAAAAGTTGATGTCCCATGTTCTATTCACCGAATTCTTACGAATTCGAAGGCGAAATACCGTTACATCCCCGGCACATATGTGCATCTTTAGCACAGTCAAAAGCAACAGACTAAATTATATGTGAGTTCGTATCCGCATATAAACGGCCACAAATCTGTGGATAAATATGTGCGTATGGCTGTATACTCTCCTCCAAACACTCTACTGCCAATGAATAAAACTGTCAACAACGACTGAAGCAACACCAACACCACCAACCGCCCCCACCGCCGACAGGAACACCGCCAGAGTAGCAACGAGTGAAATTGGCTGTTGAGCGTGCTGTCGAGCGTGCTGTTGACGAAGAAGAGGAGCGCAGAGTTGGAAGTAACGCGTGAATAAAAAAAATATTAAAAGTGTGTGCTAATGTTAATGCCTCGAGTCTGAATGGCTGTCGAAGTAGAAGTATGCTACGGCAGCAAGCAGTAATCAGCATGTGGCAATGTAATTGAACTTAAGTCGTATGGCCCTGCATGTCTGCAGAAATTCTGAAATATGGGTCAAATACACAACACTAACAATACCAACAACAACAAAAAGAAGAGGAAAATAAAGCATAGAACGCATGCACCACCACCCTAGGCAAGTGAAGGGCACTGAGGCAAAATGAAATGAAGTACGAAGAATTTCTGCGTTGAGTGGGAAAAATGAAAGAGGGAACGTCGGTCATATTAATGGCAAAAATGTTGATCTTGCTGTAGCAGGTGCGCGCTTGAGCAGAATTTATTTCTCCAATTTGTTGTTATTGTAGCTTGCCACAAGTCATCTGCATACATTTTCTACTCTATATTCACATACACATACACACATACAGGCATACACACAAATTTATGAATTCACATTTATAAACTTGAAGGAAATGTAGGCAATTGGGTACTAAGCGCTACATTTGCTTTTAGTCGTGGTAATTTTTCTCTCACACACATGCATACGGCAAATTGCTTCCATGTGCTGCCATATACATGTCATTTGTGTGCGATGCTGTTGTGTAGAAAAATTATGCTGGCGATGATGATGTGCCATTCAAAAGTCCTTTGTCAGTCAGCTGCTTTTGTGACAAAATAATTTGTAGCGAAAGTGAGTTGTTAAATGGAAACGAAAAGAAAGGAAACGAAAGAGATCCGTTTGACTCTAGAATTATGGAATCAGTCACTTTTATACCACTAACTAGATAGTCAACAAGTTTGTGCATTAAAATATAATCCTTAAAATTAAAATCAATAAAATAAAAAAATTTAAAAAAATTAATATACAAAACTTTATGGAAAAAATTAAACCCTACGGCAAAAATGAAACAAAATAAAATAAAATAATTAAAAAATAATACTAATAAAATAAGATTAAAAAAAGTAGTAAAATAAATTAACTGAAATAAAATTAAAATAAAAAAATAAAATTAAAATAAAATGAAATTAATAAAAAATAAATAAAATGAAATTAATAAAAAATAAATAAAATAAAATAATATAAAATAAAATAAAATAAAATGAAATAATATATATTTAATAAATTAAGATAATATAAAATAGTTTAAAATTACATTAAATAAAATAAATATTATATAAAATAAAATAAAACAAACTATAAAAACCTTAAATATTTTAAATTAAATAAAAATAGATTAAACAAAATAATTACAATAAAATAAAACTTATTGAATTAAAAACATTTAAATAAAATAAAACAAAATAAATAAAAAGTAATAAACCAATACAAAATAAAATAATATAAAATAAAATATAAAATAAAAAATAAAAAATAAAAATAAATAAAATAAAATAAATTATACCTTTCATGAACATATGAAATTTATGCCAAATTGCAAAATTCGATTTTGATCATTTTCAGTGTCAATATCAACTTGATATTGATCTGTAGAATACTAAATTTCATGGGCCCAGATGCTTTTTAGCGGATTTTTGGATCGCACACATCATATCTGAACAAATCGGTTATATAAAGGTTAATCCATTACGAGGTTCCCTACTTTTTAGAAGAAAAAAACACAGAAAATTCAAATTTAATGGGGAATTTAATGGGGAATTCGAAAGAACATTTTTGGCATTTATTTTTTGAAGATTATCTCTTTCAAATGTTGGCCGCGGCTACGTCTCAGATGGTCCATCCGTTGAGTCCAATTTTCGGTGACTCGTTCGAGCATTTCGACTGGTAACTGGCGAATGACACGCATGATGTTTTGCACCAAGACCTGAATCGAAGCAGGATTCTGCGCATAGACTTTAGACTTCACATATCCACACAGGAAAAAGTTTAACGGTGTGATATCACACGATCTTGGTGGCCAATCGACCGACCCAAAACGTGAAATTATCTGCTCACCGAAGTGCTCTCTCAATAAATCCATTGATTGATGCGATGTGTGGGAAGTGGCGCCGTCTTGTTGAAACCAAATGTCGCGGAGATCACGAGCTTCAATTTAAGGCATCAAATAGTCGGTTATCATGGCGCAATAACGGTCGCCATTGACGGTGACGTTCTCACCGGCATCATTGTTCAAGAAATATTGACCGAGTATTCCACAAACCACACCAAACCGTTGATTTTTCTGGATAAAATGGCAGTTGTTGAATCTTTTCAGGTTGCTCCTCGTCCCAAATGCGCCAATTTTGCTTGTTTGCATACCCATTGAGCCAGAAATGGGACTCATCGCTGAACAAAATTTCATGGAACTTTTCTTCAACAAAATCGGAACAAAACGTCGGTTCTTCTTTGAACTTTTTAAGAGCCCATAAAGCGAAGCGATATCGCTTGGTAAGGTCGAGCGGTTTCAGTTCTTGGACAAGCTGTATTTCGTATGCTTTCAATTTAAGATCTCCACGTAAAATGCGCCAAGTCGACTCTCCACAGTCTTCCTGTACACTGCGTGCTGAACATGGTCTATTCGGTCGAATATTATCCAATAATGAATGAATAGTATGCTCAGTAGGCCCATTATGTTGACCATAAGTTGAGCGAAGCGCGCGAAACACATTCTTCACAGAACGTGAATTTTCGTAATAAATTTGAATGATTTGTAAACGTTGTTCAGGCGTAAGTCTTTCCATGATGAAATGCAAAACAATACTGAACAAAAATACCGTGACACGACTCACCTGAGATCTGTCAAAAAAAAGGCTATTGAAAAAAGTACCTCTACTTGGATCGCTCTTTAGTATTCCGATTTTGACGATTTTCACTACCAAAATGCAATTCATAAAATGTGTGCATTTCGCGCTCCTAAATGCTATTTTGAATCAGTTTCGTCCAAAACCTCACATCTGAAAATATCGGTGCATGAGGGCTATATGTTATATTCGCCCGATGATTTGCAGAACAAATAAGCAGTTCATTATGTATCTATAGTGTATACTAAATTTGACTTTCTTAGGAACTTTTTTTGGATGTTTTGCAAAAATATATAATTATTCACCAATTCAAGTACCTTCGCAAACACAGCCATAAGTGAAAAATAAAAACATAAATTTGGAAGTAGCTTTTGAAAACATAAGTATATGCTTCGAGCAAAACATGAAATGCAAAGGAAAGTAAAATCCAAAAAAACTAACACGCAAAAATATGTTTCCCTTTGAATATGAAAAAAAATATTTTTTATCTACTTTTTCCGCTAAAATTTTATGGAGTAAACAGCGCGCTCAGCTTAATGTAAACTATGTTATGTGGCAACTGTAAAACTTCTTTAGAAATTAGATAGAAAAAAAAAACAGTTCCTCGCTCAAGCGAAAAATTACATTTTCCCTACGCACATTCGCCTGAATGATTGCCAGAGTCTTACGCCCCTTTTGCTGCACTTGCATTTTAAAGTAAGAAATATAACGATTTTTAACTTCCAAAATCTCTCATTTGCATTGCTTTTGTGTAAGTTACAATTATTTGCTCAAAATTTCTTTTTACTCACTGAGGATATATTATTATAATTTTTTTTTTTTTGATTTTTCGTTGGCAAATGAAAAGCATAGTGTATGATTTTTGGTGGAAACTAGTGTATCAGTAGTTATTTAAGGACCAGTTTTCTGTTAATTTGTACAAATGTAAAAATGTTTAACACTTTAATACTAGTATGCAGAATACTACTTCTATAATAGTCCGTTTAGAGCTGGTATAGGACTAGTATTTTTTTTTTCAAATTATTTCAAATCACTTATTCCCAAGAAAGACAATTTAAAAACAGTTACTCTAAACACATAAATCCCCTGTGTATTTGGCGAAATTCGCTGCAAACAAGGCAGATACTCCATGCACGCGTGAAATATATAATCCACGCCACAATCCATACAAAAAATATGGTTCAATGAACATTGTGATGTCCTAGGGCTGGACCATATAATCCATCTCTGCATAACGCCCGAGTACTCCATGGAGTATCTACAGGGGATTATATTTTGGAGTATATACGAAAAATTACATTCGCACACACTCTTCACTTTCGAATACCATCTGCTTTGGTGAAAAGCTATTAAACATACTATTTATGGTGTAAATTTATATTAATATTGATAATTTATTGTTAATAATTACATATTATCTATTAGTTTGCGTATTTGTTCTACGTATATTCATTGAAATCATATTAAATTCTGCACGCCTTTTCCGTACCAGCAGGGCTCAACCACGAAACGAAACTGACTCAGTTTCATTTCCACACATTTTCTATATACGAGTATAGAACTTATTGCACAATTGTAATTTCGTATAGTGATTGCGATCGGCATAACACGAAGAATGGTCGTGACGTACAAAGTTCGTGTAAAAACATGAGTTGGTCCAAAACTAGCAACAGAGGAGTATATTTATAGGTACTCCAATGGAGCATATGGTCCATAAATGTTTGCAGGGTTTTAACAGCTTTAATTACAACGATTTACATTTACCAAAATCCCGTTGAATATCTTTGTTGTAAAAGCGCACATTCATTCGCTCGCTGACAGCACTCGGCCAGCACTACTTCATATTAAATGAGATTATTTGCCATTGACAGAGTGCAGAGTATGGTTAGAATTGGTCGATTCAATTTAAAGTGAACAAATATTAGCAGTGAATTGGCGGGGTAGAGAGCGATTAAAATGGTTTATTTTATGTAGATTTGAGTAAATGAAGTGATGGTAAAATTAAATGAAAACGGGAGATGTGAACAATCACTACACAAACGTTTCGTTGAGAGAGATGAAAATTATACGACGGGGAAATAAATTGAAATTTACTCAAAGAAATGAGTTGGATTGAAGGACTTTTAGTTTGGCAAAATGCATTTTAACTAGCTTAACGGAAATTATTAAAAAATGAAGCGAATTAAATTTAATTTGTAAGAAAAATTTAAGAAATCGCAAGTGGACGATGAAGCTGTTTTTGCACGTCGGTTATCGATGATTCCACCGGCCCACAAGCCACACCAAACCGTTGTTTTTTCTGGATGTAATGGCAGCTCTTGAATCTCTTCAGATTGCTCTTCGTCCAAAATACGACAATTTTGCTTGTTTACATACCCATTGATGAAGAAATGGACCTGATCCATGAACAATATTTCAATTTGAGATCTCGACGTAAAATACGCCAAGTCTTTGCATACGACAGTCCGGGTTGCGGCGAACGGCGCCTAATCGACTCTCTACGTTCTTCGTGTATTCGTGTACACTCTCAGCTACGATTGCTTATATTTTCTTCACTGCGTGCTGTACGTTGCCTATTCGGTCGAATATTATCCAATAATGAATCCTGGATCTCAAGGTGAGTGATGATGTTGCGAATTGCACGCTCAGTAGGCCGATTGTGTTGGCCATAAGTTGAGCGAAGCGCGCGAAACACATTCTTTACAGAACGTGAATTTTCGTAATAAAGTTGAATGATTTGTAAACGTTGTTCAGGCGTAAGTTTTCCCACGATGAAATGCCAAACAAGTCTGAGCAGAAATAACATGACAGCTTGACACGACTCACGCGGGATCTGTAAAAACAAGGCTACTGAAAAAAAATTACCTCTACTTGGATCACCCTTTAAAGTTTCACACTTTTAGAAAAGTCATAACTGAAGACCTTGTAGAACTCCAATATCGCTGAGCTCCCTTGATACAAATCTTTCGTGTGATTCAGGCAGTGTTTTCCAACTTCTATACAAACTGAGCATATCTGCTTTTTAGCTGCTTTTGAAACACACTTGGTTTGTGTTTTTTTTTTAGGTGATTTATAGTCTAAAATTTTCTAATTTAGTTTTTGTTAAAAAACTTATTTCTGAAATATACCTCACTTGTATCTATCTAATGCAAATACATATGTCACTTTTAATTCTGATGATGCCTGTCCATTGTCATAGTTACCTAGTTTTAAAAAATGATATTTTTTATTTTTTCCTACTTTTTTTTTATATTAAGCATTGTTCTCAGCACTCACATATTTCAATATATGTATGTATTTAATATATTTTTATGGTTAAAATTCGCACTTTTTAGATAAAAATATAAGAAAAATATTTTAAAAAAATTTAAAAATATTTAATAAATAAATAAATAAATGAAAATGCGACAAAACTGTGTCAAATAATTCATTAGCAAAAGAGTACGACACAACAAAAATTAGCTAAAGCAACAACAACAATAACAGCAACAGAGAACAACAACTAACTACATATCAGTTTGAATAGTTGTGGCGTAATGATTGTGTGTCTGTTTAACACCATCAACGTCAACATCAACAACACCATCAATAGACGCAGCAACACTCACAAAACACATTCAACTCAGAAAAAACATCAGCAACGCACTCGAGGCATATATTAATAACATCGTTATTATTTTAGCGACTGTGAGATTCGTAAACGTCATATTTTTCATAATTTTCTTAAAACATTTTTCCTTTTTTTTTTAGTTTTTATTCCCTTTTTTCATTTGCGCGCAAAATTTTTACACTTAGTTGGACGCGCGTCATATCACTTTGGAAGAAATATGAAAGTGTCAACGAAAGATGCGAATTATTTCAATTTTCTTGATACACAAATGTAATTTTTCTTGTTTTTTTTGTATTTTTTTTTTTTTTTGTATTTTTTTTTTGTATTTTTTTTGTATTTTTGCTTTTAGCTCACGCCTTCACTTATTAACTACTACTTTTATTAGAATGAAGCATTTTGCGGGTATTTACTCATTACCAATTGCTTATTTATGATCATAATGTTGATTATAGTGTTTTTATTTTCAGATTCGTTTTTGGTTGGTTTTTTTTCACGGCAATATTGTTTGCACAAATTATTACAAATAAAATTAAACCAAATAAAATAGTATAACATAAAATAAAATAATAAAAATAATAATAATAAAATAAAATAAAGTATAATAAAATAAAATAAAATAAAATAAAAATGAAATAAAATAAAATAAAATAACATAAAATAAATTAAAATAAAATAAAATAAAATATCATAACATAACATAAAATTAAATTAAATAAAAAATAATTAAACAAAATTTTAAAATATTAAATTAAATTAAATAACATAAAATAAAATAAATCCAAATAAAATAAAATAAAATTAAATTAAATAAAAAATAACAATATATAATATTAATTCACAATAAATTAAATTAAATAAGAAAAAAAATATTAAATAAAAAATTTAATAAATTAAATTAAATAAAATTAAATTAAATTAAATTAAATTAAATTAAATTAAATAAGAGAAAATTAAATTAAATTAAATTAAATTAAATTAAATTAAATTTAGTTAAATTAAATTAAATATGGTACAAATATTTATATACAATTTTTAATTAAATTTGCATCATATAATAAATTAATAACCATACTGAAGCTCATAACGATCAATCAATTGAAAAGTTCCCGGCCACATAGATGGTGCTACTAACCCTAACCTTCAAAAGACGTGTGTATAAATTTGACAGCTGTCGGATCGTTAGTTTGTGAATTATAGCATTTTGAGTGAAACAACTTTTGTTATTGTGAGAAAAATGGATAAAAAGGAATTTCGCGTGTTGATAAAATATTGCTTTTGAAGGAAAATAATACAGTGGAAGCAAAAACTTGGCTTCATGACGAGTTTCAAGACACTGCACCAGGAAAATTAACAATCAAGGATCGTTCTAGAGATATTAACTGAACGTGTACATCATATCATACACGAATATTTGGTTATGAGAAAGCTCTGTGCAAAGTGGGTGCCGCGCGAGCTCACTTTTGACCAAAACCAATGACGAGTTGATGATTCGGAGTAGTGTTTGGAGATGTTCAAGTGTAACAGACCCGAGTTTTTCCATCGATTTGTGATAATGAATGAAACATGGCTCCATTATTTTACTCTGAACACCAATCGACAGTTATCCGAGTGGACTGCACACGATGAACCCCCTCCGAAGCGTTAAAAAACGCAACAGTAGGCTGGCAAGGTTATGGCGTCTGTATTTTGGGAAAAGAAGGACCATCGACAGCGATTATTACAAAGCGTGTTTGACCGTTTGAAGTACGAAATTGACGAAAAACTACCGCATTTGGAGAAAGAGAAAGTGCGGTTGCACCAAGGCAATGCACCGTGCCACAAATCAGTGAAATCGATGGCAAATATCGATGAATTGGGCTTCGAATTGCTTCCGCATCCACCATATCCTTCAGATTTGGCTCCCAGCAACTATTTCCTGTTCTCAGATTTGAAAAGATTGCTCGCTGGGAAGAAATTTTCGTCGAATGAAGGGGTAATCGTCGAAACTGAGGCATATTTTGAAACAAAGAGCAAATCGTACTAAAAATGGTATCGAAAAGTTGGAGGGTTGCTATAATCATTGTATCACCCTTGAAGAGTTGTATAAAATAAATGATTTTTGCCAAAAAAAAATGTGTTTTGCTATGTGGTAGGCCACCAAGTTTTCAATGGGCCTGTTATGTTTCCACTGGGTATATGCTGCACGTAATGCAAAAGTGTATGAGTATGTACCACAAGTTACATATAGGTATGTTTGTTTGTTTATTTTTTTTTTTCAAATTTGGTGCTAGTGTAATAATTCGTGCGTAAAATTTAATTTACAATATTTTGCAGTGAGTTCATTGCATTCGCAGAAAATGACATTTCAATGTGAAATACGATTTATTTATAAGCCTACATACGTACATATGTAGTAATTAGTAAAATATTATATTTGAGTATTTTCTCACATAAATAGAAATTAATTTTCTCTATGTTGTTTAAATTCAAATTGATTTCGCAACAAACATGCAACGAACGATGGTGTTCCCGTTCCCTGGGAAATGTTCGTTGGAAATTTTTGAAGTGCATGCTTTTCCTAGACTAAGAGAATACCCTTACTTTGTTTTAAGAAATTTTGATTCCAAGAAGCAAAATAGTATAGAATTTGTTCAGGAAGTTAATGCATTCAGTTTTTTGTTGTGCTATTCATATTTTTTTGACTTGAAATATCAAAAATCAAACATGTTTTCGTGCAAAAATATTCTTTTTAATGAACAACTTAAAGAAAAATTAACATAAACTAGCACACCCTAATAAACGTTTACACTTCTAGCATTATTAGATATTTTTCAGAATTTTTATGCTGCAAAGTAAACTTTTTCTGCTCATTGCTCCCATTCGTGTAACCTATTTTAGTGCAGTTCCACGTTTTACACGAAACTTCACACCACTTCTCTTCTTTGCTAATGTTTTCAAATAGTAAACAAAAATTTATTTTGTACTAAATGTTAACATTTTGTTTACAATTTTTTTTCGTGCGTTTGCTAAACATGCAGTAAAGTAATATAAAAAACGAACCAGAAGAGAAAAAAAAATATTTTAAAAAATAATCTATAAAATTTAAAGGAAATACATGTATAAGTGGTATAAGACAACGGACAAGCATATATAAATACTTATTGCGTAACTCACAATGAATGCACAGGAACTTTTTGAAGAATTTAGAAAATTTTTTCTTTATCTTTTTAAAATTATTTTTAATTTTTTATTTTAATTTTCATTATGTTTTTTTTTATTAATTTTTTTTAATTTTTTTTAAATTTATTTTAATTTTTTAACTTTTACTTTCTTTTTTTCTTTTTATTATTCCTTCCTAAATTTATAAACACTTGTTTTTTTTTTTTGATTACTTATTAAAATTGTTAAAATTTTTCTTAGATTTTCATTTTTATTTTTCAATTGTTTTCTATTTTTTATTTAGCTTATTTTTAATTATTTTTTATATTTTTATACTACTTTTTTGATTTTCTTTTTTATTTTATATTACTTATTTTAGAATTTTTTTAATTTTTAAGTTAACTTTTTAATTTATTTTAATTTTTTTTTTTTTCAATTCCTTTTTTTAGTTTTTATATAAATTTTTTGAATTTTTTATTTTATTTCTATTTTGTTTTACATTTTGTTTTTAATTTTTAATTTTTAATTTTTTTTCCAATTTTTACTTTATTTTTTTTTCAAAAAAAAATATTTTAATAATTTTTAATTTTTTTTTTGTTTAAAATATTTTTTTTTAATTTTTAATTTTTTTTAATCTTTTTTATAATATTTTTAATTTTTTTTTACTTTTTTTTAACCCTTTTTTATTATTTTTTAATTATTTTCCAATTTTTTTCTCATTAAAAATATCTTGTGTTTTGCATTAATTTATTATTTTCAATTTTTTTTATATACATTTTTTATTGTTATATTTTTTTTAATTTAAATTTTTAATTTCATTGATTTTGTTGATTTTTATTTTTTATATTTATTTAATTTAAATTTTTTTATTTATTTTTTATTTATTTTTTATTTATTTTTTATTTTATTTTTATTTAATTTTTTTTTCTGTAAAATTTTTAAAATTTATTTTTTAAGTTCTAAATTTTTTTATTTTTTAATTTTTTATTTTTTAATTATTTATTAATTTTTTTCTCTTAATTTTTTTTTTTGAAATTTTTTTTCTATTCAGTTTTTTTTTTAATTTTTGGTGAGTTTTTTAATTTTCAGTAAGTTTTCTTAATTTTTGGTATTTTTTTTAATATTTTTTTGGGAATTTTTTTTACATTTTGTAAATTTCTTTTAATTTTTTTTGGATTTTTTTTTAAATTTTGTAAATTTCTTTTTATTATTTTCGTTTGTTTTTTAATTTATATTTATTTATTTATTTTTAATTGTTTTAATTGTTTAGTTTTATCAATTATTTTTTGGTTATTTTTATTTTTTTATTTTTAACGTTTTTTTATTTGTTTTTATTGTTTATTTTTTGTTTCCTTTTTTTCTTTTTTTATATTGTTTATATTTTTAATTTTTCTTTTATTATTATTATTATTTTTCCTTTTTTTTGTGTAAATATTTTTTGAATGTTTTTTATTTTCGTTCCACCAAAACAAAAAAGCTGAGCAGCGATTTTTTTTAAATATAAAAGTATACTTAAGAATAAACTAAGTGTTCAAAGATTTTCTTAAATGTTTGACTTAAAAGATTAAAATTTTTAACATCTGATTTAAATTTTTTAGAAATATATCGATTATACTTATATGTGTGCGATCGAGTTCATTGCATGTAAATAAAAAAATTTATTTTATTTGTGCGAAATTAACTTATCTGAAACTGATGGTTGGTCGAGCATTCCCTAGGGCAACTGTGTATTGAAAACACTACTATTTTAAATAGGAAGATAATAGCAGACAAACAAGTAAACGTTCAAATCGAATCTAGTGGCATACTAGTTCCGATTTAGTCTTTTTCCTACAGGTTTTCTCCTGTGATATTCAAAAATTCATGGCTTTCTGAACTGTTCATCTACTTGTACATAAATGCGCACACAGATACGTACGTAAAATATTTATTGTTGTTGTTATTTTAGTGGCCGAAGTTCAATTTTCAACGCGTTGGTTTGTATTTATGTAACTATATGATATCCACACATTTACAAAGCATTGCATGCAATAAAGTTAATCACACATCCTTTCTAGCTTCTGCTAAACAAAAAAAAACTTCCAGCTTCTACCATGCGTTTTGATTTCGTTTTCCACTGGCATGCGTTTTGTTAGTCTACATGTTGTTGCTGGAAGTTTTACGATTACATTGTACTGTAAATTGATTGTTATGCACTGATATGTGTGTATGCCTACGTATGTAAAATGCGTATGTGTGTGTGTGTGTGTGTGTCAGCGCCTTTTGGGTTTTTGCCATATTTTCTAATTATGTTTGTTTGTTTGTATTTCATTGCTTTTGTTATTCACCACCACCACCATGGCTTGTTTTCGGCGGCCCTGCTTTGGTTGTTTTTCACGACTTCACATAAAATTTACAATTTGTTTTTGTTTTCGTTTTCTTGCGTTTCTGAAGGCATTACTATGCTTTATTACACTAGCAACAGCACACACACGTGCTAACAATGTCAGAAGATGTTGTGGTTGTTGTTTTCGTATTTACACCCACCATAGTTTTAGCCATTTTTGTATTCAAGATTAGCAAACGGACTGCAAACAGCAATGAATTTGGTCAAAACAATGTATTCCCAGAATTTATATTCATACAAATATACAAAGACATATGCAAGCAGTAAAAGTATTTGTTGTTGCTATTTTATTACCAACAAAAAGTGTTGGCCAAAATATCTCTAAAGAATTTTTGTGCCAAAATCTCATACCTTACCAAATCGATATGGAAGCTATATGTTATAGAGATCTAATCTGGCCGGTTCCATCTTGTTTGTATTCAAACAGACAGGCAGACAGACAGACGGACGGACTGGCTAAATCAACCCAGCTCGAAATTAAGGTTTAAAAAACTACTCTCTAGATTCCCAAATAACTTGAATTTTTTAAAAAGCAATATTGCTCCTGGATAACGTCATGGAAGGATTCCAACAATCTTATGGTAGACATACATTTTCCTGGAAGCTCACAGGTACCAACAAGTTCCTAAACGTCTAGATCTATCCTCATACCTGGGGTTAAAGTAAGCTTTCTTGCTCATAGTATTTAGGGTTGTATTAAAGCCCTATCTGAAGGGTATATCAATCGAAACCGTGTTACACAGATTAATATCATCTATTGAAAGACCTCTCTGAGAGCAGTATCAGGCATTTACATACGTGAGTAGAGGAACACCTCAAACTGGAGTCCGCGCACTTATGGTCCCAAACTTCACATTTTTTCTCTTTCGTCAGATACTGATTGATGAGGGGGTAGAACATTTGCATCTGCCGATGATATAACTGCGGACTCCAAAGGAAAGTTCCCAAAAACTTTATGAGATTTAAGGCAGGGGACTCTCCGAAAAATATCGAACTGGTTTAATCGATGAGGGCTCTGCCTTACTGAAAAAATGTAGAACTTCTCTCTTCACAAGCCGATACAAAATGTCTGCAATACACCCACCAACATTGAATGGTGTTAGCCTAAGTCTGGGAACCAAATCATAACTACTGGACGCAGTTCAATCAACTGCTCTGGAAAGCTAACATATAAAAATAGATGTGAGCAGACCCTTATCGTCTTCTACATATCTAAAAAAATGTATTAGTAAGTACTGAGGCTTAAGTTCCAAGATCTGTCACTAGACTTACATATCAGTATACCCAAAACAAAGCAAAACGAAGCCTTCAATGTATCCTCTTAAACCTACCCCTAACAGGTTTATCAGATAGCCCTAAGAGAGATAAATCAGTGGAATAATAACTCGAAACACTTCGCAAGGTTCGGAACGATGATATGGATACCCCAGTAAATAGCATTATGATAAATACGGCTGGTTTGAGACTCGATGGTAGAGATGGTGGTGGTAGTGTCTTTGAAGCGGACTTTGAAGCCGAATCTATGTTATAGAACTGCAGTCGAACAATATTTTGTCTGGCGCCGATATTTACAGAAGATGGCCATAGTCTCTCACTTGGGTTCCTGGCCACAGGGGCGACATGCATAAATGGTGAAAGTTCCTCTAAGAAGAGGTTTTACTTTATGGCGTTATACCAGCATGCCCTACCCTTATCTTATTAAACCCAGCCTAACCTAACTTAACTTAGTCTAACATTACAGAACTTAACCTGATCTAAGCTAACCAAATTTTACTTAACTTAACGTAATCTAGCCTAGCCTAAGCCATTTTGACTTCATCTAACATAATTTAATCCAACTTGACGTAACATCACATAACTTAGCTTAACCTAACTCAATCCTACTTAATTTAACCTTGGATTGACGTGTTCCTGTTTAATTAGCTACTAATACTTTGGGGTTCATTTCATAGAGTCTTCTAAACGTATAAGTTGTTCATTTTCTAATCGTCATTTTTATCATTTTTATCTAACCAAAGCTGATCTGAGACAAAACTCAAATTTCCAATGGTTAAGAGCAACATAAACAACAATATTTTACAACAAGAGCAGCAAAATAAATTTTTCGGCAAAACAACGACGTCTAGCCAATGCTACATTCAAATGTACTCGTATGTATGATGCTCTGAAATGTAGCCAATTTATATTCACAGCATAGATTGGCTCAATACAAATACAATAGCTGACCTTGATTTTGAACTATTGTTTTCGAAAGAGCCAATGATATACAAACGCAGGCAATCCCATCCCCACCGTATGCAACGCCTAATAAGGGAAATTGGATCGTAAAATAAGAAGAAGAAGAAGCAATATGGATTATGTTGGCAGGTCGGTTGGTACGTGTGATTTTGAAATGAAACAAATGTTGCTTACACATTTCAAAATTAGATTATCCCTTGTGTGGCTATTGTTTTTCCTTTTTTTTGCCTGGCATTTTTAATGGCCAAATTGAAAGAAAAAATTCTAACAGTTTTCACTCACAGGAAGGCATTGTATTGTCTTCACATGGAATTCTTAACCAGAGCCTCTTACAAACCAATACAATTGGAGCGCCATGAGAAATTGCTTACTTTAAGAGACGGAACCGTTATTCTATATCTAAGCACTGTACATTAAGACTTTCCCCTAAGCTAGATTCTTGTGTTTTTGGGACAATCGAATCTATTTGAATGGAGCCACAATGATACTAAGCCAGCGATTGAAGTTCCAACGATTATTTGCGTTGTAACACTCTCACATAATTGGCCTCTTTTACTCTGGCAAACGAGCTTCTTGTCTCAACGAGCCAGAAGACAACGAACAAAAAATATAGAAAGTTGGAAGCCTGTACAGCCACAGATACCGCAAGGGCAGTAGACGGCAGTTGAAAGCTATTTGAAAAACCTTCCACGGAAACCGCTGAAAGATCTACACAATCCAATCAACCTCAAAACTATGCGGCCATTGAGACCCAAAGATACGATGCCCTTAGAGGGGAGCAAAAGTCCAGGTTTTGGGTCCCGGTTTGACCGAAATCTAAAATTATGGAAAATTAATTTTTTAACTAGCGCTCGTACCTCGACAGGGAATATCAACCTCATGAAATCCCAGCAGCCGTTCGGAGGTGCCTTAGTATAAACTGTAGGTCCCGCCATTTTTTGGAAAAACATTAACATGCACACCTCAAATCGGAGGAAGACCACGGCCGAAAATCGCTTCAGCGCTAATTACATATATATAGATAAGGGGACATTCCATTAAGTTCAACCTCGAGACAACTGGAGCTGCGCAGGTTGTTTCAAAGTATACTGCTCGAGTACTTGAAGTCATGCACCGGATGTCGTATCGCGGCATGGCTCGGAGCCAACTTAGTACGGATGCACAGATAGGAAATATCAAAATAGTGTAAATGGCTGAGCTCGGGTACCAGCAGTATCTTACAATTCATGAAAATTTTCGATCTCAATCGGTTTGAGAACGATGAATTATGCACTATGAAGCACTGGGGTATAGCCTAGGGAAAATTTAAAGAGAAGCAATGTTTCCACCAACAAAGCCTCTATGGATACTGCTTTTTATCCATCTTAATTAAGGGAAGGATAAAATAAAACGAAAGATTCTGCCGGTGCGTAAGCTTCCACATAGAGCTTCGATTCACCCAGACAGATTCTCAAGAAGGGAAGTTGTGACCGCTTGGAGGTCTAATCTACAGGCAACACAATATGGGGACCTATGTTACACAGCCCAGCGGCTAAGACTACTGCCACGTCCGGCTCTAACCACGATATGTTTTTGATGTCAGACTAATTCGCCACACCTGGGAAAATCTGAGAGAAGCTCAGCTTATGTTCTTCAAAGTCCAAGGGAAGGATGTAGATATAACAGTTGTAACCTGTACTAATGTGATAGAAGCCGTCCCTGCTCTGGAGTGGAGAATATTTTTATAATTTATGGGTCTTCGGCAGTTGGTAACACGAAGCAAATGTGGCACAGAGTACTTCCATTCACTCAAAAAGAGTCACGATCACCAGTATTGTGGCAGATTCAATCTAAGAGGATGTAAATACTTTAAAATGCACCAAAAACACCACGAGAGAGCCACTGTAACACCCAACTCCGCCAACCAGAGAACTTCGAAGTCTAAAGGGAGGACGCAGACGTAATAGCTCTAACATTTTCTGGAATAAAAAAAATCAGACGCTTCTCCACGCTGTTGTTCTCTATCTATCTCTCGGCGAAAAAGAGGAGATGAGCCTTCAGTTGTTGGTAAAAGTAGCTGTGGATAGTGATTCCATGCAAGTAAGGCAGTTGCGAATTTGTGTGTGGAGGCAGCTTCATTTTTGTGGCTAGCGCACATTTTCACGTAGTGAGGTGGAAGGGAGTGAGAGTGAGTGAAATGAGGTGAAAGGAGGTGAAAGGAGGTGAAATCTCAGCGCACATTGCCTCCAGTCAGTCAATTGGTCTGACTAACAACCATAAATATGTGCAGCCGCCAGGTAAATTGTAAATGTTGTTGCTGTTTAGGCGTTCAATGTGTGGCGCCCGAGTGTCAGTGTGTGTGTGTGTATGTGAGTGTATCTGTTGCTTAGCCTTCATTTCGCATATTGCAGGCAAATGTTTTCAATTTATCAACAACACCCCCAAACTAACGGTAGCGTTGGCAACAACAACAACAATAATCACAACTAGCAGCCGCACGGTATTTGGCCAGAATATGTTGTTGTTGACAGTTGTTAGAAATGTGCAAAGCACAACGAATATCTATACAAGTATATACAGTGGCGGACAAAAGTCTACAAACACCGCCTGTATTCGTTGTGTAGAAAATACCAGCATTTTCCTGAAAAATGTAGATATACAGTTTTATTTTAAATCCTTTTTCGAATCACATGCATTAAAACAAATCCATTCTGTAATATAAAATAAAACAATTATGATGAAAAAATCGAAAAAATATCCTTGACAAAAGTCTACATACACCTCGGGTTTACTAACAGGTATGTCGATATGCTGTGTTGTTATGGCGGTTAGGTCCCCTTTTTTACTATTTTTTTTTTAAATTATGTTTTTTAATTTGCTAGTATTGAATTTAGTTTTGATTTAAACACATTAGCATCAACAATGGCTCCGTGAAAAGAAATATCCATTGACGTAAGAAATTTGGTTATTCAGCACAGACAAGAGAAGAAATCGGATGGTGAAATTTAAAAAAAAATTTAAACTTAAGCCCACCAAAGGTACAGACCATTGTAAGAAAATTTAAAAAAAAATGGATCCACCGAAGAAATTAACTCGAAGACACATCAGCTTTATTTCGACGAAAGTAAATGATGATCCTAAGGAGCCGAAAACATCGCAATCTCAGAAGAAGGTGTATTCATCCCAGAACAATTCGAAGAGCTCTGAAGGATAACGGCACCCACAGTAGAACGCCATGTAAAAGGCCTCTTATTTCTGGAAGAAAAATCATAAATTTCGCTTGGAGTTCGCTAAAGCACATTTAGACAAGGGAATGGATTTTAGGCAAAAAGTCTTGTTTACAGACGAATCGAAGTTCAATATATTCGGCAGCGATGGACGAGCAAAAGTTTGGAGAGAAGAAAATACTGCACTTAACGCCAAAAATATGGTACCAACAGTGAAGCATGGTGGCGGCAACGTAATGGTTTGGGGAATGGTTGCGGCATCTGGAGTTGGAAAGCTTGTTTTTATTGATGGTAATGTGGATCGGTTGAAATATAAGTAATTGTTGGAAGCTAATCTGAAGCCTTCGGACAGTTAGGAACTAGGCGCAGGTTGGATCTTCGAAAAGGATAACGATGCAAAGCACACGGCTCATACTGTTAAGGCTTGGTTGCTTTATCATGCTCCAAGGCACGCACACACCACCTAAAACCCCAGATTTGAGTGTTATTGAATAAGTCTGGGAGAAATTTTCAGCGAAAAATTAGAAAATATCAGATTTCCAGTCCAGCATTACTCAAAGAACGTCTTATTGAATTTTGGGACAGTATTACGCCGCACTACGTCCAATGATACGGACCAATGATTCCACCAGCCCATAAAGCGCACCAAACAGTCAGTTTTTCTGGATGTAACGGTGTTTCAACATACACTTGAGGATTACCTTCACTCCAAATTCGGCAGTTTTGTTTGTTGACGTAGCCATTCAACCAGAAGTGCGCTTCATCGCTAAACATCGCTAAAATGGACGTAGTGCGCGATACGTTTTCCGCACAGCACCATTATTTTCGAAATAAAATTGCACTATTTGCAAGCGTTGTTCAGGCGTGAGTCTATTCATGATGAATTGCCAAACCAAACTGAGAATAAATCACTTGACAGCTGTTAAATCGGTCGCCATCTTGAAAAGTAATGCCAACTTAAAGTTCTATACCTCTATAAAAAAAACACCCTATACATAACATATGTATGCAAGCAAGCTTAGTGACCGTTAGCATTGCGTAGTTTCGCATTTAGTTGGACGCCACTGCCAATCGAGGCTCGACTGCTGCCACCATTGGCACATCCGCACAGTAGACGGGCGCAAAACCATGAAATAAACATTGCGCCACTATACTACTCTCATGCTAGCATATGTACGTATTTTTTTTTTTTTTTTTTTTTTTTTGGTATGTAAACATATGTAGTACATAGCCTTTTATGTAAATATATATGCTCAAAGCCATTCTCCCACCCACCTAAGCAAAAATATGATTTCTGCCGAGCAGACAAAACAACACTTCATTATAATGTTGCCTTGTTGTTGTTTTACAACTATTTGTAACTATATAGAAGTACACATTTTTGTTGTTGTTGTAGTTGTTATGACCATTCGCTGCCACTTCAGCTGTCATATGCAAGAAATACTTACGCTTAGTACGAGAATATACATACATACATACATACATACATACATCTATCTATCCATCCATCCGTCTGCTTGGTTATGGCCAACATGCATGTGTCGAGCGTCACAAGCGCGCTCATAATTAGTGTTTTTTTTTGTTTGTTTGTTTATTTATGAAAAGCTAATTTCTTGTTTGTACTCGCCATGTTGCTCTAGATTGCAAATTTTCTTCTTCAAAAATATTTTTGGTAATTATGCGTGGAAAATAATTTAACGGAACGGAAAATTTATGTTGCAACAACAACAACAAAAAACATCAGCAGCAGCAACAACAACAACAACAACAACAACAACAACAACAACAACAACAACAACAACAACAACAACAACAACGTCAACATCAACCACAGAAATAATAAAGATGTGAAGATATCATCACCATTCGCTTGCTCAGCACCGACAGCATGATCAGGTAGATATGTATGTGGCAAATGACATTTTTATAATTTTTTTTTGTGTTTTTTTTTTATTATTATTCATCCACAGAAATTCTGTGATTACCTCTTTTGTTGGTTAAATTTGCTAAAAATGCTTATTTAAAATAGGAGGGTGCTTTAATAAGCCAGTCACTTTCTGAGTAAAATGTATTTTTTTAAGCACATACGCTTTACAACGGGTATAACCCATTTCGAGATTCAGACACAGAAAATTCAAATTTAATGGAGAATGTCTATTATCATTCGAAATAACATTATTTGGCATTTATTTTTTTTTAGATTATATCTTCCAAATGTTGCCCGCGGCTAAGTCTCAGATGGTCCATCCCTTGAGTCCAATTTTCTTTGACTCGTTCGTGCATTTCGACTAGTAACTGGCGAATAATACGCGTGATGTTATGCTCCAAAGCCTGATTCAAAGTGGGATTGTCTGCATAGACTTAAGACTTTATATATCCCCACAGGAAAAAGTCTAACGGTGTGGTATCACACGATCTTGGCGGCCGATGGGCCGGCCCAAAACGTGAAATTAGCTGCACACCGAAGTGTTCTCTCAAATAATGCATTGATTGTTGCGATATGTGGGAAGTGGCGCCATCTTGTTGAAACCAAATGTCGCAGAGATCACGAGTTTCAATTTCAGGCATCAAGTAGTTGCTTCCCATGGCGCGATAACGGTCGCCATTAACGGTTGCGTTCTCACCGGCCCACAAACTACATTAAACCGTTATTCCTCCTGGATAACGTGAATCTCTTCAGGTTGCTCTTCGTCCCAAATATGGCAATTTTCCTTGTTTACATACCTATTGAGTCAGAAATGCGCCTCATCGCTGAACAAAATTTGGCTCGAAAACGTCAGACCTTCTTGGAACCTTTCAAGAGCCCATAGAACGAAGCGATGTCGCTGGCGAAGGTCGAGCTGCTTCAGTTCTTGCACAAGCTGTATTTTGCACGGTTTCAGTTAAAGATTTCGACGTTAAATGCGCCACGTCGTTCCATACGTCAGTCCGAGTTGCTGCGAACGGCGCCGTATCGACTCCCCACGGTCTTCGTGTACACTCTCAGCTACGGCCGCTATATTTTCTTCACTGCGTGCTGGATGTGGTCTATTCGGTCGAATATTATCCAAGATGGGTGATGGCGGTTGCGAATAGTACGTTCGGTAGGCCGATTATGGCGAACATAAGTGGAGCGAAGGGCGCGAAACGTATTCTTTACAGAACGTGACTTTTCGTAATAAAGTTGAATGATTTGTAAACGTTGTTCAGGCGTAAGTCTTTCCATGATGAAATGCCAAACAATACTGAACAAAAATACCGTGACAGCTTGACACGATTCATGCGTGATCTTTCAAAAAAAAAGGCCATTGAAAACAGTAGATACCGCTACTTGGATCACCCTTTATTTCTCAACAAAATCTCCTTTTAGCTTTATACATTTAGTCCAGCGTATTTTCCAATTTTTTCCCCCAAATAAATGTTTTTTTCAAGGCGATCAAAATAGGCGTTAGTTTCTGTTATGCCCTCTTCATTCGATCCGTATTTCTTACCGTCCAGCCATTTATTCAGGATTGGAAAGAAGAAATAGTCGCAAGGGGTTAGATATGGGGAATATGCTGGAAATGGTATCAATCCGTAGCCCGATTTACGAATTTTTGCCTTGGAACTACACACCAAGTGCATTGTGCTGACGGAACAGCTCTTTTTTTGCCAAATGTAGTCTGTATAATATTCAGCGGTGATTATCTTACCCTTTTCAAGGCCATCGACATGAGTGACACCTCTTGTGTCCCAAAAAACTGTTGTCATGACCTTGTAGGCCGACATACCCACCTTGGCCATCTTTGGATCACGTTCACCCAGCCAAATTCACTGTCTTGATTGTTTTTTGGTATCTGGTGAAGTATGGTGAATTCATTTGGATTGCTGTTGAGCATCAGCAAACACTCCTTTGAAGTGGTTACACGGTTGCGCTTATGGTCGTGTGTGAGCAATCGTGACACCCATCGCGTGGATAGCTCTTTTATATCCAAATATTCGCTTAAAATGTGATTAACCCGCTCTATTGAGATGCCCACAGTCCCAACCACCTCACGCACTTTTACTATTCAATCATCCAATATCATTTCATGAATTTTATCGACTATTTCTGACGTAACACCCTTTTTTGGGCGATCAGAACGTTCGGCGTCACTGGTACTGGTACGACCACAACACTTCTTCGCCATTGAAATTGATGGTGCAGAGTCCCTGTAGTATTTAGAAGCAATTTTTTTCAGCGGACAGAGTAATATTTCTCACCCGGTAGATACTTAAATAAGCAAAACTGTCGAGTATGGGGCTCCGAGAATCCTCATATAATTGAAGCATTATGATCGCATGATAACCGACTTTTTTGGCCTGCAATTGAAGTACACGACTTGGGCAATAGGTGGTTCCAACAAGATGGTGTGACATGCCACACAACACGAGCGAATATGGCTTTATTGCGAGAGAAATTTCCCGACCTCATAATCTGTTATGTTGGCGATGTCAATTGGCCAGCGAGATCGTGCGATTTGACAATGTTGGAGTTTTTTTGTGAGGCTACACGAAAGACCGTGTTTATGTAGATAAATCCGTAAATCTTGAGTACTTGAAAACCAGCATTCGTTAAGTTATAGCCGCCCAATATGTTTCAAAAAGTGGTCGAAAATTACCTCAAATGGATCGAAGTTTGCACACAATCACGAGGCGTGCATTTGAATGATGTAGTGTTTCTACGTCTAATGCCAAAGTTTAAATTTTGTAATAAAAAAAAGGAATTTCATGAAATATATTAAGCTTACAGTAATGACTTATCCAAGAAATCTACGCCAAAGGAAAAGTACGTACCTGCAACGAAAAAAAAAGAATAAATATTTATTAGTAAAGGGGTTCTCGGCTTTTGATAATATTTTCAAATTAAAATGAATTTATTTTGATGGCCCTTTTGGATAATAAAAACTTATTTGTGCGACTTCGAATTAGAATTTTAAAGGCAAAGTAACTATATTTATATATATATACGTTCAATAAAATATTTTTTATCATTTTTTTTTTGGAAAAAAATTAAAAAATTTTGCTTACGTGATGCCCAGTCGCCCTTCCAAAAAATTTTCTACATATATATACATATGTATGTATGCATGTAAAAAAATGCCCACCAAATTTCCACGCCATACGAGTATAGTTTGCTTAAATCATTGTTTAAATGACCCAGTACACAGTACAGAGACACATAAAAAAATTCTACTTTAATAAAAATAGAAATTCCGTCGAGCACAAACTACAAGCAAACGCACATAGAGAAAGAACACAAGGTGACAAATAATTTACAGCGCAAAGGGAAATTTAAAAATTCAAAGGAATTATATTTTTATAAAGGGCAACAGCGCACAGTCTTACGCAGTTTTTTTTTTTTTTTTAGAAACAACTACTTAGCGGCATGTAGATGATGCTGCAATAGAAACGAAAGCTCAAAACGAATGTGAAGTAGAATATTAGGGAAAATGAGGTAACTGAGTAATTTATGACACGTAAAAGGCTATAAAACTTAAAAATATGTCACAAAATTTCACTCGCACTGCGACAAGAGGGCGTAGAGATATTTAGGAATATATATGTATATGTAAGTATATAGATATTATATGTATGTGTGTTACATGTTCAATAATAGCAACAACTTCGCCTTGGCAGCAGTCGCACTACAATGTTTTCAGTTGTTGATACAAAAGCAACAACAACATTTAAATTTGGTATTTTCTTGAATTGCGACAAAGAATTGTTTTCGAATTCAAATATTCTTGACGAGAAATAAAAAGTAAAATAAATTTAAAAAAAAAAGGCAGCAAAAACTAGCAATGCGTGGGTGGTGACCAAATTAAAAACCAAAAAAATCTTTATTATTACTTTCGGCATAAAAAGTAGAAGATGTAAATATGTATGTATTTATGTAAAAGTGTAAATAATAAATTTCTATGTTGCGCCTAATAATAAATATGATAAATTTCAAATTTAATCACTTTGCAAGCAACAATTAATTGTAAGCGATTTTCGAGGATTTTGCGAGTGTTTACTTGATGCTATGCGTTTATACATACACACATAGAAACATATGTACTTACGAGTATGTAGATACTCGTACAGCAGTGGGGTGGCATAGCTTTCTTCGGCCGTTTGACATACATAGATGCTTGAGACAGACAAGCGTGCAGCAAATATGTAAACAGCTGTTGTTGTTGCTGTTGTTGTTGTTCTCATTGCAGTATGTTGTTTATATTGCATTTACTGGCGCAATTTTAATATAAATTTCGTGGCATTTCTCAGCTTTTTTTGTATTTTTTTTTTAAATTTTACTATTGTTTTTGTTTTTTAGTAAGTATTTTTTTTTGCTATTGTTTTTGTTGCGCGCTGCTCATTCTTAGCCGAAATTAGCGAAATCGAGTCAAGGTTTTTTCAAAGATTTTCTACATTCAATACATTTACTTGTATGCACATATATGCATAAATACACAAGTGAGTGTGTATGTAAATGCGTGTATGTGCGCATTTGTTTACTTCGCTAACGATTAGTTAAGTAATCTGCAATGTAATGCGCCAAACAGCCTGCCAACCAGCCAACCAGCCAACCAGCTAGTGAGCGCTACTGTGAATGCCGACATGTCGGTGGCAATTTCATTGCTCATTAATTGGGTAGCAACACGCCTACACAACAGCCAGGCATTCCTACTCTGTTTGGCAGCAAACGCATGCAAACATACATAAATACATACATACATGCATATAAACAGCTGTGCCGCCGGGTAGCCCATTTTTAAGGGCTTCCTCAATTGTGTACGAAGAATTCTGAGCATAAAATGTAAACCGATTTTCTATATCTTTATAGGGATTTTTTTCATTTTTTTTTTTTAATATATTTGTTTGTTTATTTTAAGTTAAAATGAAACTGTAAATATAAACACTAGGTATCCTTGGCATATATAATTAATTAATTTTTTTAATAAAAATAACCAAAAACATTGAATTTAGTTGGTAATCCTAAAACTACCTTTGAACTCCTCAAAACAGCGTTCGTTCTCGCTAAAACAAAAAAATCTTAAAAACTATCATATAAATGTTATTTACTATGTACTTTGCACGTTATAAACACGAACTGATATCGAGTTCTTCCGAATTTGTTTCTATATTTTGAATCTTAATAAAAAAATAATTTTTTTTATCTATTTGTTATTTTTTTAATCTGGTTTCTTATTTTTTATTTATTTTCCTTTAATTTTATTAATTTTTATTTTATTCCATAAATTTTTAATTATTATTTTTTTATTCTTATTTTAAGCTTTTAAATTTTTATTTATTTAAAAAAATTTTATTTTTCTTATATTAAATTTTTTTTATTTTACATTTTTTTTTTTACTTTTTTTAATTTTTTTCATTTTTTTTATTTACATTTTGTTTAAATATTTTTTTTTTTAATATTTTTTTTTTGAAATTTTTAAGTTTTTAATTTTTTTTTTCAATTTATGAAAAAAAGTTTTTATTTATAAAATTTTTTATCTTTTTTAATTCAAATTTGTATTTATAAAAAAAATTGTAATTTTTTTTTTATTTTTAATATTTTTAAAGCTTTTATTTATTTTTTAACATTTTTTTTAAATAACCTTGTTTTTCTTTACTTTTTTTTGGTTTTTTTTTTTTTTTGTAATTTTTGTTCTGTTTTTTTTTTTTATTAATTTTGTTTCTTTTATTATTTTTATTTTTTTAACTTTTATTTTTTTTTTGAATTTTTTTTTTTTTCTATTTAATTTTTTTTTACTTAATTTTTTTTTTTTTTAGTTTTTATTTTTTTTTTTTTGTTAAATATTTATTTTCTTTTCTTTTTTTATTGTATATATTTTTTTAATAATTATTTATTTTTTCTTTTTTTAATATTTTTTTTTAATTTTGTTCGTATTTTTTTTCTGTTTTTAATTAATTTTGTTTTTGTACTTAATTTTGGTTATAAAAATTTTTTAATTTTTTAATATCGTTTATAATTTTTTTAAATTAATTTGTTTATTTTTTATTTATTTATTTATTTTATTATTTTTTTGATATTTTCAAATTCAATATTTTTTTATAAATTTAACAATTTTGAATTTCAATAATTTCTTAATAAATTTTTAATTTTTTTTTAATTTTTTTTTATTTCTTAACTTTTTTAATTATTTTATTTTTTTGTGTTAAATTTTTATTTTCTTATTTTTTATTGTATATATTTTTTTATTAGATTCAATTTAATTTTTTATTTTACTATATTTTAGGATTTTTTATTTATTTTATTTATTTTATTTATTTATTTTATTTATTTTATTTATTTTATTTATTTATTTTATTTATATATTTTATGCATATATTTTATTTTAATTTTATTTTATTATATTTTTATTTTAAATTTATTTATTATTTTTCGTTATTTTATTTATTTATTTTTTTTTTTTGCATTATATATTTTATTTTTATTTTTATTTTTATTACAATTTTTTTATGCTTAACTTATTATTTTGTTTAATTTTTTATATACTTCTTAATATACAGATTACAGATCATATATGACTTCATAATCAAGGAAATCACCTTTGGCTTCCCTCTTGGCTTAATATTTAAATCTGATGCTCCATTTACATTTGTACAAAATAGAGAGGACAAAATCATAAGCCAAACAAAATCCGTGTAGGCCCTCAGAAAGCTTTGTGACAGGAGAAATCATCAGTTTGAAGCACTTCTCCGGAGTGCCCTTAGGAACATCAAAAGGGGCAGAGCTTGACTTGTTGTCGGAAGTATGCTTAAACGTTTGAGGAAGCCGAGAAAAAGAAAGGAAAAAAGAAAGAAAGACAGAGGGAGAGAGGGAGAGAGAGAGAGAGAGCGAGAGAGAGAGAGATAGAGAGGGAGAGCAAGCCGAGAAAGAGAGAGGAAAAAAGAAAGAAAAACAGAGAGAGAGAGCAAGCCGAGAAAGAGAGAGGAAAAAAGAAAGAAAGAAAGACAGAGAGAGAGAGACTGCTTTTACGGAAAAATCAGAAAGTTGCACCACCATTTAGCATAGACAGTAGTCTCACTTAGCTTTTAACGACTACTTTACCATTATTGGGTTGATGATCCTGATGAACAAGCATGAAGGCTACCTTTTTTTCAATCGAGCCCTGACAGGTCTTTTTATGTGATGTTTAGCCATCTACGAGAATAACATCTCTCTCGTTTGGGTACCTGATCAAAGGGACAGAGAGGAGAATTTTAACTTGCTAGGAAGGTACTACCAGGTGATATTTACGTATAAAGAACACTTTGGGGTGATTTTTTCACACCCAAACTCTATACTTAAGAAATTTATCTACTGTGAAGCTGTTTTAGGCTAGAATCAGAACTTGGCTTGTTGAAGATCTAGAAAACATGACAGAAATGCAAATAAAAGAGCTCACGTGACTCTACTCTCTGAAAAAGGAAGGACATTTTTAAGGCTATAGGAGACTGAGTTTCCATTTCCATGATAATAGCGACACATATAAAAGCTAGAAGTCTAAAGCTAGGTTTTAGAAAATGTGAAGCAATTGATAATTGGCAGAAATTCTCCTTAAATCCGTTACAAAATCAAAAGTTACGGAAAAACAGTTAAGTCAGAGTAAGGTCGTAGTGTCACAATGGGTCGCAGTCGGGTGTTTACAGCTGAAGGACCCGGAATTTTATCCGGCCAAGGACTGTCATCCCGCAATATTCCCCAAAGTAAAATTTAGGGATGTTTCCTGCGGTTACAACAACAATAACAACCTAGCCACCCACGTTTTTTCCAGTAGAGAACACCCCCATCTACAGTTCCTCAACCTGCAAATATCCTTCTGATTATTGTTCATTTATTGCTATGATTAATTTCGCTGTGGCTGACAGTTAATTTACGTAGCCAATGAGCAACAACAATAACAGCAACAACAAGGCCAACAATTTGTTGCAACACTTTTTTTTCAAGGTAAACAAATTTCGTGCGCTGCGAACTATGTAAACAAGTTGTGTGTGGCCAAAACAATGACAACAACAACGATAAACAGCTAAGCACAGATTTTTGTACATACATATGTGCATAAGTACGCTTGTAAAAAAAATAATATAAATACACATATATATACATATGTGCTTATATGTTCATAGTTTTTACTACTGTTACTAAGCTTGTTAGCGAATATTCCAAATACACAGACATTTTATGAATTTTAATAATTTATTTTGATAGCGTATATATATATATATATATACATATTTTGTTCTCATACACTTTATTAGTTAGTCATTGTGCAGCAGCTGTTCCATCAGCCAACAACTAAACGGTGATCCATTTCAAGGTTCCCTACTTTTTTATAGAAAAAAAAACACAGAAAATTCAAATTTAATGGGGAATGTTTATTATCGTTTGAAAGAACATTCTTTGGCATTTATTTTTTGAATATTATCTCTTAAAAGTGTTGGCCGTGGCTACGTCTCAGACGGTCCATCCGCTGAGTAGAATTTTCGTCCCCACACTAAAAAGTCTAACGGTGTGATATCACACGATCTTGGTGGCCAATCACCCGGCCCAAAACGTGAAATTATTTGCTCACCGAAGTATTCTCTCAATAAATCCATTGATTGATGCGTTGTGTGGGAAGTGGCGCCGTCATGTTGAAAGCAAATGTCGCGGAGATCACGAGCTTCAATTTCAGGCATCAAGTAGTCGGTTATGATGGCGCGATAAAGGTCGCCATTGACGGTTACGTTCTCACCGGCACAATTTTTTAAGAAATATGGACCGATGATACCACCGGCCCACAAACCACATCAAGCCATTGTTTTTTCTGGATGAAATGGCAGCTCTTGGAACTCTTCACGTTGCTCTTCGTCCCAAATGCGGTAATTATGCTTGTTTACATACCCATTGAGCCAAAATTTGGCTCGAAAACGTCGGATCTTCTTGAAACTTTTCAAGAGCCAATAGAGCGAAGCGATGTCACCTGGAAAGGTCAAGCGGCTTCAGTTCTTGCACAAGTTGTATTTTGTAAGCTTTCAATTTAAGATCTGGACATAAAATGCGCCAAGTTGTTCCAAACATCAGTCCGAGTTGCTGCGAACGGAGCCGAATCGACTCTCCACGGTCTTCGTAAAACACTGTCAGCTACGGCCACTATATCACTACGTGCTGGATGTGGTCTATTCGGTCGAATATTATCCAATAATGTATGCTGAGCCTCAAGATGGGTGATGGCGGTTGCGAATAGTACGCTCAGTAAGCCGATAATGTTGACCATAAGTTGAGCGAAGGTAGCGAAACACACCCTTTACAGAATGTGAATTTTCGTAATAAAGTTGAATGATTAGAAAACGTAGTTCAGGCGTAAGTCTTTCCATGATGAAATGCCAAACAGTAATGAACAAAAGTGACATGACACCTTGACACGACTCAAGCTTGATTTATCAAAAAAAGGCAATTGAAAAAAGTACCTCTACTTGGCGGCTAAAATTTTTATTGAAATCATAAAAACTTGTTTACAAAATTTTTTATATATAAACTATCCACATATATTAATGTGTGTGTATGTGTGCCATTTTCGATTGTAATTTTAAAATATCTTCTTTATTTTTAAATATCCCAATGTAATTAATTGATTTAAGAAAATTTCATAGAGCGTCTACAATCTTCTGCTTTGCCCTCAATTTCTAAAAATAACAGAAAAATTTTTAGTCACATACATAATTGTAAAATATACAAAAAAAAGTGTTGAAGTGTGTCAATGAATTAAATTTTCAATATTCTTAATAGTTAATAATCGAAAAGTGGTTTCGAAAATTTTTTTTATATTTTTTTTATATTTTTTTTTTATTTATTTATTTTTTTTTTTTTTTGTTTTTTTGAATTTTAAAATTTTTTGAATTTTAAAATTTTTTAAATGGTTTTCTGAGCACAAGAATATCGAGCATTTTTTTCCTTTAAGTTTTTTGAGTGATTTTGTTGCTGATTTTACTTGCGAACGAAGTTATTTTTAGAAATAACTAACTCTTCTAGGGATTTTAGAAGAAGATTCACTTTGGGAATTTAAGAACTCTTCAAATTTTTAAAGTAAGAAAATAAAATCTCAAGACACACCCACGCAAAAGAGCTCTGAGTGGCTGCTTCCTTCTTTTCTTCAACTTCATTGGCATATTTACCGCTTATGTGGTTCGAGCCGTATCAGCACATGCGGGTACATACGAGTATGTATGTATGTTCTTATACGAGTATACTTTCTCGATAAACACACCATCAACACAGCCGATGTTTTTTTTTTATAAATACTCTTAAATAAAGTGAAAATTGTTTCAACTCTTGCCACAATACAGTTGGTGGGTGGTTGGTTTCCGAGATAACAGCAAGTATTTAAATACACTCACATAAAAATATACTCACATATGCACGCATTCATACATACATATCTACATATCCAGCTTCATAGCCGAGAAAGCATATAAATCTTTCAATTAACTCATTAAAATAATGTTATTAAGCAGCGAGTAAACTTTTCTGTTCAGTTTACACGGGCAAAATACCTGTTGGTGGTTGAGAGAGAAAGAGGTCAGCATCAAGTTGTAAGTGGGCAAGGAACTACGCTGTGGATGTACTTTGTATAATGCATACATTTTATTTACAACTTCAGTGAAACTTGCAGAGAAAAATATCTGAAAGTTTTAATTTTGCCTTTTCAAAAGTCCGAATCATTCAATATATGTATACAGGTTAATGAACTTGAGTTGATTTCTAGTTCAAAATCATTAATGCCAATTAACTTTATACATACACTCAGCGTGTGCAGGAATTTTGCTTTCTTATTTTTCAATTTATTTTTCACACTAGTATAAAATTGCGGGAGAGTCATAAGATGAGGAAAAAATACACATATGTATTCAGCATAATTAAACTAAATTAACTAAAATAAAAAAAATTAAAAAATAAACAAAATAAAATAATAAGATTAAATAAAAAAAATAAAATATTTATATAAATATGAAAAAATAAAAAAAATATTATAATTTAAATTAAATTAAATATAGTAAGTTAAATTTAAAAGAATTAAAAAGTAGGTTAAATTAAATAAATAAATAAAACAAAATGAAGGGAAAAATATATCAAAAAAAAAATTAAAAAATTTATTTAAAAAAAAAATTTTAAATGAAATAAAATAAAATAAAATAAAATAAAAAAATTAAACAATATAAAGTAAATATAATAAGATTAAAATAAATTAAATAAATTAAATCCTAAAATAAAATAAAATATAAAATTCAATTAAATGAACCATTTCTCTTCATTGATTGTAGAAATTCAAAAACAAACAAATAAACCTATCAAGTAAAGCTCATTAGCTTACAACAACTTTTTGACACATATTGAGTGGTATTTCAGCTATAACTTGACGAATGGTTGGTTTTCAAGTGCTTAAGAGTTCATGGTTTATCCGTATAAACACGGTCTTTCGCGTAGCGCGACAAAAAAAAAAGTCCAACGGTGTCAAATCGCACGATCTCGGTGGGCAATTGCCATCGCCAAGACGATAAATTACGCGGCCGAGAAATTTCTCTCGCAATAAAGCCATATTTGCTCGTGTTATGTGCCAAGTGGCACCATCGTGTTGGAACTATATATTGTCCAAGTCATATTCTTCAATTGCAGACCAAACAAAAGTCGGACAGTGACAGTCTCGCCGTTATCGTTTTCAAAGAAGTAAGGTCCAATAACCCCTACCCCCCCCGGACTAAAGAGCGCACCGCACAGTAAGTTTTTTTTTGGGTATAATGACCCCTCTTCAATTATTTGAGGTTTTTCGTAGCCCCAAATGCGACAATTTTGGTTATCTACGTATACACCGAGTGAGAAATGTGCCTCGTTGCTTAAGAAAATTTTGTTGTAAAAGCACCCAATCGACGAAACTACGGCGTTGTGAATGGTCAGCTGGCTTCAGTTATTGTGTGAGCTGGACTTCATATGGATTTAGGTGTAAGTCCAAGTGCAAAATGCGTCATAATGTGCCGTAAGAAAGTCCCAGCTCTTGAGAACGTTGAGATATACACATATATTCGGGTCTTCGGCTACACTTTCACTTACAGCAACGATATTTGAGGTGGAACGAGCAAAACTATGATGTACAGGCCTTACAATATCTGTAACCGATGCAGTCTCTTCAAATTTCTTTCTAATTTTATCAATTGCTTGAGTAGTAGGACGATTAGGTGCATCAAAATCTACACTTAAAACCATGTTTGAATCACTATTTTTTTTAGTAGGCTTCAACAAATGCATTTAGGCGATCGCGATGGCGGTTGTTAGGCGATCCATTTTCATAAATGCCTGACTCTTGACTAAAACAAAAAATGTTTGGTTTGACAGTTAAGTTTGACCGATGTCAAAATACAGCTCTGCACTTTCGAAACACATAAATGGATAATCCTTTAAATTATATACGAGCTGTATATAACGGAAACAAACGAAAAACCTAATTGTTTTAACAAAACAGTCGCCATTAGAGGTTATGTACTTGTACCGGCACTTCTTCCCGATCCACGAAACATTTCTCAGACTAGAACTTTAGAGATAGTCTTCAAGGTCTTTCGGAGATACGCTTTTAATGTCATATATAGCTGGAAAAGGTTGACCTTTAAGTATCACTCTTTTTTGAAAATAGAAAAAAGTCCGAGGCTGGCATCGTTACAGCATTGTTTTTGGACAAAAATTCACAAATAAGCCAAGAAGGGTTAGCAGAGCCATTATCGTGGTGATGCAAAAGCAACGAACTTTTGTTAGCATTTTACACGTTTTGTTACACTTTACTCCATTTTTTACGCAAAATTTGATTTTAGAAAAATTTGGAGTTCATAAAAATAGGTTTGACCTTAGTGGCTGTCACAGACAAAGTCAACAATGAAAACAGTTGATAGTTTTCAATCAATATAATAAAAAAAAATTGTTTGCCAGTCGGACTCTCGAAGACCGCGAAATTTAAAAATTCCCGTTATATTTTTAGCAAACCTTGTATGAACACTGTTGCGAAAACTACAAAAAAAAAATCTAAATGCCACAGTTTGCACTCCCTCACAATCAGTTAGGTTGGACCCATACGGTGCCGCTACTATCTTAACTTTCAATTTCAAACCACAGAGAAAAAGCTTTACAGCAGGAATATGATAGCTTAACCTATCAGCCTCATTTCTGATTACAATTTTTTTTGTCTAAGGATAGCTGAAATATTTTTCATGACTTTTATAAATCTTAAAACGTCCGCTCACCCTCACAATATCTGCAACATTTTGCTGGTGGTTCATCCGTATCAGCTATGACCCGCATGATCGCCACGAAGGCCCCAACTTAAACGCAGCCACAGTCGAACCGACGACACTTAAACGACGACGGATCACAGCCGGCTCAATGGCCGTGCGAGCGCTGCATTTGTTTAATTGATAATTTGTCGAAAACGCGTTATAAGTGGTTCTTTTAGTAAACAATACATATAAGTAATGTTTGTTTTTACCAAAAATTTCCACCAACCAAACACTAGTAATAATTTTGCGTGAAGTTGTGCGAAGTTTTGAGATTTTAGATCTTAATATTTTTTTTTATATTTATTATTTTAGAAATTTAGTCTGTTTTGCGTTTTTTGCAAAAGCTTTTAGCAGCGGTTTTTTTAAGCTTGTGAATGCTTTTTTAAACAAAATTTTGTTATGAAGAAACTTTTTCGCCGCTTTTTCACTAATTTTTTACTTCATCAATTTTCTCTACACAACACTCAACGAACCGAATAACCATAATAATTACTATGATTGCCAACTTTTGCAAAACAGTAATTTCGATAGTAATTTTTCGTTCTTAATGGAATGTTTGTTGTATTTGATTTATCAAAATTTAGCATTTTACTATGTCAAATATGACGGGTAGCGGAGTTTTCGAAATCAATAAAACAGCTGTTTAGTGTTTGAAAACTGCATTTGCGAGAACTCATTTGGTAACTCTGACATCTTTGCTTTTGTTATTAATGCACTGTAAATAGAGCCCCATCTACAGGTTAGATGATTTGAAGTTGTTTATTGAGATTGAAACACAGTGGTTTTAAGCAAAATTACTTAAAATTTTTAAGGCCTAAAAATTCGAAGCGCAAGTTTTTTTTTATTAGATTCCAACACTCGTTTAACTATGTCGTTTTTTTATATTTTGCTTTTTAAAGTATTGAAATGATTTCTGCTCAACAATGTCAAGGTGGTTTTCTGAGTTTTGTGGTAAATAATTTTTAAAATACATATTTTTTTAACTATCCGGCAGTACCACAAATGTATTGAAAGCTTGTCATTTAATTTGAGTTTATTTCTTGAGAATTGAAATTTTTGTTTTTAGCTCTTTAAAAATTGTTTTTTTTTATATTAATAATATTTTTATTTTATTTGAATTTTTTAATTTTTTATTTTTATTTTATTTTATTTTTATATTTTTTTTATTTTTAATTTATTTATTTATTTATTTATTTTTTTGTATTTTTTTTATTCTTTTATTTTTTTATTTTTTTATTTTTTTTTAATTTATTTATTTTATTTATTTTATTTTTATTTTTTTTCCTATTTTATTTTATTTTTTTTATATTTTTTTATTTGTTTATTATTTTTTTAATGTTTTTTAATTTTCAGTTAATATTATTATTTTTATTTTGTATTTATTTTTATTTTAAAATTTTTTTTTCTATTTATTATTTTTATTTTTTAATTATTATTTTGTTTTTATTTTTCTATTTATTTTTATTTTTCTATTTATTATTTTTATTTTTTAAAATTATTTAATTATTATTTTTCTATTTGTTTTTATTTTTCTATTTATTATTTTACTTTGAAATTTTTTATTTTATTTTTTTATAGATAATTTTTATTTCTCTGTTTATTTTTATTTTTATTTTTCTTTCTATTTATTATTTTTAAGTTTTTTATTAGTTTTATTTAGCTATTTGTTGAATTTGAATTTTTTAGTCGTTTTTAATTTTTTTATGATTTGGAAGTTTTTGTTGGTTTTTTGATAATGTAAATTTTTTCCTTTAACCTTTTTTTTCAGTAATATTTTACAGTTGAAATTATTAGGATCTCGTTTTTTTTAATATTTCGTTTCAATATTTAAAAAATTTTTTTTTTCGTTAAAAATTCGCTAAATTTTGTTTTTCGCTTTATAAATTATGGAAATTAGTTTCTTTGTGCTTTGTTAAAAATTTTCTAATTTTACTAAAATTAAATTCGCATCGTTTAGTGTCTTCCTTTCGTTAGTTTTTATTTATTTATCAAAGTTTTCTTATTAATAGTAGTCAAACCAACCACCACTCGTTCTTCACAATTTTTCTTACAAATTTTTGCTTCAAACTGCAAAAAAAATTCTCACAATTAAAAAGCACTTTAGTTTCAAGGCACGCTCATCACTTGCACGCGAAAAATCATACTAAATTGTAGTTTATTTTTATTTAGATATTTATTTTTAATATCTTTGTAACTAAAAAAATCATAATATCAACACATTCCTCTTCCCACACTACATTTCAATTCGATAATTTTCTTAAAAGTTTTCTTCACATCCCATTTAATTTTCGGGCCACACACAAAATCTCAGCTTTACACGCGTTGCTTTCTTCTTCTGTCCGAAATGTACGTTCTAACGTGAAACCTCCGTAGAGACCACTGACGTGATTTTCCAAATCAAAATGCTTTTCGCATACAAGTATGCTCACGATCATCGAAAAAACGCTTTTCCTTTTCGAAAATTAAAAGCGAAAATAAAAGAAAATTTCAAATCAACCAAACACCTTAAAATGTGTGCTTTGAGGTAAGGAAATTCTCGAAGATAAGCATAGTGCTAATAGAACGAACGCGTGGTGTCCAAAACGTTAGAACCTGAGAGAGAGAAAGCGAGAGAACTGAACGAGAGCACGACGCGTGCGTTAGGAGCAAAACTTGCGATCGTGCTTTGAGGCAATGAGTACGAAGAAAGTAACGAAAATTTAATATGAAAATGCGTAAGAGCATTTTCGAAATATAATGCACGTACACGGCTGTGTACTAAGAGCTAAAAGTAAAGAAAAGTAAAAAAAATCCAGCAAAACTAACGAAAGCAGGTAGAAAGTGGAAAAGAAAAATGCTGAATGAAAATTCGTCAGAAAATTTTTATAAAAAAAAATAATAATATAAAAATGTTAGTAATTTTTGGAATTGTAAAAACATTCATAAAGGATAGCGAAATTGATGATTTAAAGAAGAAAATTAAACTTTCTGAAAAACAAAACTCTCTAACTTCTTCACACCTTTTGTTTTATTCAAAAACAAAATTTTCGAAATCAACATGCAATTTTGGTCTGTACACTGAGAGAGAGAGAGAGAACATTTTTCACTACAATCAGCTTTTCACCAATTTTTATATGAAAAGGCAATAAACAACGGAGAGCGGCCGATCTCTCTCGATCGCACTCGCAATGCGCGCTCACGATACGCATTCGTAATAATCATTTCAAAACTTTACACAAACGAAGGCATAACAACATACGATGTAGCATGTGTGTTTGTGCAACATTTTCGAAACCACTTTTTCTCTTGTGTTTTACTATTTCAAATACACATTTTCGAATTTTCAAATGAGCGACGACGCGTATAGCAACAAAACGCAATATTTATGCAGAAATATTTTCAAATTTTTGCATACATACATATATATATAATCAAAAAACGTATAGTACATATTTTTCCATCTCTGCAGCTTTTTTAGATAAGAAAAAATGCTTTTTGCTTCGTGCCTTTCTACCCTTTTTGTCCGCCAAATTTTTGTTTTCTTCACGCTCTCCTCATGTTTTTAAAAAAAATATATACGTATATGTAAATATGATTCTGAAATTTCGAAGTTAGAAAATATTTATTTCGAAAATGTATAATTTTTTGTTTGTTTTTGAATTTTGGGTTTGAAAAGCTTTCGCTGCTTTAATCTCTTCTATTTTCGATGCTTTCGAAAAAGTTTCCACCCGCAGCATGAGTCGATACTAGATGTTATGTAGTAAGAAGTGTATTTGTTTTTGCATTGATAAAGAATTTTATGTTTTATATAATCACTTCAGATTTGATATGATTTTAGAAATTTGTAATTTTTCTTAATTAAATTTTACAATGTAAACCAAGTACAAAGGAGAAGTTTGTGGAGGCTGAATATGGAGGATAGGGTGCAAAAAGCCAGTAGTAGTTAGATGCTACTTATATATGATGGATAAAATAGACCACCTGCCCCCAGGCTTTTTCTAGAAAAGAAGGTTTCAAGTCACATTAAAAGCGGTTGAATGGCGTAGTATCGTGCGGCCTGCCAGTGGACGGAGGCCATATAATATCTGGGAAAAAAAGAAAACAAAGTGGGCGCCGGTGTCTACTGTGCTGGGCTAGATATCAGTCGCTATCCTTCTAGCTTTCGGATTACTGCAATATTTCCTAGGCGAAGGTCTTCGTCGTAAAGCTTGATAACTCCACAGGAAATCACATGAAAAACATCAAAATATATATACATAGATAGCCAGATGGTAATTCAGGCACCAATTTCACGAAGTATTATGACAGAAAATATCCTTGGAAGCAGAGTGGCAGTGGGTAAGGTGGCTGCAGGGAAGTAACTGCATATCTACTGGGCTCCAGGCGATATGCACATAGTGGGTATAAATTGATTAAAAGGTTATATGGAAGTGTCATCCGTCTTGTGAACCGAACCGGTACAGAAAATACGAGAGTCACTATGAACACAACACAGTGAGAGTTGCAAGGGAATTAAAAGACGGAGCAAAGACGTGTGAGATGGGTCGACTTAATGGCATGCAAGCTAACCATGATCATGAGCAGCGAAGGAAAGCACACGAACTTTTCCCGTACGCGGCCCCGAATGGACTGCAGGAAGGACAGTTGTAGGCCTAACGATAGATTACAACCTACTGTGGCCACGTGAAAAGTGTGTAGAGAGTTTGGAACATCTATTTCTATTTCTGTCCGGGCCTAACTACAACTCGACTTAGAGGATATTTCAAAACTGAATATGAAGGCCCTCTTATAGTTAACAAAAAGCGTTGACGTCTTATGCGACGACTACTTTACCTCGAAATAAATTGAAAGACTATATAATGTCAATATAACCTAACCTAACATAACCTAACTTCAGATTTCTTCAGTTTGAGTAGTTAGTATTTTCCACAATTTTTATATTGTCCTTACCACTAAGCGTCACGGACCATCCACTACAAATTCTTACAAATTTAGAAACAAAAATATATTTTTTGTGTGGACAACAACCAAGTTTTTGATCGAGAATATGAGTTTGAGCATCCAATCAAGCTTCAGATGATCACTGCTCCTGAAAAGCGGATGGACTGATATCCATAACGGATATAGATGAAGAGGTATTCCACACGTTTATAACTGATGCCTTTCAACAGTGTGTAATACCATGCACAGATCAGGACTCGAATCCTGATTCGATCAGCATCCGCAAATTTGAATTGGAAAGTTTTCACATCTGTCAACAATAATTAGTGTGCATCCGCGTCTGTTTCTGACAACAACATTTTTTTTTTGTCTCTGAAGTTTAAAACCCTTAAAATCGTTGTGGAAGTTTATGGTGGATCTGCGTCGACAATTAAATCATGCAGAGAGTGGTTTCGACGCTTCAAAATTGGTGATTTTAGCGTCGAAGATAAAGAGCGTCCTGATTAACCAAAAAAATAAAAATAAATATATATATATATATATTGAAGATGATGAAATAGAGGCTTTACTGAATCAAGATCCGTGCCAAACGCAAACTGAATTCGTTATTGAATACAACTAATGACCGAAAAAGGCATGGACAGAGCTTGCTCCTTCCGACTACTGGCCTTTTCGGCGATTGCAAAACGATTTGGGAGCTCACTGGTGCGAAGAATGGCGCAATGATTGAATCGAGAACAGAGAGGATTCATTTTTTAGAGATGTTCTTCTCCTTCTTCTTTGCCGTAGGCACCGCTTACGCGATTATAGCCTCGTCAACAATAGCGCGCCACTTGTTTCTTCTCTTTACTGTTTGGCGCCAGTTGGAAATACCAAGTGATACCAGGTCGCTCTCCACCTGATGCTTCCAATGGAGCGGAAGTCTTGCGAATACTTTCAAAGCTGGAGCGCTTTCATCCATTCGGAGGACATAACCTAGCCAGCGTAGCCGCTTTCGCTGATTCGCTGAACTATGTCAATGTCGTCGTATAGCTCGAACAGCTCATCGTTCCATCGTCTGCGGCATTCGCCGTTGCCAACGCCAAATACCATAAATCTTCCGCAAAAGTTTTCTCGCGAAAACTCCTAAAGCCGATTCATCGAATATAGACATAGTCCAGGCTTCTGCATCATATGTCAGGACGAGAATGATGAGCGACTTGTAGAGTTTGGTTTTGGTTCGTCAAGAGAGGACTTTTACTTTTCAATTGCCTACTCAACCCAAAGTAGCACCTGTTGGCAAGAGTGATTCTTCGTTGGATTTCAAGGCTGACATTGTTGGTGTTGTTAATGCTGGTTCCCAGAAAGACGATAATTATCTACAACTTCGAAGTTGTGACTGTCAACAGTGACGTTGGAGCCAAGTCGCGAGTGCGATGACTGTTTATTTGATGACTGGAGATATTTCGTCTTGCCCTCGTTCACTATCAGACCCATTCGCTTCGCTTCTTTGTCTAACTGGGAGAAAGCATAACTTGCGATGCGGTTGTTATGGAGAATAACATCAATATCATCGGTACACGCCAACAGAGATAGTATTCGAAAATAACGAGAGAGATGGGAAAAAGGAGTAGCTTTCGACGGACAATAATAAGTTAATTTTTCTAATTGCGGTCTCCCCCTCGGCAGGAAATGTCAACCTCTTCGAACTTATTTCTGATCTGAATTAAAGCTTCCTCATAAAAATCCATCACCCGTACCGTTTAAAATAAACTGTAACCGACCTTATACAATGCAGCCAACGCCACACGTCTCTTGTAGACGTCTTTAGTGGCTTCATTTAGTCGCTCTTATATTGAAGTGTTGTATTCTTCAGTTATAGAAACACCTTTCTCTTTTTAATGGATCAAAAATATTCCATCCGAGTCACATAAGGCCGTTTTCATGAGTTCCCTGCCATGAGTCCCTAGCTGGATGAGACATCTTCAGCTTCTGAGATTCATAGTATTGAGCCCAATTTTCGTCTCCAGTGGCAATTTGACTCAGTACACCATCAATTCCTTCATTGCAGTGGTCCAAAATGATATTCAATTTATTCCATATTTCACTTTTTACTCCCATTCGTCGTCGATAGCTCAACGACTATTTTTATTTTATAAAAATGAAAATTTCTATTAATACTAATTATGAGTCACTTAACATGGTAATACTAATGAGGCTAATCACCCCCTTACAACCCTTTCATTTCGGGAACATAAAAAGACTTTTCTTATATTACTGGTGATCCATTTCCAGGTTCCCTACTTTTTAGAAGAAAAAAACACAGAAAATTTAAATTTAATGGGGAATGTTTATTATTATTCGAAAGAGCATTCTTTGGCATTTATTTTTTGAAGATTATCTCTTTCAAATGTTGGCCGCGGCTACGTCTCAGATGATCCATCCGTTGAGTCCAATTTTCGATGACTCGTTCGAGCATTTCGACTGGTAACTGGCGAATGACATGTGTGATGTTTTGCCCCAAGGCCTGAATCGAAGCGGGATTGTCCGCATAGACTTTAGGCTTTATATATCGCCACATGAAAAAGTCTAACGGTGTGATATCACGAGATCTTGTTGGCCAATCGAACGGCACAAAACGTGAAATTACCTGTTCACCGAAGTGTTCTCTCAATAAATCCATTGATTGATGCGATGTGTGGGAAGTGGTGTCGTCTTGTTGAAACCGCATGTCGCGGAGGCCACGAGCTTCAATTTCAGGCATCAAATAGTTGGTTATCCTGGCGCCATAACGGTCGCCATTGACGGTTACGTTCTTACCGACATCATTTTTGAAGAAATATGGACCGCTGATTCCAACGGCAAGCAAACCACACCAAACCGTTGTTTTTTTTGGATGAAATGACAGCTCTTAAATATCTTCAGGTAGCTCTTTGTCCCAAATGCGACAATTTTGCTTATCTACATACCCATTGAGCTAGAAATGCGCATCATCGCTGAGCAAAATTTGGCTCGAAAACGTCAGATCTTCTTGGAACTTTTCAAGAGCCCATAGAGCGAAGCGATGTCGCTTGGGAAGGCCGAGCGGCTTCAGTTCTCGCACAGGCTGTATTTTTTACGCTTTCAATTTAAGATCACGACGTAAAATGCGCCAAGTTGTTCCATACGTCAGTCCGTGTTGCTAGAGTTGCTGCGAATGGCGCCGCATCGACTCTCCACGGCCTTCGTGTACACTCTCTGCTACAGCCACTATATTTTCTTCACTGCGTGCTGGATGTGGTCAATGCGGTCGATTATTATCCAATAATGAATGATGTTGCGAATAGTACGCTCAGTAGTCTGATTATGTTGACCATAAGTTGAGCGAAGTGCGCGAAACACATTCTTCACAGAACGTGAATTTTCGTAATTAAATTGAATGATTTGTAAACGTTGTTCCGGCGTCAGTCGTTCCATGATGAAATGCCAAATAATAACGAACAAAAATAACATGACAGCTTGACACGACTCACGCGTGATCTGTCAAAAAAAAGCTATTGAAAAATTACCTCTATTTGGATCACTCTTTAATTATGAGTCACTTAACGCGTTGCAATCCTAACGAGACTAATTCTCATTCCGCGAACATATAAAAAGGCTTCTCGTCTATAAATACACCACAGAGGTTGAAACGACGGGAGATGATCAGCGGCTATTTTCTGACTGTTGTTATCCCAATGGACTTCAAAGGTTTTCGATTAATTTCGATCGATTTTAATGGCTTTTCACTATCGATGGAATTAATATTCATTTTAAAAGTCAAAGACAAGGCAGCTATGACATAAACAAGAATAAATAAAACTATCTGCGTTAAGCAGGAACGATTTAGCGATCACCTGTCGTCAATTAACACTTTAGGCTTTTAGTAAAATGAAAAAAAAATCTAAATTAAAAAAAAATATATAGAAAAAAGAAATTAAAATAGAACCACATGTTTATGGTAAGGAAGAACAACAACAAATATGTGCAATATAGTGTAGAAAACTAAAAACATTTGGAAAACGTATGTACGTATGTATGCAAAGCCGATTGAAAAATACAAAAATTACTGCCACCATTTCACACCCACACAATGTAATAAATAATCCGGCAAGAAATCAAATTAAGTTTGAGAAAATGTTGCCACATTTGTTTACGATATCAATAATAAACGAGAAAGAGGGAAGAAGAAAAAAAGAAATTAAAATATATTTGTTTGTATGAATGTGTGCACGTACGTCTAACTTGTAGGTTTGCACATAATTGTATGGGGAGCTTTTTAGCTTCAAGTT
Organism: Neoceratitis asiatica; assembly: GCA_030068015.2. Taxonomy (NCBI): domain Eukaryota; kingdom Metazoa; phylum Arthropoda; class Insecta; order Diptera; family Tephritidae; genus Neoceratitis; species Neoceratitis asiatica. The sequence continues at coordinate 67,326,794 of CM061526.1, forward strand.
CAAGCAGAAAAAGAAAGAAACAATCAAAAAAAAAAAAGCTAAAGATGTGCCTCGCCCCCTTCCATCTTCCACCGAGGAAATGCAAATATGAGGAAGATTGTTGCTTCAACCACCTGCAAGACGTGATGAGACGTGAGCAAACAACATTGACATATTACGTAACCCAACAGGTGGTAGGAAAAGAAATGTGGCATATTGGTCGAATTCGAGAAACGGGTTGGGAGAGATCAGTTAGGCGTGCATATACTATTTGAGGACTAAGACAGAACAAACTTTCAGGAGCGTTATTTCCTGAATTGAGCGATGAAATTTCTGGTTCGTTAGTAACATATCAAAGGTCATGAGAAGCGATGAACTGGGTATGTCAAAATCAAAATAAGATCTTGCGACGTTGAGGTTATTAGTGTTGGCTTCCTGGTAGGAGAGTCGACGACGTTTGGAAGCATTTATAATTAAATAACCTCAAACCTTCTACTTCATTGGCGTAGACATCGCTTACGTTATTGTAGCCGAGCTAACAATATTCGTTTCTTCTCTTAGTCGTTCGGCGCTAATTGGAGACAATAAGTGAAGACAGCCACTTCTCCACCTGATCATTTCAGCGGAGTGGAGGTCCCCCTCTTCCTCTACTTTCACCGACGGGTACTGCGCCGAATTCTTTCAACTCAAACCAGACCCCTGCTGCGGCAAAAATATGCAATCCGCTCAGCAAAAGATGAATATAGGTAAGGACAAGAAAGTTCGGCCAAGCTTCAATCTCAGTAGAAAGCCAAACGTCTTAAAAGCTGGTAGGGCGAGATAAGCTGGAATGCAGTTGAAAAGAAAAGGACCGCCATAATCGGTCCAAAGCCCTTATTGTAAAAGGCGGAGGGATGAACAGGGCGCCTCGATTGAATTCCAGTAAACGTCTCGGAAAAAAGAAAGCTGACGGAAACTATTCTTGCTGAAAAGTCGTGAAGGTAACATCTACTGTGGCAGGGGTAGAGATATTGGAGACCCAAACCCCTTTTCTAGATGGCCTCGTCATACCAAAAGGAAGCTAGCATACAGCGCATACTGTCAGTCGTAACCACTAAAACTACTACCAGTGGGACTAACCCCGAAAGTTACGTAAATCTCTCAGAGACAGGAAAACATCTACCGACACCTGTGGATACTAAATCGGCTTATTCAGGTAAAAGCAAAAGATCCGCATGAATGGACCAATAACCTCAGAAACTTGTAGAAGATATATGGCTACCAGTAGCGGAACAAGCGATAGCAAGTCGAACGCCTATGAGAGACCCGCAGTGAGCGCCACTTCTGAACAGCAGGTTTTATCAGAGGTTGCGGTCAATTACGGCCTTATAAGCCTCATCTTGACATCATCATCCGACTAGTCTCTTTGTCAGAGATACTGCTCACTTGGAACGAAGTGTTTTTAGGCTAGTCATCAGCTCTGTCGAGGACGTCGCAGTCATCCGCTAAATGGTAGACAGTTTTCCGGAGATGTGGATTAACTTCAAGCCATGACTTGTTCGTGACGAAGATGTCCCAAAGCTCATGAAGACATCTATCTTTTTCAGGGGCGATGGTATCTGTAAGGTTGAAAAAGTCTATCCTCAAGATGTTTTCTAAACAAAACAAGGAACTGAAATCTTTGGGAAATATTCCATCCACTTGATAAAGAGATGTCATAGTGATGAGTAAAGCCCAGAAATTTTGCTCATTTTTGGAAGCGGTTGGGACGGTGTATAACTAACTAACCGAATGTGACGATTGGAGCCTGATCCGCCTGCTCTGCCGAATTCATAAGTTGGGAATCTCAAAGATTGAGTCCGGTTTATCAGAACTGCGAAAGGTACGTCGGTGCTCCCGTCCATGATAATCGAGTGCTGGTGAAAATAATAAAGGACACTTTTTTGCTTCCTGCAGACTAAGGTCAATTGAAAAGTCCCCGACCTGGCACATAGATGGCGCTACTAGAATTAAGTCCATATGACTTTTTAGTTAGCCCTAACCTTCAAAAGACGCGTGTATAAATTAGCTGTTGGTGAATTGTAGCATTTTGAGCGAAGCAACTTTTGTTATCGTGAAAAAATAGATAAAAAGAAGTTTTGAGTGTTGAAAAAATTTCGCTTTTTGAAGGAAAAAAATACAGCTGCAGCGAAAACTTGGATTGATTGCGAGTTTCCAAACACTGTTTCAGAAAAATTAACCATTAAGGATTGGTTTGCTAAGTTTAGACGTGGTGAAAAGAGCATCGAAGGCGGTGAACGCATTGGACGTCCAAAAGATGTTGTTACCGACGAAAACATCAAAAAAATCCACAAAATGATTTTGAATGACAGTAAATTGAAATTGAATAAAATAGCAGGTGCTTTAAAGATATCAACTGAACGTGTACATCATATCATTCAGGAATATTTGGGTATGAGAAAGTTCTATGCAAAGTGACTGCCGCGCGAGCTCACATTTGACCAAAAACAACGACGATTTGATGATTCGTAGCAGTATTTGCATATGTGACACCGTATTCTACAGATCTCACCACCAGCGACTGTTTTCTGTTCGCAGATCTCAAAATAATGGTCGCTGGGAAGAAATTTTCGTCGAATGGAGAGGTCGATCAGCGAAACTGAGACCTCTTTTGAAGCAAAGAACAAATCGTACTACAAAAATGGTAACGAAAAGTTGAAAGGTCGCTATAATCAGTATATCACTCTTAAGGGGAACAATGTTGAATACAAAAAAATAATTTTGCCAAAAAAAATTTGTTTTACTATGGTAGGCTGGGGTCTTTACAATTAGGAGAGTAAACGAAGGTGCGCGCGTTTACTAAAATTAATAAATTTCTGTGATGAAAGATACAGTCTATAAGACACTGCAGAAATGTCTTCCGTGGAGTCTTAACAATTTTCTCAACAAACTCTTCACGTGCGACGAAAAGTGCGAAAACTCAAGCTATAGAGAACCAAAAATTAGTAGCATGATAAGCCGTAGAGTCTCTATGTTTATGGGAGGTTAGTTAAACCGCCGAAACGTCTGATGCTTGGGGATGAATCAAAGCGAAACGGGCCTGTCTTACACGAGTTTTTTCAACATTTTTTGTTTGTTTTTAAAGTAAGAAAAAAACCGAAGACTCATTATGAACTGATTCATAAATCGTTGAGATGAGTCTGATGTCAAGAAGAAGAGAGCGCGCGTATTCCACCTTCTTCAATCGAACAAGTGTCGTTCCACTTTTCTTCATTCTGTTCAAGGAATTTCACTTGTGATTATAATGAAAATCGTTAAATTAAATTTAGCGTGAAATATTTATAAATTTGCCGAATTAATTGCGACCAAGAAAAAAAAATCGAATTGATATATTTAAGTGAGTTAAAAATATATGCGAAGTATTTGTAAAAATAAAATTATCAACGAAATTGTCACCGCAACAGCAACAACAACCAACAACAAAAAGACAGCACAACCAGCAAAACTAACAAATAGTTTTTTTTTTGCTTGCCTTCTTGCTTTTATTATTTCTATTTCTACAACGACAAAAGCAGAAGAAGAAGAAGAAAAGAATCGTATAAAAGCGACTTTTCTTTACACTAAAAATAATTACATTGACTCAGAGTTTATTTATGTGAGAGCACAAAAGCGCAAAGCAAAATCCTGACGACGACGATGACGACGACGACGCCGACACCGACCAACTGTCACAAATGAATGAAAAGCCAGCGCTAACAAAAGCGGCCAACAGCAAATGGTGGCGGTCAAGCGACCAAGCGACCAACCGGTCAACGCCTAACGCCTAACGGAACGGAAATCAGTAAAATATGGTAAAAGTATATTTAGAAGAAGAAAAAAAAAGAAGAAAAATTTGTTTATTGCCAAATTGGGCGCATAAAGTTATGTCTGTATGTATGTATGTATGTTTGTTTGTATATGAAGACAAAAAAATACCACCCACTCACACAACAGTGCCGTCTTTCAGCTGGAGCGAGGCAGTGAGGGCGCCACAGAAAACATCTGTATTGAGCTGATTTTTTGGTGACGGTTGTTGGCAATGACGCCACATACATAGTTGTAAACAAAAATCTGCTGAGCAGAGAAGACGAAAATAGAAAGTGTTAGTTTTTAGCAAGAGTAAAGAAGAGAAGCTATAAACCCAGAGGCAATAATGAGGGAAATCATGCAAAGAGATGACGATTCTTCAAAGTAAATGCAATTACGTACCCTGAAAGGCTGGATGGGCTTAGTCATATCCTGTTTGTTCGGCAGCGCCTACAAAAAGAACACACGAAACTTACGTTAGGTGAGACGTCCACCTAAGCCAATGTGATAACGAACTCGAAGTTGCTGAAATTGTCTTCTTCTACTCCGTCCTGGCTGATCGCATAAAAGCTGAGGCAGTTCAGTGAGATTCTAATGTTTTTACCTTGGGATGGCTACCTGTCGGTTACTGAAGATGGAGACGAAGTTGTTGTTTTTTTTTTGCTGACAGTTTGTTTAATATACGACAGCGGAGATTTCCGTTTGGAACAGGCTCCGGTCCTGAGACCGGTGGACATGCCTTAGTTATATTGCAGACGCATCGCGTTGTTTTGAGGACTCCGTCGTCAGTTTTAGCAAGAAGGTTTCCACCGTTCTTCTAATCAGAGAAATTCAGTAACACCAAACTCGCGCGAAATGGCAGGACATCTGAAGATGCATAATATCTACTTTGGTGCCACCAAGCTCTGGACAATTGCACAATATTTGTCTATGTGAATACTTCTCCGATTGAAAATTTCATTCGATGGCGACTCTTCGGCTCGGCTTGACAAAGCGTCCGAACTATTTTTTCCCGAAAATTACGTTAAATTCTTCGGTAGCCAAGTTAAAAGGATATAACCCGTCCTTAGCTAAATTACCAAAAATCTATAGCAGCGGGATTTCATAGTTCAGAAAGTGTGGGTGGTCCTAGGAAACCCTATGCCTAGATACTCATAAAGGTATGTAATCTTCTGCTGATCATTGCTAGTATACCCGACAACACTAGACCAGAATGTTAAAATTTTGGAAAGCCAACTCTCCACCTTTCTCGATACTCTTGAAAACCCGTTGCGATCAACTGCAACTAACAGCAATTCAGCAACAGAAACACCTACTTAACTCACAGGCTGAAATTATGTCAACCTCTGCGTACAAACTGTCTCAGTAGCAACCGAATTTTTCAAATTTCTCGATATACAGCCTTTATTAGCATCCTAGGGTATGAAGAAGTAGAGAGGAGGCAATGGGCTGGCCGGTCGTTAGGAGCTACGGACCGGACAATCAAGGTTAGGAGCATATGCAGATGTATTGTATTATTCAAGATGTGACTGAAGAGTTGACGAGGAGTTAGGGTATGCGTTAAGCTTGGATAGAAGTAAAAAGTCGTCAGATCTTGATGATTTGAATGGAGAAATGTGCAAAAGCTTATGGCGGTTCATACCGGATTTACAATGAAAGGGTTACTTTCGATGTGCATGGAAAAGTGCTGATAAGATCAGGAGTTGTCAACGACCTTACCGTGGTATGAACTTCCTTTCGGAACTAGGCAAGGTACTGGAACGACTTCGTTGCTGGTTGAACGACTTCGGGAGCTAACCCGACTTCTTAGTATTGCTAACAATTGGGAAATGTGTTTTTGTGTTGCATTTCGGTGGAAAAGCTTATCGAAAATGGGTCTCTGGCTCGTCCGTTGGTTGTTGGTATGAATAGTGACAGTACGGATCTGCTGTATGGCGCGAATTGGTCATGACGACGGTTGTAGAAAGCGGCTGTTGTCAGTGCAAAAAGTGATGTTGTTAACTTGTGTGTGCTTGAGTGCCGCACCGTCTCTACTGAGGCGCTGCAGGTATCTAAAGCCTTCAGGTTGAAGAGGGAATAGAGAGTGGGATTGCTGCAAGATGGATGATTATCCGGTGATGTGCAACGGGAGTATTTAGAAAGCCGTAGACTTTTAAAAAGTAGGTAATGCGAAAAGGGCAAGACCGTTAAAGGTTTCGAGTGACATAGGAGTATATTCGAGAAGTCTCTTTTCTGATAGAAAATACAGACTTCACATTCTATATGAGTCTAGGTTTTGTACTAACTGGTCATGAGCCTTCCAATACATATTTACATAAGACATCTGGAACAGAATGCTCAACGTATTCGAACATTAGGAACCTGGGTGGTACGGAAGAATTTTGGACTGATGCACGGTATGTAGTGAGTAGTGTTCTCTCTCGCAGAGAGAATATGCGTGTGTTTAAGCGGCGAAGGCAAGTTGTGAGTCGGTATGCAGTGTAAGTGGTTCAACGCCAGGCCACCAGAAGAGCTCCGGAGTAATGTGAAAACTCAACTGTTAGTAGTTTCGACTACGAGCTTTAACCAGACCAAAATCGGGGAACAGTGGAAGTTTACTCCGACCTATCCGTGCGACCAGGCTCTTCGGTTGGTTGTGGTTTGAGCCTAAGTACGTGGAGAGTTGACCTTTTGTCAGCTTTATGTGAAGGATCATCCAAGAAGAGACTTGTTCAAAACTCAGTCACTCTTCAGGAAAAACAAGGATCATGTATAAGCAAATGGGATAGGTTATCCCGCGTGCCTACTGCTAATACCTCGAATACCTGAATTAGCTTTAAAAATATGGTATTCGTTAAGAACACCCGCTCACTTTGAGTAAAGGTGTTCTAAGGATAAACTAACAGATGTGAGAGCTCACTGTATATGGAAACTACATTTAGGAATGCATCTCTAACATGTACGAGTGTAATGGGAAGAGCACCTAAAGAGCTCTAATCTCTGTTCTAAGCGGCACCGAAGACCGACGGCTGTCCACACAGCTCAGCAATATAAGACACCAAGAGAGAATAATTAAAATATATATATATATGTAGAAGAGGGATATTTTGCGGGCTCTACATGAGGAAATATTTATAAACAAAGCATGTAAATATGTATAATGAAATAAAGTTAATAAAACGACATATATTATTAGCGAAAATTTTTGTTTATTTTTGGTTGTACAGACTAAATTATTTAGAATTAAAATCAGACAAAACAAGCACATTAAAAGAGAATATCTAAACGGTGATCCATTTCGAGATTCCCTACTTTTTTAACGAAAAAACCCAGAAAATTCAAATTTAATGGGGAATGTTTATTATGATTAGAAAGAACGTTATTTGGCATTTCGCTCGAACATTTCGACTGGTAACTTGCGAATGACACGCGTGATGTCTTGCTCCACGGACTGAATCGAAGAGAAATTGTCCGCATAGACTTTACACTTTACATATCCCCACAGGAAAAAGTCTAACGGTGTGATATCACACCATCTTTGTGGTCAATCGACCGGCCCAAAACGTGAAATTATCTGCTCACCGAAGTGTTTTCTCAATAAATCCACTGATTGACGCGATGTGTGGGAAGTGGCGCCGTCTTGTTGAGACCAAATGTCGCGGAGATCACGAGCTTCAATTTCAGGCATCAAATAGTCGGTTATCATGGCGGGATAACAGTCGCCATTGACTGTTACGTTCTCACTGGCATCATTTTTGAAGAAATATGGACCGATGATTCCGCAGGCCCACAAACCACACCAAACCATGGCTTTTTCCAGATGAAATGGCAGCTCTTGAATCTCTTCAGATTTCTCTTCGTCCCCAATGTGGCAAATTTGCTTGTTTACATACACATTGAGCCAGAATTGGGCCTCATCGCTGAACAAAATTTGGCTCGAAAACTTGGGATCTTCTTGGAACTTTTCAAGAGCCCATAGAGCGAAGCGATGTCGCTTGGGAAGGTCATGATGAAATGCCAAACAAGACTGAGAAAAAATAACATGACAACTTGAGACGACTCACGTGTGATCTGTCAATAAAAGGCTATTGAAAAAAGTACCTCTACTTGGATCACCCTTTAGAAGTCTACAGATGTGGGTGGCTGTGGAAAGTGTATATAAATATGTAAATATGCAAATAAATAAAAATTATTTTTGCTGTTAAACAATTGCAATAATGGACTGGGATTAAGTAAAATGCAAGTTGGCGGCCAAGACGATGACTATGACTTTGGCGCACATTTTAATTGAAAATAAAATGTTGCAGAGATTTAGTGAAATTCTGAAAATAGTTTCTAACTTTTTTAAAACTTTTGCAACAACAATGTATGTAAGTTTCCTGAATTTATTAAACCCAAAAGCTTAACTTAAGTTGATTATTTTGACCGGGAAATTGAGATGTATGGCATCGCTAGCGGTGGACTGCATTTTTTAATAGAAAAAAATGCTTACAATAGTGGCTTTGAAGAAGGTACCATATATGTGAATATTTGAGAATTTTTGAGTTGTGACTTTTTTAAATTAAGTGTGTGACTTGTACAAAAATTCATAGATACATATGTACATATGTATGAAAATGATAAAACCTTATACAAAATCAAATGTACATATGTTAATTCCACTCGGATTATTTCTAACATTTTTTTATATATTATTTATTGTTTTCTTTCTATTTTCTTTAATATATATTTATGTTTTTGTTTTCTTTATATATATTTTTTTTTTGCTTTCGTGTGTCTCGCCCACTTTTGCGTGAGTGAAATTTCACTCTCTTCACGTTGAAATTTCAGCTGCGCTCGTTGCTGCACACGTTCGCTAGCCTTTGGTAATCAATTAGAATCTTTTATTTTCGTATTTTCTTATTTTTTTATATAATTTTATGACAAAAATTTTCCAGTTTTCAAATCATTTTAATATATGTATGTATTTTTAGGTGTTTTTTTCTTTTATTGACCTAACATACGATAATGTGAAGAGTCGAGTGAGAGCATATTCTGACGAAAGCGAATAGAAAACGTGGGATGGCGGTTTGTTGTTTAGAATAAATATTTAAAATTTTAGCCAACTTATGTAAATATATTAGTAGGTACACATACTTAATATATATATATATATATATATATATATATATATATATATATATGTACATAGGTATGACTTTATAATTTATTGCCATAAATTTGATTGGATTTTTTCCAAAAGAAGTTTTTCTATTCTTTTTTTTTCTTTTTTTTTTGAAAAACATTTTTCTTATTATTTATTTTTAATTTCTTTTTTTTTTTTATTTTTTTATGTTAAATTTTTTTTATTTAAAAATGTTAAATTTTTTTAATTTAAAAAAAATTTAATTTTTTTTTTTAAATTTTAAATTTTATAAATTTTTTATTTTTTCTTATATTGTATTTTTAATTTGTTATTGTATTTTTATTGCTCAACTTTTTTATTTTTATTTTAATTTATTTTAATTTTATTCTTTAATTTTTAATTTTTAAACCTTTTTCTTAATTTTTTTAATTCTTATTTTTTAAAATTTTAAGATTATTTATATTTTAATTTTTTATATCTTTTTTAATTTTTTAATTTTTTTAAATTAATTTTTATTTTTTTATATATTTTTATAGTTTATTTTTTATTTTATTTTTTTTTTTAATATTTTTTTTTGTTGATTTTTTTTTTATAATTTTTTTGTCGAATTTTTTTGTTTTCATTTTTTGTTTTTATTTTTATTTTTTTGTTATTTAAATTTTTTTTTATTTTTTTTTTTTTTTTTTATTTTTAAATTTTGTTTTTTCTTTACTTTTTTTTATATATTTTCTTTTATTTTTATATTTTTTTTATTTTTTTATTTTTCCTTTTTTTCTATTTTTTTCTATTTTTTCTATTTTTATTCTTTTTTTAGTTTTTTTTTATTTAAATTTTTAATTTTTAATTGTAAATTTCTTTTTTTTATGTAAAAATTCTTTTTTTTATTTTGAAAATTTTACATATTTCTTATTTTTTATATTTTTTATAATTTTATATTTTTTTTTATATATTGTATTTTTAATTTTTTTAATTTTATATTTTTCTTAATTTTTTTTTTTAATTTTTGACTTTATTCTTTTATTTTTTAATTTTTTGTTTACTATTTTTTAATTTTTTAAATTATTTTATTAATTTTATTTGAAATTTTTTTATTTAATTTTATATATATATATATATATTTTTTTTAATTTAATATTTATAATTTTTGGTTTTAATTTATATCCTTTGTTTAAGCATTATTTTTTTCGAAAATTTTGTATTTTTTTTAATTTAATTTATTTACCTTTTTTAACTTTTTATTTTTTTTATGTTTGGTTTTTAAATCTTATATTTTTAAATTTGTGATTTTTTTTAATTTTTTTTAATTTTTTAATTCTATATATTTTATGTATTTTATGTATTATATACATATACATATTTATTTTTTATTTTTGTTTATTTTTTTTAAATATATTTTTTTATGTTTTGTGCATTTTATTTTATTTATTTTATTATTATTATTTTTTTTTTTTAATTTTTCTTTGTTTTAATTTCTTTTTTTATTTTTTTTGTATTAATTTTTTTTATTTGTTTCATTTTTTATTATTGTTAATTTTTGGGTGTATTTTTTGGTAGTTATTATTATTTTTGAATTTTAGAAATTCGTTTTATTTTTTGCTTTTTTTAACTCTTTATTTTATTTTGTTTTTTTTTAATCGTTTTTTAATTTTTTTGTTATCTCTTTTTTTAGTTTTACTTTTATTATTATTTTATTAGATTAATTTTTTAATCTTTTAAATTTTTATTTTTTTATTTTTATATTTCTATATATTATTTCATTTTTTTCTTATATTTTTAATTTTTTGAATTTTTTTTTTATTTTTTTATTGTTTTTTCATTTTTTGTTGCTTATTTTTTCTCATTTTTTTCATTTTTTAAAATAAATAAAAAATTTTAAGTTTTTTTATTTTCTTTTTAATTTTTTTAGTCTGAGTTTTATTTTTAAATTTTTTGTTCTTTTGTTTTTGTTTTTTTATATTCGTTAATTTTTCATTTTTACCTTTTTAAAATTTTTTTTATTTCTTGTTAGTTTTTATTATTTTTTTTTCCTTTTTTTTTTGCTAATTTTTTTAACTCTTGTGAACAGAATTTTCATAATCCAGCAGTTCAGCGAAATGAATAAGTTAAGCAGACTGACTCCTCAAGGAGGCGTATTGCCTTCTAAATGTTGATGGTCTGTTATCAGACTAAATTAATTTGGGTGGTTGGAAAAGACACAGCGATATCCTGAACTAACTTAAAATGCCTTTAAATAAATCAAACTACATTTATCCATGGTTGAAATTCAATAGTTGCTTCCAGGAAACAGGAGAACAAGTCTAGTAGAGAATCTGTTGTTTTTGTTTTGGTTTATTCATTGTGAAAAGGCCGCCACCCAAAGCCGCTATCCGGCAATAATAACGATATACCGCTTGAGATTTGAATATGTGTAGTTGCGTCTGCGATTTAAATAAGCTACTACCACATTTCAGTTTGTTTCGTGTTCTATATCTACCACATGAATGCCACAAAATACAGTAGCGCCTTCGATTTAGTCCCAGCAAAGCCATGGTTAGCCAAAGGGAGGGCACAAACAGATAAAAGAGTCAAAAAGAGGCATAAAAGTATGTGTATGAAAGTAAGTACAAATACAACAAAATTTATTGACAGACATTTCACTTATAAGTGAAGTACAACGCATTAAAAGAGAAATGACAACAAAATAAATTAACAAATGGAATATATATGTAAATAGCCAAGAGGAACTTGATATTTAGGGCGTCGTACTACCGGCAAACAAAGAAGTATATACATATATGTTTGTTTGTAAAATTGCATGTGTGTGTACAGGATATGTGCCGGTAGTAGCAACTTCAAATACGATAAGTAACTGCACAACAAATAAGCAATCGTTAGCATTGTACAAATATAAATACGCGAGTTTTACTTATAAGCATTTAATATTTGGGCCAATTTATCTGAAAGTTAAAAATAAATTAGAGATTAGCAAAATGCAGTGCAGTAGCACGCCAATGCTACTACGTATGTATGTTGAGTTCGAGTACAGCATTTGTGCATTTGTGCTCACGCCAGCTGACTAATCTACACTTCTTGTGGGGGTCTTTTAATAGCAGGGCAGCTAAATATACGTATCTACATATATACATGTATAAACTAGGTTTGCATGGGTGTGTGTTTTTGTGAGTCTTTACTAGCTACTTTTTATTGCAGATGTTCACTGCCGATCATTTTCAATTCCTCAGGTTTTCTTACTACCTTTACACTCACCTGAAAAGATTCCAATATTCCCCAAATAAATTCGGCTTGAGGACGCTATGGAAATTTATAGCACCATATCTATTTGCACAAATTCAATGGGCTCCACTTTGTTCTGTTTGCAGAATCTGGGGCTGTAGCCCAATAGTAGCCCGCTTATGTTTATATCACTCTCACACTTTGATAGCCTCAGATTCGGTTTTTATACGAAAATTAATCACTTGTTTGTTGTAATTCAATTGTTTTGACATATTTATCCGATAATTTTCATGAGATTTTAGCAAATTTAAACACAGACGTCACAAAAAATTTATTTTAATTGCTTATTTCGTTTTCAACATTAATTCAATTTTACTTTATTGACACTTTGCCTTATGCGGCTGTTCGTAGCGATTGCTTTTTTGACATTTCTTTCTCTGTGAAGAATTTACAGAAAACAAAACAAAAATAAAAAACAAAGGATTTAGCAGAAGAGAGGAATTTTAGAGTAAAATCATTAGTCGATTGCAAAATAATAAATTTTAAATTCAAAAGAAACGGTCAAATAAAATATAAAACATGGAATAAAGTTTTCGAAGTAAAAGTTTGATCCTTTATATGTTTTAAGACAAACAGAATCTATTAAAAGCTTATAAAAATCTATGTTCTTAAATTTTGTTTAAGAAGTTTAATAAGAGCAATAACTGCAAGATTCTAAATAAAGATTGTTTAAAGAACTTTGCTGTTATAAATCAAAACCGAATAAGCTAGTTATTATTTAAAGAAGATTTGTATATTAATAACATTAATTTTCAGGCGTTAGTTCAAAATGCTTAATAAACAAGAATAGTTTTGATTAAATTTTATTTTGTTAAAATATTTCTTCTTAATATTAATAATTATGAAAACTAAGCGCGATGGCGGATGAATCTATCATAGCGGGCTACTGAACTGCACCAAGGAATGTATTTATTTAGATTTTTTGCCAACGTATTACTAATAGTGGAGCTAGTCTTGAGGACGACTTTTGCACACATTGCCTGGAATTGAACTGGAAACATTTAAGTTAAATTCAATTATCACTCACTTAAGGGGTTAGATGGGTTCTTATATATATATGATCATATATTTTCTTCACCATATCAAAGATACATATTTAAACAGTGTTTCGTAAAAATTTTATTCAAAAACTCCGAAAACTTAGCCATTGGTACCTCATCTCCCTTGACGTCTCAAAAGAAAATGCTCTCGCCGTGGACAGCATAACTCTTTATTGGTTCCTCTAAAATCAAAAAAAAAAAAAAATATTTCGTTAGTCCATGGATAAATCGCGTTATTGGACAAAGGAAAAAACAAAAAATTAAAATTTGAATTTTTGACAAACTTTGAACAAAAAACACAGTTTTTAGGCAAATTTTCAGCATGCATTGGCTCGAAAACATAAGTTGTAATAAAAAAAAATCCTTCGTTCAATGACTAGACAATATTTATACAAAGATGTGTGCCAAATTTGAACAAAATCGCTTCATAACTTTCCGAGAAATCGTGTCCACCGACTTAAAAATTAGAGTTTTGAGATAAACGCGTTAAAAGTTTCAAATTGGCACAGACATGACCTGATGGTCGGAACTTCCAAAGGGTTTATCTCTCAGAAATTTACTCCGGTCGATTTGAAATTTTAGGAGAATAGTTTAAACATATTTTAGAATTTAATAGGACAAAGAAAAATCGATTTTTTTTTTAATTTTCAAACCCACCTAACCCTTTAGTTAAACATCTGTTAATGGAAGAAGAGCCTATTTTCTTAAATTAAATTAAATTCTTCGATTTTCTACAAAATTTAGTAGGAAAACTGTTAATTTAGTTTAAATATAATTTATTGCAACAGAATTTTGATTTAAGAAAATTTTGTCGCGGCAGAGGAAATTTCATTCAAAGTAAAATTTTTTATTTATTATATATTCAACATAAAGTAATCATAAAATTCACTTATGAGCTGCTGAAATGATTATTAATTAAATCAAAGCCTTTGCAACTTCTTTGGCTTAGGGATTGTCCATAACTTTGGGCCACTTTCGAACCGCCCCTCCCCCTATAAAGGCACGTGGCTTTTTTATGATAAAAAACCCCCCCTCCCCGCCGAGCAGGCTACGTAGTTTATGGACAGTCACTGAGACCCATTTCCTTTCGTGATCTCCGCGACATTTGGTTTCGATAAGACGGCGCCACTTCCCACATATCGCATCAATCAATGGATTTATTGAGAGAACACTTCGGTGAGCAAATAGTTACACTTTTTGGGCCGGTCGATTGGCCACCAAGATCGTGTAATATCACACCGTTAGACTTTTTCCTGTGGGGGATATGAAAGTCTAAAGTCTATGCGAACAATCCTGCTTCGATTCAGGCCTTGGATCAAAACATCACGCGTGTCATTCCCCAGTTACTAGTCGAAATGCTCGAACGAGTCATCGACAATTGGACTCAACGGATGAACCATCTGAGATGTAGCCGAGGCCAACATTTGAAAGAAATAATCTTCAAAAAAATAAATGCCGAAAAAATATTCTTTCGAATAATAATAAACATTGCCCATTAAATTTGAAATTCTGTTTTTTTTTTATTGTAGGGAATCTCGAAATGGATCACCCGTTGTATATTGAAAAAATATTTTGACAATCTATGCAAGGAATGAATGAAAAAAGTTAAATTCGCTGCTATAGTAACTCCACCTTGTTAAATTCGCCTTGTTATGTATATAATAATATTGTTGTATAGATCAGTTTTAATCATTTTAAATATACACTTATTTAAACTCTTTTTTAAACTAAAGCTTAATATGATTTGAAATTAAAAAACAAAAGATTTTTAAATCGTGGTGATGAATTCGCCTTAATGTAATTTTCTACTCCGCTGAGTTTCGGTTATAATCGATAAGTATTGTTACGATCTTGCTGATTAACCTCGATAATTTCCTTAATCTTCCGGGTACGACCTCTGGATTGTTAAATAAATCGCCATCTTAATTTGCAGTCTCTTTATTTATAAAGACTTAATCAATGTCCTTTTAATTATTCGGTAATTCACAATTCAATTACAATTTACGTTACTATTTACAATCACTTGTATACAACTTTCACAATGTACTGTTTTTATTACTTTACTGCAATGTAATCTCCACGAGCTTAATTCACAACTGATTCACGACTGATTGCTGACTGACTGACTTGCAGTCGTATGTCGTCCTTATATACTTGTTTGCTACGTGAAAACGAATCCCCTGGAATTATTGCGTCGTTTACGATAATCGTCGTTTACGATAATCGCCTCTTACGTTCTAGAACGTGCCAGTTGTCGGCTCCTCTCTTTCATCTGTCATTCGCTTCGCATTTTCGCCACAGTATTTATCGTTGAGACGCCGACTTTTTCTCTCATTGCTTTTCACAAATTCACATTCTCTGCTTCACGTTTCATTGAAAATTAAACCGCTACCACTTTAAAGTAAATTATTAAATATTTTAATTAAATAAATATTAAGATTTTTAGTTATTTGAAACTAGACTAAACAGTGAACAAAATGGCTGATATTTCAACGGAGGATTTGAAGGCTGAAATCAATGCCATACTGAAGACTGCAGATCTCTCCGTCGTGTCGGTGAAGAAAGTGCGTGAACAAGTGGAGAAGAAACTTAACTGCTCACTGCTAAGCCGTAAAAAGGAATTCGATTTCCTTGTTATGGATTTTATAAATCAGCAACAGGAAGACGATGAAAAATCTTCAGAGGAAGAGGAAAAGGCATCATCCGAAGATGAAGAAGAGGAAAAAGCTGAAAAGAAATCAGGTAAAAAGCGTGCACAACCCGCTCAGCGTAAGGCAGCAGCACCTAAACAAAAGAAGAAGCGAAAGTCATTAAATGAATCTGATTCGGGTTCCGAATCAGATGGTGGTTCAGATTCGGACTATGAAATGCCCAAAAAGAAGGGTCCCAAGAAGAAGGCTGGCGGTGGAGCTAGCGGCGGCGGCGGTACTGGACGCAAATCAACCGGTTTTACGCGTCCATATAACTTATCGCCGGAATTATCATCACTTGTAGGTGCCGAAGCGTTACCACGCCATGAAGTGGTTAAAAAAGTATGGGCCATCATAAAAGAACGTAACTTGTACGATCCTAAAAATAAGCAATTTGCCATTTGCGATGATGATCTAATGAAGGTTATGAAGGTGAAGCGCTTCCGTACTTTTGGCATGTTGAAACATTTGAAGCCACATTTTCTCGACTAAGCAATTTGTGACAACTACAAGGAGTGAGCGAAAATAATCAAGACCAACTAAGGAATTCCTACTAGGAGTATAGGAATGACTATAAATTTAGATATTTTATTTACATAAAAATTATCAAACGATTCGCTCTTTAAAATTGTAGAGTATACTATGGAAGATTTAATATTTAAGATTTTTTAATATTTTTTTTTTTTTTTGCAAATTTTGCTGATATTGATTTATATATGTATTTATATGTATATCGACTGACTTCATTGGCCGACTGCAGTTTAACTAAAATATTAAGTTAATGTTTGTACGTCTGTATTGATTGTAAAACATACGTAGCGCTATAACGCGTGACTATACAAAGTAAAATCGAAAATTTATGTTAAAAATAAAATAGAATAATAATAATAATTGTAATATTTGTACGCCACAATAACTATGAATAATTTGAATTTAAGATTTGTGCGAAAATATTCATATTTTTTGTGTAGTAAATACGAGTAGGTGCATGGAATCGTCCACGTTATAGGCTTGAATAAATCGTAAACTGAGCTAGTAAGCCACTTAATGAATATAAATATATATATATACGATTATGTATGAATGAACGTAACTCTTATCTTGAATATTTGAATACCTACATTTTAATTTTTGCAATAGTAATAATATTTGGATTTACTAATCAATTGAATTTGAAATAAAGAAAGACGTTTGCAATTTTGATCGGATTACATTTGAGTTTTTATACTATTTATAAGGATGTTCAAATGTATGGTATAATTTCCATATTTAATTGCAGGCAGCAAAAAATAGTTCGTTTCGGGGGAGTATTACACGAGGGTTGTGAAAATGGTAATACAGGCGATATAGCGATCAGCAATGGTGTGATTTGATATATTTGAAAGGGTTGCATATATATCTATAAATCTATAGCAATTTATAGAACCCGTAGAAAGCAGTAAACTATTTCATCTGGGTAATCATTTCGACTCTACGCACCTCCAATACTTAATCTAATCATTTGAGAAAATTTTTTGGTTAAGGGCGTGATCCAGTCTTGAAGCTGCGTGAAAAAAAAACAATCAATATTTTTACTATCCATCTTTTTATAAGTTACTAGCGGACCCCAGCGTGCTTTGCTACACCTATAAAAGAAAGAAAATCACTGAAATTGTGAATTTTCGATTTTTTTTGGAAAAGGAAGCGAAAAAAATTGATTTTAAATTTCTTTTCCAAACATTTTTCTATTAATTAAAGTTTTTTTTTACATTTATTTTCCTTTTAATTTTTTCATTCTTTTTCATCGTAATGTACGCGTATTTTGGACTTGTATTTGTTGTTGTTGCATGTATTTTGTATTGGTAGCAACCAATGTTCACTAAAATGGTCATATCTCTGGAACGGCTGCGCCAATCTCATGAATGCTTACACATTAACCTTCTCCTAATAACCCTTTTGGGTTTACACCAAAATTTGGTGTAATTTCATCTGGTGGTTCTCAAGTTATAGTCGTTCATCAAAATTTGCATAATTATATGTACATACATATGTAGATAGATTTATTGGCTTGAGAAAAATACAAAAAAAAATTTGGAAACCAAAAAAATTTGTTTAATTCCACGAATAAACATCAGATGAAGTGGGGGTCGTGAAAAATTGTTACGTGACCATACACACGTTTTAGCCCTTCTAGCAATAAAAAAAGTGATTATTAATCTAGAGGAATATCATAATGTCTGGAATTACGGAAAAGTCAAAAACAATTTTTTCACAAAATGGCGATTGTTTGATAAAAAAAAATTATTTAACCTTTTTTTGGACTTTTCGAATTTTTTAAAAATACTAAAAATTAAAATTTGCGTATGAGCGTAGCGCCAGACATAGAGATGTATATAAAATTGACTCTCCGAAAATTTCAAATAAAGCGATCCAGTAGCACTAGAGAAATCGTGTGTATCGTTTTGAAAAAAAAAAAAAAAAAAACAGTTGCGAGTAAAACGCGTTTAAAGTTCCGCGTAAAGGCCGAGCCGATATGGATGCGGCGTCAGGAAAATACCCGTATAACCGAAAATAATTTGAATTTCGAAAAATCCTCTTACAGACATATATATTTAAATAGTTCAACTTTAAAAATATGCAAAAAAAATCGAATTTTCCAAAATTTTAAACTAGAATACCGCCTTAAAGATAATGTATTCGAAGATAGTTAACTCGCTACTACATTTATATAAATTCAAATTGCTATAAAATCATGATTTCAAACAGAGTTGAGTTAGCTTTATTATACAGTTTGCCAGTACACAACCTTGTGAATTGTTTTTTTTTTTTTTTGTGAAAAGTATAAATCCTTCGGTATATGTAGGTATGTATAAGTATGTTATGTATATAGAGGAATTTTTACAATAACAAAAACTTGACGAAACTCGCGCTGGAGAATGTAATTACTTACAAATCGCATTTCCTTAATCTAATTCCAATAAGTTTTTACTATTAACAACAACAATTTGCTTGGATTTTATTTTTTTATTAAACGTTGCCTCATTTTTACAAACATTATTTTTTATTTTTTATTTTTTGCTTATAATAATACATTATTACAGCGCATATGTAAACCTCTTTTCATATTGACTCAGCTATACTAAGACGCATATTAAATACATTGGTATGTATGTACATACAAATATATGCAATAAATATATGTATATGTATTTTGTATAAGTACATTAGTTTAAAAGCAAAAAAATGGAATTTATATATGTATATTTACTAAAACCTTCATAATTTAACAGAGCAAAAATTTACGGCAAGCTTGTGCTAAATGCAAAAAAAAAATATGTCAATGGACATTTTTAACTAAGGGTGCAGATAGCAAGAGTTAAGAAGATCGATTTTTTTTTTTACTAAAATAAGAGAATGTATTAAGTTTAAAAAAAAAAAAAAAAAAAAAATACAGCAAGGAAAAATGGTCATTTCTTAAAAATAGAATGTACAAATATTAAAAGAAACAACAATAAGCTGTATGTAATTGCAGGCGTGAATTGCTCAAAATGCACACAGAATACTTGTAATGAATTTTTCCCCCAAAATTATATTAAACAATTTTTTTCTAATGTATATACTACGTTAGTAGTCTAAAATTTAAATTCAACACGGCAGAAGTGTGTAGTAATAAATGTTCGTTTTGCTTTCGTGTTTCTATTAGCATGTCTTAGCTCATACACTTGTTATTTGTTAGTATTTTTTTGTTTTGTTATTTTTTAAACTAAATTTTTAATGTTTTTTTTTTATTGTGTTTTTGTCATGAAGCTCATTGTCCTCAGTGGTGGTGGTGTGTTATTAATGATATATACTCGTCTATTAATACATATGGTACGAACGCTTCATTACTTATTTTCTTTCCTAGCGTCAGTGCTGTTTTGCTGCTAAGCGCAGACAAAGTTAAACTATAAACTAAAATTTAATTTAAATATTTTCTTCTTTTTACAATGGATTTTGTTTGAATTTTTTTCTACTAAAGCTTTGCGCATGGGAAGTGTTTGCGCGGGTGTGTGTGTGTGTCGGTCCAAAGCACTGAAAATACTACTTTCTGCACTTATATTTTTATTATTGTAAAATTATTGTTTCTTTGCTCTGTGGCTTGCTTGCTTGTTGTCTGTTTGTATGTGTTTTTGCTGTAATAAGTGCCTCGAGATATTCCGTTTCAATTATTTAATCAACCTTCTTCTTAACCATTTATAGTGTGTATAAGCGCAGCTTCCGCATTAACTTTAAACTCTGTTGAAACGCTTCAAATTTGAATACTTTCGTTGGCAGTAGGCGCGCGCTCTCAATTTATTATTTTTTACTTTTTTTTTTCTCCACCACATTTCGTAGATCATCACATAGCGTCCTATGAAATTTGCACAGCGCTCTCTTCATACCCCACATTCATTTTCGTCGCACCCCTTCCGCATATCACGCCCGCCTCTAGTATCTATAGTAATTGGGCTTGAATGGACCGGCTTTGTTGAGACCCATATACTTGGCCTGTTCATCGCTCAATTCGGTTAGATGTGCATCGAATGTGGGCAAGTGTAAGCTGGCCACGTACTCATCCATTTTCTTAGGCAACAAGTAAACATCAGACTTGTAGCGTCCAGGTGGCGCATTAAATAATTCGATGAGTGCGAGTGCTTGTGTGGCCGAAGTAATTGACACGGCGAAAGATGGTATGCTGGAGCATGATAAATTGACGAGACGTCCTTCGGCTAATAGTATAATATACTTGCCCTCTGGCCATATGATGTGATCGACCTGTGAGCGTACCTTTTCCCATGTCAGATCGGGTGTACGCAGACCATTCACATCGATTTCGGTATTCGAGTGTCCCATGTTGCATATTATACAGCCACTCTTCATCTTATCCATATGTTCGCGTACAACAACATTTTTATTGCCTGTCGCCGTCACAACAATATCGACATTGCGTATCACCTCGTTCAATTTGACCACACGGAAACCATCCATGCTGGCTTGTAATGCACAAATCGGATCAATTTCGGTTATATACACAATGCATCCTTGTCCCTTCAACGCTTGTGCACAACCTTTGCCCACATCACCATAGCCGCAGACGACCACCTGTTTGCCGCCGAACATTACGTCTGTTGAGCGTTTCAAACTGTCGAGTATGGACTCTTTGCAGCTATAAAGATTGTCGAATTTTGTTTTTGTTACCGAATCGTTGACATTCATGGCAGGCACTGTAAGTTTGCCCGCTTTCGACAATTGATACAAACGATGTACGCCGGTCACACTCTCTTCCACAATGCCCTTAACGAGCTTGAACATTGTGGGGTATTTCTTCAGCATCAAATGTGTCGCATCGCCACCATCATCCAATATCATATTCGGTTGCCAGCTTTCCGCATTCACACAGCGATCGATGCACCACCAAAAATCTTCCTCCGTTTCACCGCGCCATGCGAAGATCGGTATATCCGCCTCAGCCAATGCAGCAGCTACTTCATTCTGGTTTTGGTGGAAGAAAAAACAAAACAAATAAATGAAGTTTCAATTAGCACATGCATTGAAAAATTTGGTTCAATTTGAGTATTATAAATTGGTCTAACAAAAAATTCCCGCTCGCTAAATGATTTGTTATTAACATCTAATGAATTCAATTCGAACTTCGGTGCGTTTCCATTCTTCGAAGATCGTAAGTGCTAAAATGCCGTTTTGGGCAATTTAAGCCATTATTTAGCAGAAACGCGTGAAAAGGCATATCTTTGTACATGGAAGTGTATATGTATTAATAGATATATTCGTACAATATACATATGTATGTATGTATTCGAATGCTTTAAGAGAATCAGAATGTATCGTTTTAGTTCTCAGACAAATTTAGTCTAAGTCGTAGAAATCATATAAAATGGGAAGTCTAGATAACGAGCTGTTTCGACGGGTTTGGACCCATAAGTATTTAACTAATTTAAAAGTCAGTTGTAGTGGAAATGCAAAGAGGTGGTTAAAGTCGTGCGGGTTCTCCTTGCATACAGTGCATATGTACGTTAACTATGTCGAGGTTAAGTCTGGATTACGCCAATGTCGAGCAGTCAAGAGAGGACACTAACCTGTATAGCCCCTTGCTCATTTTTTCGCAGTTTCAAGTTTGATCTCGAAACTGTACCGATGACTATCGATCCCAACATGATCCAACTTTTAACACGTCCAGTGCTCCCAAAACAGTCCGCGGGCGGGGTCGATTTTGGTTAAGGTCATGTATTATCTAGGTGTTTCACTACGCCATGAAAGCCATGCTGATGCGGTGCTGAGTGAAAGAAGAGAACAGCAAGCCTGAAGTGTATTCGCTACAGGACGATATGATTTTCCTTTGTAGGCGGGTTCACCTACATTTCGGGTATTGTCAGAGACAGATTAGGGACCTTGATGAAAAATTCCCCATTGGAGGCTTTTGCCTTCCCGATAACCCCCTGAATCTCTTTTCTGGATAAATAAGAAGCTGCGCTGCTGTTGGCAGTTTGTGCAGGCGGCGAGTCACTTGCTGCTTCGTTTTGTCAACTGAGAAGTGCAGTGTGAAAAGTCGAATAAAATAGCACGCGAACTTTTTCGGGCCCGATCATCGGCATCACGTAGGGTTTGACAGTAATTTGAAAATGACCCAAAACTTGATTGCGCCAGAGAAGAGGTTGCCAGATCTTAAATATTCATTCCAGTTCACTTAGTAAGAGATGTCCGGCGTCGGCTTGACGTAGGAAGTCGTGTCGTGATGCTAGACCCGCCGCTTCAGTGGAAAAATTTGACCAGATTTTCGCGATTCGGTTTGCCGGCATGAAGCTAGCGCAGACCAGTGATAAAGTCACGTTGAAGTAGGGAGAGCACTGAAGGTGTTGTTAAAAATCTAGCTCGATGTCCCCTAGTCGTTTAGTTATGCTCTGGCATTTTAGGGTAGTAATCCAGCGGTCGATGTTGCTGACAGGACGATACCTGTACGGTGTTGTGCAGTATGAACGGTAAGCCATCCGCGAAAGAGCTAAGCGGCCGTTTTTCTTTGTTTCTTGGACTCCAGCTGCCAGCAGGTGCTCTCGGCTCATGAAGTCCACTATCTTTGTGCTTTTCTCAGGTGGTTGTGACGAGCTATTGGAAGATTTCAAACAAGTGTGGCTTTTAAATGACACCTCTAGTATCTTGGGAGTTTGAAACGGACATAATTTTAACGTCATTGAGTTTAACTCTACAGTTATAGTCGTTAAACTGTCGTATAAGCGGTGAAAAAGACCACCTAATCGCGAAAGAATCAGACTTTTTCCGACCACAGACTGTCACCCCATGAGGGATGTCGGTAAAATAAATCAGATGTCTCTCTTCTGTGTCTCTAAGTGCAAAGCCACAGAAGAGAACATGCTTGGGATAGCTACCGTAGGGAAATAGATGATGGTAAAACCGATAAACGGGCACTCTGTCGTGATGTTTCTGCTAAGCATTATAAAGAACATCACGAAGTGAAAATAGTTTTGATTTCAAAAGTATTGAAACAATTATTAAACCTTAAATTAATACATTAGGACACTTTACCGGACCATCTACATTGTCAGAATATAAAAGCACTATGCTTGTAGTACAAATGGTGAGTAGTTTTCTATTTTCACACAATATTGGAACAGTGTGAAATATATTCCGTTAGCTATTTTCACTTCGCATAATTTTCATAGAAAATTTCGAAATTTTTTTTTAATAATTTGAAATTCTCTGCGTACTAATACTGGGTGTCAAATGTTTAATTAAACATTTTTTTAATTACTAAATTTTTTATATTGATATAATTGTGTGTACATCACACCAGTTGCTGCTGTATTATCTTTGAAAATCTCTAATTAACATGTGTTGGCAATTTCTATTCACTATTTTACATAAATGGATAATTTTTGAAATACTCTTTATAGCAGGAACGTGTTATGACCAGCGAATTTCGAGACTACTAATTGGTCATGAAAAGAAAAAAATATATATAAAAATGTGTATGGGCGTGTGTGCGTATTTTGAAAACAAGTTTTTAAATACGTATTTTTAAATAAATAAAATATATTCGAGACAAGAAATTCATTCAGAGCTACTGAATATTTATTTCTGCATAATTTATATAAAAAAAAAAAAAAAAAAAAAAAAAAGGGACAAAATTAAGCGTTAACACTTCATAAATAATAACTGTCAACTTTTATCTACCGACGTATCGCTAAATATTAAACTTTTTTATTTATTCTTTGATAACATTTTGACACAAAAAAAAGTGATGTACGAGTATGGTTTACTTTAACTACATCTGACTAAGGCTGATATTTGTTAAAAAAAAAAAAAAATCTACTGTATATGTACATATGTTTGTATATGCTTTACACATTTGAATTCTATATAAATGTGTTTATGTACTGTGCAGTACAGTAAGTTGAACTGAGGTGTTATCAAGTATTTAGTAACTTTTCATTAGCACATTGGACAGACAAATTTAAGCAAGTCGATACATACATATGTATGTACATACATACGCCCATATGTGTATTCAAGTTATCAGGTTTTATTATTTTGTTAATATTTTTTTAAATAAAAGGCTTGAGAAAAGTATATTGTTTTCGGTTGGTCCTCTATTTTGATTTTACATAGAACTTTTGCTTTCATTTCGTTCGTCAGTGAAACTGAACGAATTTAAATTAGAAATACACTGAGTTACGTCAACTAATTGCATTTACATATATGTAATATATCTATGTATATACGAGTGCATTTGTATATGCAATTGCAACACATTCAATCCTCTTCATATTTTCAAATTATTATTTAACTTACGTCATTTGCCTATGCAAGTGAATGGAGTTTTACGATCTACTATGAATATTACATTTCAGTATATCAGATAATTGAATTCAACGCCAGCACAAAGCATATACATATGTACCAAATATATATATATAAACTTATATATCGTCTTTTACCCCTTCTGAACGTGTATGTGTGTGTGTAGTGGTATATACTCAATTATAAATCGTTTATGATCTTTTATTAAGTAAACACCAATATCTTATATTGCGCCCGTTGTCATTGTGGGAAGGGCATATGAGAAATGAATGTGCCTAGCCGGCGGCGATAAGGTGCTGGAGGTTGGAAGCAAAACTGTATGTATGTATGTTTGGTTTTTTATAGATATTTTGGAGCAAGTCACATGAGTTTTAATTTAATTTTAATATATAATATGTATGAACTCGTACATATGTATGTATTTATGTCTGAATGAGCAATAATTTATTTCCAGGCGGCATTTTAGTTAAAAGCAAAATTACGATTGCATGTCTTTGGTATTAATGATTTCATGTATTTCCATATAGTACATACAGTAGGTACATAAATCGCTTTATCTACATATCAGCAGATACCTATCTACAGTCTTGACCTCAATAGGGTAAATGTAAGCACTGTAAGTACTACGTATGTATATAAGTACATACTAACCACTGTCTAATATGTGGTCATGAGTCAATTGTCAATTTTGCAATTTCATATGTTTAAAATAATTCCAATTTTTTATTGTACCTAAAACTCTTACTGGTATTATGGGAAGAAATACCATGAGAATTTGCGATAAAAACTTGAATATGAATATTTATCATTTCTTTCGGTGTTGAATTTCGCCAAGCAAACTAATTGATTGAATTTTTATATAACTCTAAACACTTTCTGAGCAAATTACATAGGCGGTTTGTAAACCATCAACCATTTTAAAATTTATAAATCTTTCCCGTGTCA
This sequence comes from Neoceratitis asiatica, assembly GCA_030068015.2. Lineage (NCBI taxonomy): Eukaryota > Metazoa > Arthropoda > Insecta > Diptera > Tephritidae > Neoceratitis > Neoceratitis asiatica. Next base: position 67,352,479 of record CM061526.1, read on the forward strand.
TATACATATTTGTAGGTACTTCAAGGTCTTACAAATACCATATAACACTTTCACCATATGATAACCTAAAAGAGTTTTTTTATTAGCACTCCTTTTCTTGTGTTTTTACTATAACTACGCACCTGTGTCGAATATATGTTGCATGCTGCCCAACGCACCGATGCGCCCAACTCCACTAGCGTTTCAATGAGAACTGCTGTTTGCGCATTTATATGCGTACAACCAACAATTTTTGCATCTTTTAGCGGCTTATCATCGGCAGCACGTTTCCTTAGTGCCATTATACCCGGCATCTCTTGTTCGGCTATTTCGATTTCACGCCGGCCAAACGCATGTTGACCGGCAATATTACGCACACAAAAGTCCGAATTGCCTTTTGTGTTTTTTTGAACCTTTTCGCGTGGTGGTACATCATCCCCATCATCCGAACTGCTGCCAGTATATGAGGCTGAACTAAATGAATCTGTCGACGAAGCAGATAATGAACGACTGCGATAGCGACTGGTCTTTTTCAGTGCACTTGACTTATTGGGCGCACTTGTGGGAACTTGTTCAGCTTGTTTGTCACCACTAGATCCTGGATCGGGTACTGGAGTGTCGGGCAGGTTGTTCATTTCGTACTGAGACGTTTTCGTAGTTGTTTGTTCAAACTTAGTTTGGTGGTAATGTGAATTTAATTCACAAATTGTAAAATATAAAGTTTACGTTGGGGTAGTTGGATGGAGCGGCGTTTAGGTTGTTGTGCTCCTCTTTTTACTCTTCCAAATTATTGTGTTGTTTTGCAAATTCTCCTAATTAGTTTTTCACGTTCACGTAATGCTCACGTGATGCAATTTTTTTTATGAGTACAATTTTTTTTCTCTACTTCTATTGGATATTTGTCTCCCTTCGCTTCGATGCACTTTATTTCCCTTACAGCTGTAATGTTTTTTTTTTTTGGCAAAGTTCTTTTGCTGTGATACGTAAGACACTTTGTTGTTGTTTTATGCGGCTGACTGACAGTTTACCATTGAATAGTGGAAATAATTGGAAAATCACAAGGAATCTTTTCAAAAACACCGAAAGGAGGAACGACACAAAGGGCACGACCACAAATGACGGGTGCTGGTATTGTGAAGTTAATTAAATCAATTCGCACAAGTCGCTTGTAAAACAAAAACTAAATGAAAAGCTGCTTCAGAAATCTTCTGTAGAAATCACTTATCGAACATCGAAAGTCAGAAGTAAGAAGAAGACTTGGCGTGTTGCCACATGCTTTGACTCAATGAAATTTTCAAATTTTTAAGCGCATTAGGAGTGAAACTCAATCTACACTTCAGTGAGATAATTTCCTTTTTCCCATTTGAAAATAAAGGAAAACCAAATTAGACTGTAATGTTAAAAATTCGTCGAGATTTAAATATTAATCTTATTGCGGTTACATTATAGAGGAGTTGTCTTATTTCCAGTATGTACTTTGAAGCCATCATCCGGATTCTCTCCTGAAATTAATCTCACTTGTTAAAAAAGTGGAAGCACTCTACTGACTATACTCATATGGAAGCCCTTCAGCTCATCCAGTACATGCTGTATGCATTCAGCACCTTTAGGATCTCTATGAATCAACGCAGGGTAAGAGGCTCACGAATTTATTCGCGATAAGGCATGCCTATCGTAAGAGGGGACTAAATACCAATAGTTGCCGCGACAGTCGGGTCATCATACGGGAACGACCCGGCCAAGGTCTGTACCACCTGCAATATTCCCCGAAGCTTAATTCGGCGCTTTTGTTCTTTTCTCTCTATTCATACCGATATGTAGAAACTTTAAAGAGCAGTCCCATTTTTGAACCCTGGAAAACAACAAGAAAGGGGAGTCTTATTGCTCGTTAGTAGGAACATTGCTAAGCACAACTTCGCCTACACCGTCTACTAGAATATCTTTGCATATTTTTAGGGTTTAGCTTATTGTCTTCCGCTCTGTGAAGAGGAAACTCTTAAGAGTAGGGCTCCCCCTGCTGGTTGGGCGTAAGAAGCGTCTAAAATCCAATAGTTCCCGCGACTGTTGGGCCTTCATACCGGAACAACCCAGATTTTTATCCGATCAAGGACTGTCACCTCGCAACATTGCCCTACAACTAATTTGGAAAATATTTTTGCAGTTACTACAACAAAAACACGAGTACTGTTATATCTACGTAACAGCATATGCATATAGTCCAATAACCACGTGGCTTTTCGGGAATGCAATTTTCAAATAATATTCAATATTTAGCGTATCACCCACAAATCCGTTGAATATACATCAATTAAAAATGACTTGGATCGAAATTTAGCCTTTTTAATTTATTGTAACTTTCGAGCTTTGAGCTTTTTTTAATTAATTATTATAGCAGCATCTTAATAATTTTTATTAATATTTAACAGATATTAATGCAAATAATGGAAATGGATATTAATACGTTTATGTTGTAAATAGGGATAGTATATCTCGGTCAATGTTACCCTCAGTACGATGTGGTAGTACACGATCTAAGAGATGAATATTTTATACAAAAATATTTATTTATTAAAATAAGTTCATACTCACTAAAATGAGAATGATAGGGATGCCCGCTATCTAAAACCTCCTCCACATCAGCGATTTTGCCATGATACTGACGTTCATGGAGCAAAAGTAGTTGTTGTTTTTGAAACGATTCATGACAAAATTTACAGAAAAAAACTGTAAAATATAATTTAAAACATACGATTTATAGGATTACGAAGTCAAATACCTAAACTATTTGTATTCCCTTGGGAAACCTGGCTTTCCGAGGCAAACTTTTTTGAATATTGCTTATGATTCAATTGATGCAACTCGAAGTGTGATTCTTTTGTAAAATTTTGCCCACATAAATCACAATGGAATATCGGTTGATTATTATGCTTACTGCTATGACCACGTAAATGCATGCGTAAACTCGAGCGTTGTGTAAATCCTAAATACCGAAATAACCGTTAGTCCAATTTTCAGTAATGCAAAAAAAAAAATTTTTTTTTTATGACTAACCTTTCTGACATATGGAACATTTAAAAGGTGTGGGATCCTGGTGTGTTAACATGTGCTCTCTACAAGCTGTCTGCTGTCGATAGCCTGCATTTAATACATAGAATGAAGCAAAATATTTTAATGAATAAGTTAGATATTGATTATTTATAAGTGCTTCCGCTTACTTTTGCCACAGATTTCACAACAGAAAGGTTGTTCCTTGGTGTGTGTACGCTCATGATTGAGTTGATGAATTTTCTGATGGAATGACTTTTCACAAAATTGGCATTGGAAACGTTTTTCGCCATGCTGTCGCACATGATACTGAAAACGCATTTGCGTATAATTATCGAACTTCGCATTACAAATGTGGCATGTGTAAGTGGATGTGAGATGAAAGTTCTTGTTGTGCCGTTGTAGATGCAGCTGACTACGAAAATGCTTGCCACATTTTTCACATTTTATGGAGTCGAGGCGATTATGTTTGTGTTTGTGCTGCGATAGCATGAATTTCGATTTGAATCCCTTGGAGCAAATATTACAAATAAATGGCTTTTCTTGTGGATGTATGCGTAAGCGATGCTCTTTTAGTAGAGAACGTTTGGGGAACGTAGCACGGCATATTTTGCATTGCAAAGTTGGACGTGGTGTGTAATTGGCATCGTATGACATAGTATCTGTTTCAACATCTGTAAGTGTGCCTTCGTCAGAGTCTCCGTCTTCACTGCTACTGATAAAATTTAGTGGGTGAAAAATATCATTGCTTTGTGCAGTCTGTAACACTGAATTAACTTTCATATCGGGATCAGATTCCGCTTTCAAATACTCCATAGTTTCCATGTCAATTGGTTCAGTAATCATTTCGTCAAATAATGGTGGAGGTGTGCCCATGGAACTTTCAGCATATACAATTTCTTTATTAATACGCGGACTATGTTGACTTTTTGGACTTAGAGGTGGTGAGGTATGTGCTGAAGGGATTCGTTCCGGTGTTTCTGGCGACTCTTCTACCAAATCTTCGGGATTAAACAACACAGGCCCCGGGGAATTACGCGGTTCACTTTTTATGGAATCACTACGGGGAGATAAGCGTCCCAAGCTTCCAGATTCGAGCAAAGTGTCGACATGATTAATATATGACTGTAAAAGTGTTTGTGTATCTATGCATAGATTATGAAAATTCTTGACGCCATTCAAGCGCTCCAAACAGTCGTGACAAATTTGCTGCGGTAGTCCATCATTTGGTTTAATCTGCAAGAAAAAAGAATCAAAATGTGTCTAAACGCATAATTGATGGGTGTAGGATTTAGTATATTGCTCCAATTCTTGGGGTTTGCAAGCGTAGATGGAAATGTCACACCTATGGCCTTATTTCTTGCCAGCTACGCCACATATAATTAACTTTTGCGCAGTAAACTTTCCACTTGCTTTCTTCAAGCAGTTCGATAAAAAAAAAATTAATCATGCACACATTCTAAGAGTGCAAATGGTAATTCATAAAACTTTCTTCATGTATATTTTGGTGCAAAATACTAAATTAAACCAATTCAAAATACCCTTACATTAAGTTTCCACAGCAACAACTCATCATACACATCTTTTATTTCGTTATTTACACGTAGCTCCGCAACATCATTGAGAAATACAGACTCGGTCGTGCCTGTAGAATCAAATATACTTTTGAATTGTAATTGTCCATCGCCGTTATCGATCCTGCTGCAAGTTCGACAAATACTTTCCAAGAACGTTTTAAGATCGTTACAAATATCCGAGAATGTCAAAGACATTTTGCAATACACGAAATGCAAAAATTTACTCGACACAAAAATTATTATGAACGGAAACCAGTCAAAGTTGTTCCAGAAATATTTCAAGTTAGTGACGTAAGCATTTTCTAATAATAAGTACTCGGTGTTATGCATTAGGATTTGTAAAATAATTTATTGTTATATGTCATGATTGGTAAAATTTGAAAAATATTTATAAAAAATTTTGGAAAATATTTATAAACTGCTTATGTAGGTAATATTTCTGAATAGTTATCAACATCAAAAAAACTTTTTAATTCAAAATACTCAATTCTACTACATATCTACCAGATTAGTAATCGGGTTTGGATAAAAACACGCTCAGCTGTACGAACACCTGTTTTTTGTTGTCATTTCATTTCTTGAATTCCTCCGACTCCCATAAATAGCGTTGCCCAATGAACAAATTTAAATATTGCGATATTTTGGCGGATTAAAATGGGATTCGTTTATTTTCCTTAGTTTTATTTTAGTTTCTCTAAAATTTGTATAACATTTTTGTTTATATATATGCATATATGTATTGAAACATATGTAGGTAGCTACGTATGAGAAATTTAACAATTTTTTTAACCCAATAAGGCATATAAATATTCACAAAACATATTCGATTCTTAAAAGTTAATTTTATACACAAGTTAAATATTGCACCATCGGTAATTGATTGCTTTACATTCCTTCCTTATATCCACATATCTCTACGTCATTTTCGTCCGTTACTAAGTGAGCTTCCTGTATTAGACCAGCTACATACATTTTTGTATTATTTCGTTGTTTCGTTGTAAAATTAGGTGCTTGTCTTGCATTTTGTTTAATGAAGTCCACTACTAGATGATCATCTACCACTGACATTTCAAGACTCTTTCCCCAAGCGACTAAAGCAAGGGGTCGTTCCGAACTTAAGCCAAGCCAAGGTGTTATTATATGGCGATATAAACAGGCACGTAGGGTATTTTGTAATAATTTCACTTGACCGCTGTAAGCACATGGATGATATAGCAATACAATTGCACCATGCGACAGTGAGGAAAGCCATCTTTGTGCCGGCAGAAATATATATGAGCCATATTTTGGTAATATTGGGCGGTATGCACCAAATGTGGGTATGTGTGTATCGTAACTGATTGTTTCATTAAGGCACTTAATAGGCGCTACGTATGCAGGTGGGATAAAATATTCCATACGTAATGCTTCACGATTCATATTTGGGGCATATAAAGAACGATTCGCCAAACAAAGGTGTTCAAATGTTTGCTGAATATTATTCGGATCGTAATCAACACCAATATATTGCTGTAATTAGAAAAAATGTTTACATATATAAAACATCACCTTGTTTTTACTTAGTATTTTCAGTGGTGACTGCTTCTTTCACCATTTACAATATATGTACATATATACCTTGCCATCATCACAGATTTCAGAAGCCTTGAGATGATGAATATTTGACATATTAAGATTTTGCCCATTTGTATAAGGTGCATAGGGGAACCATTTTCCCTTCCACGGATCCTTTGGATGAGGTGGACCTGGGAACCACTTGCCTGTCCATGCTTCCACTGGAGATTTTGTGCTAGTTTTACGTTTTATTATAACACGTTTGCCGTAAATTTCTACACTTAATAGTACTAAAGTAGCAATTAAGACAAGTGTTTTAAACATAATTCCAACAAAATTTCATTAATGGCTTAAAATAATAGAAGTTAAACAAAGCAAAAACTGAAAACATCGACGACGTTTTAAGAATTTGACACATAAAAATGTGATGACACACAGGTATAGTTTGACAAGCGCTGTTCTGAGCCAGTATATTAGCATAAAGAAGGTATATGTGTGCGTGTTTATATGCGATTAAATGCATTCACATTTCAATAAATATAGATCGCTTATAGAAAATTAATTCTGATAAAAATAAAAACTTTTAAATTTCTAATTAATGTATTTTTATTTTCACAACAAATATCTTACATATACATATATAAAATTACAAAAACACTATGCAGATACTATCTGTAAATATATCTGCTAAATATTCACTTCCGATTATTTTTTGGTATTGTTTTATAAAGATTTGATGTATATAATAATAATGAATAGCAAAAACTACGATGTTATAACATTTATACCGTTAAAGAATGTGCCTGTTAGTATATAAGATTTTGTCTTTTCAACCAAAAGCAATAACAAAACTTTATAACGCAATTAACAAAAAGAATAGTATAAAAGCATAGATTTACTCTTTAGGAATACAAAATTAGCCGCCTTTTAGGCATAGATTGGTAAATGTATGTTTAACAATGATTTGTATAAATTTTTGCATTTAAAACACTTTTGGTGCTGTCAGAACTTTACATTTTGTTTGACTCTTAATAGGGTTCGCATTTAAAAGTTGTTGCTGACCCATCTCTTGTTCTATTGTTTCCTCCTAATTTGCTTGCCACTATAAAAATTTATTTACACATAGATAATAAACTTATGCAAATATGTATGTAACTCAAATGCAATACCTTTAAGTTTGGTGCACCGCCACCCACACGGGCAGCCTCCTCTTCTCTTCTTGCCAGCTCTTCTGCTCGTTGTTGTTGCCTTCGGACACTATCAGGATTTTTAATACCTCTGCGATCATTTTCTTCACGTCGCCTTTCCGCTGCTTCCAGCTGCTGACGCCGTCGTGTTTCCTATGGTGCACAATTATTAGAGATATATTTATGTATGAGAATTTATTAGTGAGGAACTTTGGTTTGATGACTTTATTTATCTCACCGGTGACGGCATCAAATTAGACGATTCTCCATTGCTTCCAAAACAAGATGAACACAAGGAACCCATTTTTATTTCTCAAAATAAAAAATATTGTACTTTAATACGTTTTTAATTATTTATTATTATTATCTGAAGATGATTTTCCTCCTTTTGAGTCATCATTCGAAAAAATCAGCTGTTTTAAGGGTGGGTGGTGTTGGACATAATAAACAATAAATAACAATAAACAACTGAGGGGTATGTTTAAGGAAAGAAATAATCATTACAGACCCAGAAGGAACTTCACTTGGAAAACTAACTAACAAAGTTCTATGTCTCTGAAGTATCTGTGTTGGAATCTAGTTTGGCTTCAATACGCCAGTATTAGTCAGGTCTCTCCAAGCAGCTTGTACTCTTCATTTGCCATGAGTCGTGGTTGGATTTCTAGCACGCCATTCACGGGTAGAGTTAATAAAGTTCTTGACTGACTCCTTGTGATCGACGTTTAGGGCCTGTCGGTAGGTCGTCTGAGAGGTGATTCAACCTTCCATATATGTCTAAACAGATGATCCCTACGGTATCATCCCAGCAGTTATTGGTCCCTCCCGGTAACTTTTGGATGTTTATTGTCTGAGTTTTGACGTCGTTGATTTTCACATTCAGTTTGCTCGTCATTGTTGTAAAAGTGGGAATGGTCGAAGATATAGCAGTTTTTATTCGAGCAAATGTTATCAATATCCTGACCAGATTTTAATATTCAGCAGTGATTCTCAAGATCTCAAGTGTCTTCGTTACTAGGGAAAACAGGGATATTGGCGGAAACGTCTATTGTTGTTGTAACCGCAGAAAAAGTCTCCAAATTAAGCTTCGGGGAATATTGCGGGCAGTGGGGATCCATGGGTGGGGTTTCGGGTCCGAACCCTTCCCCCCTCCCTTTGGAAGCAATGTAAATCTTAAATTCGAATCTACTTTTGCAGTTTATTCGTGTCTGATGTCTCCAAAAAAAATTGAATATATTTTAGGACCCCCCTTCTGGAAATTCTGCATCCGCCACTGATTGCGGGAGGGACTGTCCTTGCCTGGTAAGAAGACCGCCTGTCGCGGTAAACTATTGGATTTTAGTCGCCTTTTACGATAGGCATGAATTACCGCGGGTAAATTCTTGAACTCTCAACTCGCAAGGTTCGGGAAACGCCTCTCTTTTGCTGGTTGGTTTCTCCGTTTTCCACGAGTTGGCTATTGTTAGAGTGGCCACAGACAAATTGAGAACCTTGGTGACGAATATCAAGAGTTTTTTTTACAATAAAAACACACGAACACATCTATTGATAATAATTTGACATTTCCCTTTGGTAGCCAGCCGCACATTGTTTCACTGAACACGTTTCTTCCGTTCTCAGCTGATAAACAAAACAACAAACAACATAATTAAAAAGCTGTGAATGAAGAAAATAAGAGAAACAAACAAAAGCGAATTAAAGTAGAAGTCGAAATAGTCAAAATAGTCGAAATATTTTTGGCCTCCGATTGTCCGCATTGGATTAGCTTGCGCAAATTATACGACGGTCGTATTTAACTTAGTTGGCCGTACAAATTCCGCACAAAAATTACAAAAACAAAACAAGTTGAATTCAACTCTTATCAGAGTAGCGTTATTGTGAAGCCTATTTGATAAAATTATTGAACGGAATTTAGTAACTGGTTCAGATTGTACAAAATGTTGAATATTCCAAATGAAAATAAGGTGAGTCGTGATAACGCAACAAAAATAACAAGTACAAAAAACCTACATAGTTATGATCACGATTTTCCAATCAGTGTTGGTTGTGTAGTAAACATGCAAATATAATTTACTATAATTTCATATCAAGGCAGTAAATTATAGATTGATCTGTTTGAAAAAATCTCTGATTGTAGCAGCGTTTTGCTTTGCATATGATATATATGAACGTATATATGAACGTAAGTGGCTGTCAGCTGTCGTTCAACGACCTTCAAGTGACCTAGAGCGCGCCATTGTCTTGACTGTCTTCTTTCTGTCCATAGGGGTTTTTTGGTTTTGTATACTGCCCACTTTTCTACCATATGATTTGTTTGATAATACTATCTATGACCCCATGCTGGCTTTTGGCTTTTCCTTTTGTTTAGAATGTACGAAATTTGCTGTATTTTTAACCACAATTTTAAGAATAAAAATAAATTTAAATAAATTTACGTATTTTATTTATATTTATGTTAATAATACTGATATAAACCCCTTTGGACTTTGTTTTTTTTTGTATACATTTTATTATTGATGTTGGTTTAACGAACGTTTAAAGAGAATGGAATATACCTACTTGCAAACATATCTACATATATTATGATTATAGTTAGGTGTGTAAGAATAAATTTTAATTAATGTTATAATAATCAAACGGAAACCAATAAATGTCTTTGTTGCGGCTAATTAATAATCTTAATCCAAAGAAGTGTTTATTAAGAAATAATTTCTTGTTTTCTCTATGTACATACACACATAGTTATGAATATAAATATTATGTTAAAAATAAATTTAGTCATACGAAATTACCTACATACACATAGACCATAAAGTCTGCGTTCACCCAACACATTTTTAAAAGTAAGGTACAAACACAATTCAAATAGTTAATTCAGTTAAAATTTTTCACATGAATTTATTCATTATGTTTCTCACTTCAAAATGCAAGAACGAATACCTCTATTCCTATTTTCATTTTCGAGATAACGGTAGCTAAGTGCAGCACCACAAAGTCAGCGTTCAGTTTGCTCGATTTGAGAATACCGTTACTTTTCAGGAAAACGTTTCTTCTTTTTGCATATTTTCTATTGTCTTTTATTCTAATTAATCATTCGTCAATTAAGAGTTCGTGACGTGTTTAATAATAGTTTGAAAAAATGGAAACCAAGGTGAAAGAAATTAGTTTTACAGAAAGAAAAATAATTATTAAACTGTGGAGAGATGGCGAAAGTTGGACAAACTATTGGAAGAACGTATTCCTCCATTCAGCGCGTATTAAATAATTTCAAGCAAATCGGTATTTTAACGTCGCAACCCCAAATATATTATAAGTACGGGAAGAACGCAAAATAATAAATCTGGTAAAAGTTAACCCGTGAATTACGTCAACAAATATAGCTGAAAACGTAAAAAAAAACGTTAAAAAAAAAACAATTTGTGCAGAAACTGCTAGAAAAATTTTACGTAAAGCTGGATATCATGATAGAGTCGCTCGAAAAAACTCTTATATCTCACTTCTCGAACAGACGAAAGCGCATTGCATTTGCTCATAATTATATAAATAAGTCTCAGGAATTCTGGAAACAAGTCATTTTTCGAATGAGAGCAAATTTTGTATATTCGGCATAAAAGGTCGCCAAATTGTGTGGCGCAAATCAGGTACTGCTCTTGAAAAAAAAAATTTGGTACAGCGAAATATGGTGGTGGTGGAATTATGGTGTGGGGGTGCATGACGGCTACTGATGAAGCTGACCAGCTTGAATTTATCGAATCGACAATGGATAAATGGGGATATTTAAATATTAAAAAAAAAAAGAACTTGAAACAAAGCGCAGAGAATCTAGATCTATTTTCGAGGTTTTCCTATAGAGCACCTTTGGGATATATTAGAAAAAGGAATTCGTCAGCATATAAAAACAAGTAAAGAGGTTTTGCGAAGGGTTATGCTGGCAGAATGGTCGCAAATTACAGCTGACGAAACAGATAAGTTGGTAAATTCAATGCCAAACCGATTGAATGAGGTATTAAAGCAACATGGTTATCCAACAAAATATTAAATTTAATTTTTCTTTATAATTTTTAATGCTTTTATAAATAATTATAAGCCTAAACGCAAACTTCGTGGTGCCTATGTTTACTTGTTGCTACACTGAGATACTGTTATAACGAAAATGAAAATAGAAATATAGATTTATGCTTTTGCATTTTAAACTTAAAAATATAATGAATAAATTCGTGTAATTTTTTTTTTAACTGAATTAACTATTTCAGTTGTGTTTTTACTTTACTTAAACAAATGTGTTGGGTGAACGCAGACTTTATGGTCTATGTGTATGTATATTTATGATCAGAGATGACACAAAGCGCATGACAACAACAGTCAGATGCTTCCTGTTGGCACAGAAGTTTATTTCGAGTGTGTTTTCTTCATATAACAAACATAATAACTTTATTATGCATTTTATTCAAAATATGCATTTTATTCAAAAAATTTGACAAAAAGCACTATAAACATTTGGCGCCCGCCTTAAACGTCTCTACAATAGCATTACCGAAAAAAAACTTTGCTGATAATGCCACTGTCGTGGCCTCTAAATAGGGTCAAATGCACGATTACAATTTAAAAAAAAAAATTTAATGCTATAAAAATTAAGAAAAGTCGTTATTTAAGGCAATACAAAGTTGACGCGATTGCCGTTATTCGACCAACAAAAGATCATTGTAATCAGTCTAGGGTCCACCCTTATACGCTATCGATGTCCAGCAAATCTGAAAAGTTTCCATATGCTTATCTATATTCATATATACATATGTATTTCTATATTCGAATTGTAATGAACACAGTGGATGTAATGAGACGCAACGAAGCATTGATAAGAGCTGCAAAACGCTTGTGTGCAAAGACTTGATAATGTGCGAGTGTAAAACAAACTGCTCTACGCAAGCGATAAGCGAGGGAGAGTCTGATAAGGTCAGTTGGACACTAACTGTGTGATAGTGAAGCTGATTTTGTAAATTAATTACTTCAATGTTCCAAACTGATAGCATGGCATTATGAAAAAACAGCTAGCGCGAGCAAAGCGATTGCATTTTGGGAAGTTTGAAGATTATAGAAAGATAAGTTTTACAGAAATACATGTATTTACATACAATGTGTTTGTAATTAATTACTATATTGCGCAATAAATGTTGAAAATTGTTTGACATTTAATAGCCATGAATTCTCCATATTAAATAAGCTTTAGAAATCACCTTCCGGAGATGATTGATAGACTAGCTGAACGCCAAGCCCCAAAACAGCTCAACTAGATACTCTTTTCTCAAACAGTTATGTGGAATTTTACTCCAGCATAAGTTTTTGGAGAGACATTTGAAATGTGTACTAATTCCTAACGGAAGATGGATTTTTATGAATTCAAAATTGACCATCTAAGAGCACAATACTAGGAATACATACATACCACCGCTTAGGCAGGTATCACAGAACGTAACCGCCCCTAAATTTCATTTACAGAGAGTCATTCAACACCTTTATAAATTCTTTTTCCGTGAATGATATGCTAGGAATCCAATCATCACCTTATGCAGACGAATAGCTCGAGTTGTTTCATAAGACCTGAGTAATTTTGGTGCCAATAAAGTGTTAATATTGCAGCAGACTGAAAGCATATTTTACTTATTCACATTCCATCTCGACGTGTCCAGCAAATGGCCTGCGTGGAATGAGTCTCCACATGACACTAACTACCTCTTTGTATGTCCTCTTAAATCGACTCATATAACACATCTCTCCATTTCATCTGAGTGCGGCGATAAAGCTTGTTTACTCGGTCTAAACTTTCCCGGATTCCCATAGAACCATAAATCTTCAGCAAAACCCTTCTCTCGAAAACTCCTACCTCTAACTCATCAGACGTTGTCGTCGTTAAGCCAACTGCATGACATAGACGAACGGTAAAGATGAGGAAACTCTACAATTCTTTGTTCGTTGAGAGAGGACTTCTTTTATCAAGGCTGACATTTTTTGTGTTTATGCTAATTTCAAGCTAGATGAAATTATTTTTGACTCCAAAGTTATGACTGTCAATTGAAAAGTCTCCGGCCTACCATAGTAAAACACATCACACTTCAAGGGTGATACACTGATTGTAGCAACCCTCCAACTTTTCGATACCATTTTTGCTTCAAAATAAGCTTCAGTTTCGGCGATCACCTCTCCATTCGACAAAAAGTTCTTCCCAGCGCACATTATATTGAGATCTGAGAACAGGAAATAGTCGCTGGGTGCCAGATCTAGAGAATACGATAGATGTGGAAGCAATTCGAAGCCCAATTCATGGGTTTCTGCCATCGATTTCACTGGCTTTTGACGCGTTGCATTGTTTTGGTGAAACAACACTTTCATTTTCTTCAAATGCACCGTTTTTCGGCAATTACGTCCTTCAAATGATTCAATAACGCTCTGCAATAGTCCCTGTTGATGCTCCTTCCTTTTACAAGGTAGTCAATTAAAATTATTCCATGCGCATCACAAAATACAGACGCCATAACCTTCATCGTGTGTAGTCTACTCGGATCACTGTCGATAGGACATCGGAGTGAAATGATGCAGCCATGTCTCATCCATTATCACATATCGCCGCAAAAGCTTGGTTTTATTTTCGCTTGAACATCTCCAAACACTGCTCCGAATCATTAACTCGTCTTCGTTTTTGGTCAAAAGTGAGCTCGCGCGGCTTCCACTTTGCTCAGAGCTTTCTCATACCCAAATATTGGTTTCGCGAATGATATGACGTACACATTCAGTTGATATCTTTAGAGTGCCTGCGTTTCGTTTAATTTCGATTTACGTTCATTCGAAATCATTTGTGGTTGTTTTTTTGATGTTTTCACCGGTAACAACCTCTTTTGGGCGTCCACTGAGTTCACCGTCTTCGATGCTCATTTCACCAAGTCTAAACTTAGCATACCAATCCTTGATGGTTGATTTTCCTGGGGCAATGTCCTCATGAAACTCATCGTCCAGCCAAGTTTTTGCTTCAACTGTATTTATTAATTGCTTATATACGCGTCTTTTTAAGGTTAGGGCTAACTAAAAATCATTAATTAATTAATTCTAGTAGCGCCATCTATGTGCCAGGCCGAAGACTTTTCAATTGACCGTTATGTACATATTTTTGATGCTCAAATTTCTTTTTCGTCCTATCTTATCGACAAAAACGTGATTGGTCATTGTGGTA